>VWYP01033580.1:143556-236377 GCA_013400435.1 Pycnonotus jocosus
GGAGGAGCTCCCGGGGGGCTGCCGGCGGCCCCCGAGCGCCGCTCCGTGCGCCCGACGAGCAGGAGGCTCCTCCGCCACCGCCTGCACCGGGACCTCTGCGCCCTCCTCCCCGCGGCCGGCGGCTCCCATGGCTCTAAGCAAAGGGCTGCGGCTGCTCTGGAAGCAGGAGCCGGGGCCGAGCGCCCTGCTGGAGGCTCGCAGCCGCCAGGACTGCCTGTTGCTGGAGGCCGGCACCGTGGCGGCGCTCAGTAAGTGCGTGCGGGGGCGGCCGTGGGGGCCCGCGGGTGTCCGTGCGAGTGCGGGGCTGGCGTGTCCGCGGGCGCGCGCCTCTGCTGTGAAGGGACACTGGGGTACGACGGCAGCGGGCGATGCCCAGGAGCACTGGGGCACTTTCCTCTATGGCATAGAGAGAGGAAGGGGAGCGCGCAGACCCACGTCCAGTGGGATGCTGGCTGCGGAGAGCGTCTCGCCTCACTTATACCCCGACCTCCCGCACGGCTCCCCAGGCTTGGCCACTTGCTGGCGCATTTGGGTGACCCCGTGTTGGCCGGCATCTCCCGATTCGTGTCCCATCGCTGCTCTGGGTGGCTTTAGCCTCCTCAGCAGCAGCCAGGGTAGAAGGAGGAGAGGCCACCCGGCTGCCTCTTGGTGGTGCGGTCTCGGCACAGGGCACCTTTGATGTACAAGACTTACCCTCTACAGCCTTGACTGCGGAGGAAGGCCTAGGTAAAGGAATGAGGTCCACTGCCTCCTGAGGAAGTTTCTACTCAGCTACATCAGGTGCTCACCACCAGTGAAGACAGCCAGCTCACAGCAGAGATGTTTTGGAATGACTGACTTGAGATTTGTCTCTGTAAAAAACCCCTGGCCTCTTGCTGTGGTGCCCCTGTGGTTTGAAGGGTATTTAGTTGCTTGAGTGTCTGGCTCTTACTGGAGGAATCTCGTAAACGTGCTCAGGGTTGGCTCACCTTGTGTTTTTCATACTTGTTACACGTGAATTAATGCCATGCTGGTGTTGCTAATGTTGAGGCAGACACAGAAAAATGTGGTGACTGAGAATGTAAGGAGCATAAAGCAAAGTAAGGGAACACATGCTTGTGCTGTCTATTTAAATTGTTTTCTGTGTAATACCTGTGCCTGCAATCATGCTGCTGTTCACAGCGTTGTAGGAGTCCGTGTTCAGGCAGCTCAAATTGGTAGTAAGATCTGTGTGTACATTGTGATTTGTACAATGTCAGTCACAATGTCACCTCAGGACTTGGGTCCACTCAGCTGAATCTTCCACAATGTACACTGGCAGGACATGCAGACTAAAAAGATTTTAGTGTGTTGGGAACTTTAGGAATGATGAAAGCCAGAAAGGTCATAAAGGGGCAACTGATTTTCACAAGACTAGTTCTGATAGTGGGAAAATTTTGACCAGTCATGGAAAAGATGTTATTGCCACACTTGTGGGGAATTTTGTTTGTTTTATTTTATTGGAGTTTTATATTGTGCAGTATCTTCGGGGTTCTGTTTCTTGCTAAATTCTTTGGTAATAATGGACATAAATGTGTTACATTTTTCTAGAGGGGTTTTTTGTGTCAGTTTTCAGTGAACAGGCAGTGAAAAGTCAGTCAGTACTGAGCAGCACTTTACTCACTTTCCCTGATTCTAAAACCTGTTGACATTAAAACTCTATATTGATATCATTGTGGTTTTGTCTGTATTTTGTTATTCTGATAAAAATCTAAAGCAGCTCCACTTCCTAAAGCCAATGTGCATGAATAAAATGGAGGGTCCAGTATTCACCCTGAGCCACTAGTACTACCAGTGGTTGGAAAGATTTGAAATCTCACTAATTAAAAGAATCATCAACATAGAGTTGTTTTTTTCTCCCTCAGTGTTGCCATCTCCCTTTTGAATTGCTATACCTGAAATGATTTAGTGGCTGGAAAGTTGCCCAGCCAAAAAGGACCTGGTGGTGCTGCTCAGCATCCATCGGAACATGATCCAGCAGTGTGCCCAGGTGAACCAAGAGGCCAATGGCATCCTGCTCTGTCTCAAAACAGGAGCATGTCCAGAGAAGGGCANTGGTTGGAAAGATTTGAAATCTCACTAATTAAAAGAATCATCAACATAGAGTTGTTTTTTTCTCCCTCAGTGTTGCCATCTCCCTTTTGAATTGCTATACCTGAAATGATTTAGTGGCTGGAAAGTTGCCCAGCCAAAAAGGACCTGGTGGTGCTGCTCAGCATCCATCGGAACATGATCCAGCAGTGTGCCCAGGTGAACCAAGAGGCCAATGGCATCCTGCTCTGTCTCAAAACAGGAGTATGTCCAGAGGAGGGCAATGGAGCCAGTGAAGGGTCAGGAGCACAAGTCCTATGAGGAGCAGGTGAGGGAACTGGGGTTGTTCAGCCTGGAGGAAAGGAGGTTCAGGTTAAGATTAGGTTCACTTTATCACTCTCTACAACTGCCTGAAAGGAGGGTGTAGCCAGGCCTCTTCTCCCAGGTGGCAAGAGACAGGGCATGAGCAAGCAGCCTCCACTTGCACCAGGGGAGGTTTAGGTTGGATATTAGGAGAAGTTTCTTCATGGAAAGGATGGTCAGGCATATGAAAAAAGGCTGTCCAAGGGACTGGTGGAACTCCTATGCCTGGAAGTGATCTGAAACTGTGCGGATGTAGAAGCTGGGAAACATGGTTTAAATGATGAACACAGTGATAAAAGTTTAATGGTTAGGCTCAATCTCAATGATCTTAGACGTCTTTTCTAATCCTAATGATTCTATGAATTTGTGATTCTGTGATTATAGAATTTATACAGTCTCTCTTAAAATATGTTACAAGGATTCTGAAGCCGTGATTTGTATAGGGTAAAAAGCCTGTTTGCCATGTCTCTTGGAAGCCCAGTGTCATGTCTTGAGATAACTCTAATCATGTCTGTGTTGGCATTCAGCCTACTCCATGGTAATAACTTTGTAATTTTATTTCATTTGATTCTTCTATTCCTTCCTGGGTCGGTTCCTGTATTGTAGGAAAAGCTAGTTTGTCCCGTGGAGCCTGTTTAGATAACTTTTTCTGTTTAGGCAGGAGAGGACCAGAAAAGGAGGGAAGACCAGTAGTAGGTATTGTGCTGGTGAATTTAGAAGAATTGTGAAGAGGAAGCTTCACAGCAGGGTGGTAACAGAAACAACATTAATTCTGTTTTGTTTGACTTGCCTTTAGGTTGTTACTAACCATAGAACACAACAGTGGGAGGTTAACATAAACTTTGTGTATGTGTGGTTTCAGACATACTACTCCTAGGATTGTGTTAGTTTTGGCCTCACTGTCTAGTTTTCTATTTCTAAAATAAAATTCCTTAAAAATTGCATACCTATGGTGAGGAGGAGTTGTGCAACTGTGCCTTATGCAAACTTCTGCACTAAATAAAAGCAGATTGGTATACCTGGAGCACTTAAAGAGTTGTACAACAGTTTATGTAGTTTTGCAATTGCACCCTCATGTGAATAGAACTGTAGAGAGGAATAATCCTAGATGGACAGTGAAGGCCTGAGAACAAATTTTAGTCACTGTTCATTATTTTTTCCCCCATAATTACCAAATATCTCTGCCCTTGAGCAGGCATGACATCTGCACTTGCAGAAAGTTTAATTGCTTCTAAAATAATTTTGTACTACAAGAAACTTAAATATTGAATTTAACCTAGTTGAAGTGGCAGAAGGGAGTGGGAATTGTCCTAGAAGTGGTGTTACAAAAAAAAGACAAGAAAAACCACACACTTGTACAGACACAGTGCCAATACAGGCTATAAACCTCTGGCAAACTCCTCATTAAAATAAACACTTTCAAATATGTAAGCTAACAATTTGATGCTCTCTTGTGAATGGATGACTTTATACTTTTTCTCCTCTTGACATGTTTTAAAGATAATGATGACAATTTTAGTTGCAAATTGATTGTTTCACAATCTCCCTACTGCATGCAGAGATTTAATACCTGTACAATATTTGCATTCTTGATATCAGTTGTGGAAAAGTATTGTCAAGATCTCTAATTGCCTGACTGTCAGCAGTTTATAAAATGAGAACACTTGTCCTGTAATGGAAACCTAAACTAAAAAACTTTTGGAAAAATCAAGAAATCAAAAATCACTGCAGGAAATCTAGCTGCATATCCCTAAACCCCTTAATCCCCTAAACTCCTTAACACCTTAATAGTGATATGATATCAACAGGACAATTTTCTGTTCTACCATAAGTTAAATAGTATTTTTGAATATGGGAGTTTGTCTTCCTCCTCTCATGATGTCACTGTAGGGTGGAGGGTAAAAGTAATTGTTTTGAATTGAATGACACATTTTGCTGGAGGCTTTTTTTTCTTTTTTTTTTNCAATCCTAAAGCTTCAGTCATCTCCAGAAGGTTGAGTGACAGCCTGAAACAATTCTTCCAGGAATTCTCTGAACTAGAACATCAGTATATTCTGTGGAAGAAACCTAGAGTCATGAAGGTTGAAGAAAAATTGTCATGAGTTTAGAAGTTTTTGCTGAATACAATAGGCAGTATAGATACAGATGCTGTTTCTACTTTAAACACATTACAGTTTCAGTGGTGTACACTTGAAGTGAACTGCACAAGGTGGTTCTGGACTGCTGTCAAGGCAGTTGCTAAGCTAAACTAAGGCTATAGTGCTGAAAGTATGGTGATTTAACTTTATTATAGCAGGTAGTTTTAGTGAAAAGCTGTCAACAGGAGTGCTCTGCTATTGAATTTCAGCGTAATAATGTTTTCTCAAAGGCAGAGCCAAAGGGTGCAGAGATTTTTTATTTTTTTGCAAGCTCTTTGATTCTGCAGCTGTTTTTATAAAGGATGTTACATCACCTGTTATGTTAAATCCCAGATAATCATGGTGTCTGGAAAGTACAGAAGTTCAAAGCTGATACAGTGTTTCTTTTTGCAAATATGTCTGAGGTTTTTCCTGACTTTTACCCACAGATCTCGGTAAAAGCCTTTACTAGAGACAAACTTAAATAGAATAAAGGTGTGTGTACACTCTGTGGAGGAGCTGTGTGCCTCCTCTGCTGCTTCAGTTGCAGGTGTGTGTGTGGTTCTCTGATGCAGCTGAGTGAAATCAGGGTGAAGTCTTGCAAAAGCAGGAAGTAGCATTTATTTACCTGTGTATCTTTTTCTTCTTTTGTACAGAAAGCAGTTTCTGTGCTGTGTGTACATTCACTGTTTACAGTAGGCTTTGGTTTTGTATTCAAGTGAACACCTATGCTGCTGAGTGGGGCGTGGAAGTCAAACACCAGTTCTTGGGCACGGCACACTGTGAATGTATTTCTAAGCACTACATTCTGTCCAAGACAGTGAGCCCCCCACCATGGTTCATTTCTACTCTTATGCCAGCATATTCTTTTTAACTTCATATAAACTTTTATGAAGTTTTTCTTCTTATGAAGTTTAGTGGTGTTCAAGCTTTTCCATGTGTGGAAGCAGTTTACAGAGCAGAAATCCTGTCTTCCTTGGTTACGATGGCGGTGGGTACTTGCAAGCTGCAATTTCTCAGGCTGCATTTCACTGCTTTAGATTGTAGGGAAAAGTGTGTGTTGCAATTCTTTCACTGTTGTCAAAATGCAAACTGGGTACAGGGAGGAGGGCAGATGTATTCGTGTAAGTGTACAGTGTTGATTACAAGACTTGTTTTCTGTGCTAGGAGACAAGTAGTGGTTGTGAGGGATGAATTCTTTGTAGTGGTTATGTCTGTAGTGACTGCTGCAAGTTTCTATGTAAATATGAGTCATATATGGCGGAAACCACATAAAGATAATGGCCAAACTTCAGAGCAATCATTTAGGGACTTCCCTTCTATTTTCCTGACTGCCTGCAGCAGCATGGAGCTGGCCAGTAGAAACCTGGTGGTTTCATTAATCAGTTTTTCTTTGTGAATTAATATGTTCATATATGCACTTGCAAATATGCAAACATAATCTCTCAATAGGAGCAGATTGTTCTCAATCTAATATAAAAAACCAGGAAACTGATCTTTCCAAAATGCCAATTTTCCGTTTCATTTGTTGTGTTTTCAACCAGAAACATATCTTGCTAGAAAATTGCTAAATACATGGCTTAATGTTTTAAATATGTGGATTCTCTTAGCTGTAGCACTGACCAAAGATTTCTTCCCAACTCTGTACTGCTTGGCCTATATGGTGTTTCTGAATACAGTCTGACTTTCATGGTGCCTGTGTAGCTTGGATTGAATATGAACAGGAATATTTTAGTGGTGAAAGATGTTGAAAATACAACAAAGTACTTGAAATGTGTCTGCAGATGATTGAAGACACAATTTGGACAGAATTGTCTAAACTTATATAATACCAGACATTAGACTTATTTCTAGGTAAGATGCTTATGGTAGCGTATATATGGGTGTTGTGGTATGAAATTTCTGTTTAGTTTTCCCCTGTTTTTGGGGAAAGTTCACACCTCTTTCTCCCAAATGCTAAATGACACCAATAAAGTAATCCCATGACACCAGACCCATGTTTCTTCAAGTACTTAGAGGTATGCTTGAGATTACATTCGTATAGCAGTACCTACAGCCAAGCAGGTGACTATTTCCAGAATCAGGCTGAAAAACCACAAGGAAGAAACAGAATCCATAACCCAGTCTTTTTCATAACCCAGTCTTTTTCATAACCCACTCTTTTTCTTTCTTCAAGAACTTTTCCTTAATTTTTATCTTTAAGTTGAAGGTATTACTGTGTCTGTCCTTAGCATTACAGTATTACAGTACCTTTCTCTACCCTCTCACTCCAGTTGCTGACCTTTCTGGGGTCCCTGTGCTTGAGAGTTGTGCTGATTCTTGCTGAAGTGTGGGGATTCAGCCCTAAGGAGGGGTTGAATGAAGGAAACTGTATGTTTGGCCAGTTCCTCTTAGCTGGTAAGTGGAAATTGCAGCTTTTACAAGCAGGAAGTCATGCTTGGTTAAGACATATGGTGTAATGTAGTCATATGTCCTTCATGGTGTGGGGTTTTTTGGCTCTGAAATATTTTATGCATGAAAAAGGTCACTTTTATTGATTTTATTGCAGCTTGGTTTCATTGAATTATTGCATGCCTCGTGTTTTGCAAGGGTTAAAGTGTTTCATAGAAATTTTTCCCTTTAACTCTCTTCACCAACAAAGTAGCACATAAGTTTTGTTCTCTGTGTAGCAACACTCTCTGATTATGACTCTGTCCTAGCACTCCTTGAATGCTCTAGGAGATGTTTTAGGGTTTGATGACAGTTATTTGAGATTACAATAAGATTTTGAGATTTATAAGTACTTCTTTTTAATAACAGGATATGAACCTGGCTCAAGCCCTCTGCAATAATGTCCTTTGTGCAACACCAAGGATTTTAACAGGACAGGAGACTTCAAATTCCATTGATATCTTTAACAAAGGGATTTTACACACACCAACCCCCCCAAAATGTGGTCCATAGGCACTAAAACATTCTGGCCTCTCTGTTTGTATGACCCATGGACATAGCTCAGTCTGTTTGGCATGTTGTTTTCCTGCTCCTTCCTGCTCCTTCCTTCCAGGCAGCTCTGCTGGTGCTGCTGTGCAAGCACAGGTTCTGACAAGTGGCCTGCCCAGAGCGGTGGCATTTCTGTACCAGGTCTGGCCAAACACAGCTCTTTGGCTGGAGAGCTCCTGTGCCAGGAGCCACTGGCATGTGTGTGTGATGCCACTGGCTTGACCTGGGGAACTCCAGTGGCTTCCACACATGCCAGTGGCAGGTACTTCTTGCCAGTAGTGTAATGGGCTCTGTGTTGCCTAATTCCACGCTGAAATAAACTCCATTCTTTTGGATTGTGCTCTTACCAGACACTTTTAACAGCCAACTTTCCAACTTGTAATTTTGTTTTGAAGAGTGTCACCATGCTTTTGAAGTGACTTTTGAAATGCTTTCATGTTGTGCCTGGCCTGCAGCTTTATGAGCTCCCACATCTATCTCAGATCTGAATTTCTTGGTGTTTCAGATTTCTTCCTGAAGCTAGGATATTTGGAGGAAGAATTTTGGTTCTGGTTTTCCCTTTTTATTTTAAAGTAGCAGAATTATTTTAATGTAGACAGCTTTTAAAGGAGGGAACAGATTTAAGGAAAAATTGTCTGTATATTGTTTCTGCTCTTTTCTACTTAGTAAAGGTGCCATGGAAAGTGAAACATCACCTTTTCTTACCTGTTGGGTTTTTTAATACTTAAGAAAGCCTTGACAGGGAGGGTTTTTTTTTTTTTTCAAAGACTGAAACATTGTTATAGTCTATCTAAATTGGGTTTGTGAATTTTTTTTAAGTGCCTCAGAACTGAACTTTCAGAGTCTCAGCCCTAAAAATGCGCTATTACTGAGTATTTACCTCGTTATTGTCCAGAGATTTATGTTACCCAATAAAAATCACTTTATCCTCTGTCTGCTGCTTATGCTTTGCTTCACTGGTGTGTGTGGTATCAACATTTTGCTAATTTCTCCTAATTTATTCCGAGTTCTAAGAAAGTAGAATATGTAAGTTGTGAAACTGTGGTACTAAAAATTAAGAAACAAGTCTTAATTTTGTCACAAGTGCAAAAATTTAGATGAACATGTTTTAATTACTCTTGGGGGTTGCCTCTGTTAAGGAATTTTGCGAGAGGAATTGTCCTTCATTTCACTTCTAAGTGTCAGCAATATATGGGATATTTATTTTGTTTTCTGTGTTTCTCACTGAGCTCCTTGCCTCTTGAGATTTATAAAGAGAAGTCTCTTTCTTTTCTCTCCTATCATCCATTGCAAGCAGTTCAGTTTGTCCCTTTTATGCCCAGAGGTTTCAGGGGTTTTTTAAACTGCTGAAGTTAATTAGGAGCATAAGATTGCATATTATTAGCAACTCTCTGAAAGTACTATGTTGCTGTTTATCTGTAGTTCAAGAAGTTAAAGGACATTTGAGGGTTACAGTCTATTTTCCTCATTTGGGAAATTAACCTTGCTCCTCATTGGGAAATATACACAAAATGCAGACTTACTCATTCAGGAATATGCTGGTTTTATGTAAAAGTAGCCAGTGACAAGTTTGTTCAGTGGTCTGGCCTGATATCTAAATGTTCAATATGTGTCCATTGAAGTTGCTTGTTGCAGAAATGCACAAATATGACACAAACATCTGACCCTTTATTTAATTAACTAATTCTTACTCCACTAAAATATGTTTAATTCCTCTTAAAATCAACATCTGGTATTGTGTCTACATCAAATCATGTTATCCTGTATTAAAAAAATTCCAGTTCTGTCTGAAATTAGACTGAGAGTCTGGAAGCATAAACTCTCTCTTTTTGTACATGAAGAAAAAAATATTTTATTTTAGCTTATGGCAAGACTGATTGTTATCTTTGTTCTTTTTTTAGAACAGTGTAAATTTTACATGTGCTCATGTATTTCTTTATTTATTCTGGATCTGATGTGGCATCTGTACCATAAAATAAAATTGTTACTCACAGTCAGGTTGATTTGAAAATAAAGTGAGTGCTCTTTTTTCTTCTAGGGTGGTGTGTGGAGATGTGCATTTCTGTCCCATCATGTTTTAGTCTCTATGATTTTACAACATTTTAACCCTACCTTTGTACTGTAGCCCTGTTGACTGAGAAAAATCAACCTAGGTAGCATTGGTTCCTATATAATAGGAATAATAGCAATTTGAAAATTTTATGGAGACTGGATAACTAAGTTGCCTGCCTTTCTCTTTGTTTCTTAGCACCAGAAGAAAAGGATGCAATTAAAGGACAGTATGAAAAACTCATGGATGCTTATGGCTGCTTAGGAGAGCTTCAGCTTAAATGTGGTAAGTCACCATCTGTATGACTGAGATTATAAAACACCCAGACAATGCTAAATGACAATAAGTGGCCAAAGTTGTCTAATTCCTTAAATTGTGAAAGCTAGTTGCACTTTGTCATATACAGTCTGGAAAAGATCTGTTTCTTTTCCTATTTTGGGCCAAAACCATATCACTGAATGATGGATGGATTTTTTCTTGATTTGTTTTGTCTAACATTCTTAGCTGCCTGAAGATAATCGCCATTCTTCTTTCCCTACCACATTTGTCTAAGGCAAGCTATGATTTCTTAATTTTTCTCTTCTTTAAGGATCATGTTTAGACACTAATTATCATGGTCATCTGAGAGTGCAGTACTACAGATTGCCAGTTCTTGCTGTGATGCCTAATTAGCTTTAATCACTCTTATGGATAGGGATTTCCAGAAGAAGGCCTCTGGCTTCACTTAGTATAGTAAGGAATGTTTATTGTCATTGATGTACATTTTTGTACAGTTTGGGAATCTTGATTGAGCAGAGGACTTGTTATTACACTGCCTGCAGGAATATTAATGGAAATAACATGTTTTGAGAAGAGAACTGCAGTGATTGATTTGAAGATAATAAGACCTTACACAGTACTTAAAAATCGCTGATTTAGATGCATAAATAAAAAAGCACTGTACTCATTGTTCCCATGCTGTTACAGTGAGCCTTAATTTTCACTTTGAGAAATGACAAGACTTTTTCCATATAGCTTGATGCTTGGTCAAGGAGTCTACCAAAGGCAGTGGTGAGCACCGGTGTATTTAGGCCTGTAGATATAATTGTGTCTTTTTATACTCTGATTACCATTTTGCAGCCTGAGAAATATGACTTGAAATTGACCTGAAGGGCAACTGCAATCTCAAGGAATTTTGTGTCATAGTTTAAAACTGTAGGTCCATCTAGTCTTTTTAAGGGAATGTGGACTTTTTGTTTGTTTCTTGTGGCGTTAATTAGACATGTCTCTGGAGATTTATATCAATTTGCTAATGTAATTTAAAACTGAGGACTCGTGATTAATTTTTCTTGGCACTTGGGTCTGTTTTTCTTCATAGAAGTCTAATGAATCCTGTTGTGATAAAGGAATGTAGCTATTGAATTCAATCTCTTCAAGCTACAGATAAGAGTAGTTTTTGTATGTGGTGAGAACCAAATATATCCCATTTTCATCTTCATGTTAAAAGGTGAATGATTTCAAATGGGGTGTGAAATATTCTCAGCCTTTCTTTTTATCATGTCCTTATTTCTTCTTGAGAAACAAATGCTTAACTTCAGTGCTCTGAAAGTGTGAGGTTTTTCCTTTCTGAGCTCTGTCACTGTACCTCTGCCTTGTTCTGGCATTAGATTACAAGTTCTGATACAGGACTTGCTTTGGAAGGGATTGTTAAAATTCAGTGAAAAGTCAGAGGGTCATGCTATAATGGTAAGTGAAGGTAAGCAAACATTTTCTGCTTCTGAACATGTTTTAAAAAGCCAAGATGCATGTCTGCTATCTCACTATTCAAGACATAGCCCAGGTTTTTGTCATGGTCTGTTTTAGACCTTCCATCTTACATGTGAGTGAGTTCCATCCCTTTAGCCTTGCTTACGTAAAAGATTAACACTACAAAGGAATTGTACTGGGTTTTTGTAGCAAGGTTTTGGTAGCAGGAGGGGCTGCAAGTGTGGCTCCTCTGAAAAGCTGCTGGAAGCTTTCTGTATGTCCAAAAGAGCCAGTGCCAGCTGGCTCCAGGACAGGTGTGCTGCTGGTCAGGACTAAATCCATCAACAGCAGTGGTAGTGCCTCTGGGATAACAGATTTAAGAAGGGGGAAAAACCTGCCCAGCTGAAGCTGGAGAAGAGCAGGGTTAGAACATGTGAGAGAAACAGCTCTGCAGACACCAAGGGCAGGAGGAAGCAGGGGCAGGAGGTGCTCCAGGAGCCTGAGATGAGATTGCCCTGCAGCCCATGGTGGGGGCCACGGGAAAGCAGCTGTGCCCCTGCAGCCTGTGGAGATCCATGGTAGAGCAGAGATCCATCTGCAGCCCATGGACATCCGTGGTGGATCAGAGATCCATCTTCAGCCCATGGAGATCCATGGTGGAGCAGAGATCCACCTGCAGCCTGTGGAGGTCCATGGTGGAGCAGAGATCCACCTGCAGCCCATGGAGGACCCCACACTGGAGCAGGTGGATGCCTGAAGGTGGCTGTGACCCTTTGGGAGGCTCACAGTGGAGCAGGCTCCTGGCAGGACCCATGGAGAGAGGAGCCGAGGCTGGAGCAGATTTGCTGACTGGATTTGTGACCCTGTGGAGATCCACCCTAGATCAGTTTGTTCCAGAAGGCCTGGACCCTGTGTGCGGGACCTGCGCTGAAGCAGTTTGTGAGGAATTGCAGCCCGTGGGATAGAGTCATGCTGGAGAAGTTCAAGGAAGACTGTCTCCCATGAGAGGGTCTCCATGCTGGAGCAGGGCAAGAGTGTGAGGAATCCTCCCCATGAGGAGTAAGGAGCAGCAAAGACAATGATCACAGCCCCTATTTCCAATCCCCCTGTACAACTGGGGAAGAGAAAATTAGGAGTAAAGTTAAGCCTGGGAAAAGGAGATGGGTGGAGGAATGTGTTTTACTCATTGTCTGTTTTGATTAGTGATAAATAAAACTAATTTTCCCAAGTTAAGTTTGTTTTGCCCATAACTGCTAAGTGATCTCTCCCTGCCCTTATCTTGACCCATAAACCTTTCATTTTGTGTTTCTTGCCTGCCCAGCTGAGGAGGGGAGTGACAGAGCAGCTTTGGTGGGCACCTGGCATCCAGCCAGGGGAGTCAAAAGACCAGAGGAACGCAATGTAACTTTTTCCTTTTTTGTATAATGTATTTTAGCAGCTGCAAACAAAGGCATAATTGGCTGGCTCTTCACTGAGCTTCAGTGCTCACATAGACTTTGTTCAGGAGTATCGGCATTTTTTCTTACTGCTGGAAACATGCAGACCATAAGTATTAAATTAACTGAGAGTATTTGTGAAAATACATTCCACTGGGATATTAAGAGTATGTTTGTAGAGCAGAAGGGGAAATTTTTTGCCAAGACATGAAAGACATCTCTGAACATTTTAATTAATCTGTAAATATCGCTACTTAGAAATACAAATAAATCACATTGTATGCCTGCCAAAGTAGATCATGCTTTTTACAAGAAAGTAGATGAAATATGTGAAACTGACTCACAAAGTTAATGTTTCCCACCAGTAATAACATTCACTTCTATGTACTTATGTCTGTTAACATGACTCACTAACTTCTTCTGCTTTCTTTTGTGAGATGGATGGCAGCAGAATGAATTGTACAGTGTCTGTGAGCTGTACCTCTGCCAAGATTTTCTGCCAAAGAAGATCTAGCAGTGACAAATACATCTTAAGCAAAGTGTTAGAAGAGCTGGCTTTACAGTGTTTTTTTCAGATACTGGGATGTCAGGAAAAGATGCATACATAAGGGGATATTTTAACACTATCACCACATAGGTTGTTTGCTTTAATACAGCTGCTGTATTTGGGGAGGCATTCTGAATTCATTTGATTGTTTTTATACTCTCTCACTCTTGTACATATACAGTGTGTAGTTGAAAGGAAGCAATTTCAAAGGCAAGAAGGACATCTAAGTACCTGTCTTCTGTTCTTTTTGCACATTTCCTAAAAATTTAATTGTATTTAGAAGAAGGAGAAAGAGGAGTATCTTTGAGACTAAAATGGTAGTTTGGAAAGTCTTGGCTCTCTTCATAATTCTGCTTTAGATATCCTCAGGAATTTTCAGCTGGGGGTTATATGTACTGCTCTGCTGTGTTCTGTTGCTATTTTTGAAGACAGGTGAGAGGCAAAATTGGTTTTTAGTGGATGATAAAATAGAGTGTAGTATGTGTAGAGTGGAGATGGAAAAGTCTGAGGGAACATCACAAGGCAATGGCATGACTGTGATGGAATAGAGAAAGTGAAAATTGGAGAAAATCCATTTTGGAAAGAAAAGGCAGTGTTGAGTGAAATAGTTACAGTTAAGGACAAAATAAGAATTGAATATTGACTCCTTTTCACTGTAGCTCAAAAGAAGCAACATTGAAATCATTCCCTAAGCTGCAGGGGAAACAATTGCCTTGAGTCATGTAGACAGGTTAAATACAGAAACTGCAGCCTATTATTGTGTAGTGTGACGTACCAGAACTGCATTTCCTGCTCAACTTGGATAAAGGCAGTTGGTTTCACAAGAGCACTTGAAAAAGTGGATGGAAATTATTATTGTCTTGTTTCTGTGCTAAATATTCTTCATCCTCCACCTCTTTTGTGCAGCCTAATAAAAGGGCAATTCAGCACATATCACTGTGAGCAAAACATTTCTTACATTTCTTCAAAAATGTTCTTTAGAGATTGTTGTAGTGATACCTGTAATGGGACAAAATAACGATCTTGGTCACAAAGCATTAACATTTGTACCCTTTATCTGAGATGAAACTTTGGTCCATAAGCTTTGAAATAATTTTTTTTAGTGCTGTATGTGGGTCTTACTTTTTCATAGATGTGTTGCTGTAGAAAGCATGACCAGTAAGGAACACTTCACTTCTTGCTCTAAAATGATTTCGGAGATTTCTTTAAGACATTCCAGATTGCATCCCAAGGACAGGAAGGACATTTCTACAATTGTATGCTTCAATTGCAGTTCTTACATTCCTAAATCACTTTCATCTATGTGTACAGTTTAGAAAGGCTAATATGAATCAGGATTGTACATTAGGCTACTTGTGGAAGTTAAAGGAAAAAAAAAGATTTTTATTTTCCAAGGTGAGGTATGGCAAATAGTCTACAGCTGATGTGGTTAGTACCAAGTGAAATTGACCTAAAGAGGCAACAGCAATCTGAAGGATTTTCATGTCATAATTTAAAACTGTAAGCCCATCTAGATGTTGCTGGTAAAGAAGGGAAGACAGGGAATGCCTTCTCTCTGTGTAGCTATACAGCTTAGTGGTGAGTAATTTCTGAGATATGACTAAAAGATGAATAGTGGAGCAGTGTTTTGGCAGCATGAATTCTGCTGTGTGAGGTTCTAAAAGGGTGAAAGGTTGACAGGAGCATTACCTCTGTTCAGAACCTCATGGCTACATCTGTGCTTTGAATAAAAATGGGCAGGACACAGGCACAGAGCACTGTCAATAGGATATTGTGATTAGCTTGTTCACTGTGCCAAGAGGGCATGCACATCAGGCAAGGATCTTTCTCCTGCAGACAGTGCAGTGATAGCTCAGAGCTGGTTCCTGGGAACACTGTCCAAATACCACCTGGAATGAAACTGCTATTAGAGGATGGGGCTTGAGACTTTTTTCCAAGGTACAGAGTCAGAGAGATTTGTGTTAATCTGAGGCTGTGATGTTATAGGGTTTCTGCATTGTCTGTTTTGCAGCATATCCTGAGTGTTTTAAACAAATAAGAGAGGTTAGAGCTGGTCTGGAAGACCACCTCAGCTCACAGAGCCTGGGAGGACCAAGTGGCAAAGCAGGCTAGCTTTGTTATACCATAAATCTCTCTTTTCATCCTTTCTCTCCGGTTTTCTAGGCTGTAAGTGTGAGCTCCTTTGCCAGTCTGTCTCTGTTCAGAGGTATCATGAAAAGTGCACAGTGGCTGCTCTGTAATTTGAGTACTGTAGAGAGACTTATTCTGTGTGTATAGAACTGTGGAATGGCACGAGTCAGAGGGGAGCTTTACAGTCCATCTACTTCCAATACCGCTGTCATGGGCAGGGACACCTACCTCTAGACTAGGTTGCTCAAAGGTCCTTCCAACCTGGTCTGGAATGCTTCCCAGGGGTGAAGCACCCACAAGTTCCCTGGAAAACTTGTTCCACTATTTCACTACTACTCACTGTAAAAAATGTCTTCCTTGTATTCAGTCTAAACTTGCCCTCTTTCAGTGGAAAACTGTCCACTTGTCCTATCACTACAAGCTCTTGTGAAAAGTCTCACTCCATCTATTGTTATAAGTCCCCCTTTAAATATTGAAAGGCTGTAATAAGTTTTTAACTGAGCCTTCTTTTTTCCAGGCTGAACAACCCTGACTCTTTCATGTGAAGTTACTGCCCAGTGGCAGTAAAGTATCACAGCTTTAGAAAACCAATCTCCGTATACTTCAGGAACAATGCAATGTGTTCTTAGGTGTGATTACTCTTTTGGAGTTTATTAGCTAGTGATTTAATGGAATAGAGATGCTGGACCTTTGGATGTGTAGATGAGTATCCCATTTGGGAGTGAGTGGTTGACTGGAGGAAGCAGTAAAAAGAATTTATAGTCTCTGGTAAGCAAGAGCAAGTTTGTAGGTAAGGCAAATATTCCTACTCAATGTCTTCTTAAAGTGGAGGATTATTCTGTTTAGATCCAGTGATTTTCCACTGCTTACAAGCTCCTCAAAGGACAGAACCACAGGTAACAAGCCCTGTGTTATTAAGTTTTTGTTCTCTTTGCCTATTTTGATGTTGACTTTCTCATTTGATCTCTTCTGAACCATCTAGGAAAGCTTAAAGTCGCGGAAGGTGATGAAAGTACTTGTACTCTTTGTCTCAGCATTGCATGCAGGCAGCTCTCCAAGTCCTTCACTACTGTTTCTTTGTCACTGCAAAGCTGACTGATCTTAAGGCATACTAATAGTGTTTCTATATATTGCTTCCAAAGTCTCGTGAGTGAGGTTTACTTTGAGCTGATCAGTTTTGCATGGTTTCAACTAAGTCACAGAAGCTTTTAACTATGCTGAGAGAGAGCTAACTCCTCCTAAACCTTTCTGGAGCCTGCACTATTTGGTCAGTTATGAACGCATAACACTCAGTTATGAACTGATGTGTCTCCTACTCTTTATTCTTTGTAATTGCGCAAAGTCATAAGGAGGTGCAATACTGCAGAGTACAAATACTGCTGTCAGCATTTGTAGCCCTCTGCTACGATATCACAAACACAGAAGACACATTTCTTGAAAGCACTCAAGAAGGAGAACACGGCACAGCATTGTTACAGAAAGAAATGTGATGAATAGAGCTTTTTAGTAAATACCACCTACTCTGGCCTTTATATAAAACTGGAGTCAGCAGAACAGAATGAATAAGATCTAATCTCCCACCTTGTCCTGCCATTCCAGTCCCATGTGCCTACACAAATATTCTGGCCCTGCTGAAAACCACCCCTAACTCTAGTTTCTGTGGCC
Source organism: Pycnonotus jocosus (assembly GCA_013400435.1). Taxonomy (NCBI): domain Eukaryota; kingdom Metazoa; phylum Chordata; class Aves; order Passeriformes; family Pycnonotidae; genus Pycnonotus; species Pycnonotus jocosus. The sequence goes on from VWYP01033580.1 coordinate 160,618, forward strand.
AGCCTGTTATCTGAAAGCAAGGACTCCCCTGCTGGTGTTTCAGAAAAAGAACAGTTGTTATGTGAGAGCTGGTGTGTGTTTTCAGACAGTGGGTCACCCTGGAGGGTTGAAAAGTGATCCTAAAAAGTGTTCCCTTTTGCTGTCTGAAGCCATACTGTCCCAGATTCTCACTGTGCCCTTAGCTAATTAACTTGCTCTTGGCAGGTCAGCGTTGGTTCTGCTGTGCTAAATTAATAAATCTTGGCTCATTTCCACCTTTTCATACTAACTGGAGTGACTAGGATGACATTGTCTCCATTACAGGCCAATTTAAGTGAATCAAACAGTTTCTTTGTAGCAATACCAGCATTTCCAGAAAAATTGTTCTACTGTTTCTTAATTATCATTTCAGAGAGAATGAACAGAGGTTGAAATGGTTCTGTGTACAAGAGATCTGATTACAGTGATGTTCTCAAGCTCCAAATTCATCTTTTAGTTTTGAGGCTCAGCTGCTTCATGATTTCACAGTTATGGCATCTGTAATTGTTTTAGTGATAACTGAGGTTGTCATCGAATCATGTACATGCTTTAGTGATATAAAAAGCCAAATCTGAAGAATTGGTAATACTGCAATCTTACATATGTCTGAACATGCCCAGCTTCAGCTGAAGCCAGTAAAGAATCTGAATGCTGTGTGTTCTCTAGGGTGGTGAAATTGATTTTTTTTTGAGTAGTGTCCCAGTAGTAGGCACATTGGTCTTCATAAAGTCAGTGGGGAAAACACAGTCTAGTGCAGCAAAGGATGTCGATGGATAAGTGCTGTCGAATATTGTGCAATTGCAGCCACTTATCTGCAGCTAAGAGGAATTCAGAAATGTAAAGATCGTGGCCTGCGTGCCTGTCGTTCCTGTTTGTTCTGTTGTGAAGCAAAGACGCTGGCCTCTGCTGGAGCCCTGTCGGCGTTGCATGTGACGGGACTGATGAGAAGCCGTGTCCACCTGGAAATAACCCTTTTGTAACTCTTGTCGCTTTCTAGGTAACTCTCGGCTGCACTTTCTGGTCCTGGTGACAGGCTGCACGTCGGTGGGAAAAATCCTGGACGCTGAAGTTTACAAAATTACTGCAACAGATTTCTGTCCTCTCCAGGAAGAGACCAAGGAAGATGAGCGCATCACTGCCTTGAAGAAAATACTGAACTCTGGGATGTTCTATTTCTCCTGGCCTAATGCAGGCTCAAACTTTGACCTGACTGTGCGGGCTCAGAAGCAGGGTGATAACAACTATGAATCTGGTAACTCGTTCTTCTGGTTAGTACTGCATGTTATACCCAAGTCTTCTGTTGTCCCCACCTATGTCCATTGGTCAGACGTTCTCAGAGGGAAATGAACATCTGCATTTCAAGTGCATCTCCTTTCATTTCATTGACATGTCCTTTTACAGGGCAGATGGCTTTAATGAATTCTTTGTAACTTGTGTTTAATTAAAATTCATCTGATAGTGAAGCACAGTCATTTTATAAATGACATTTTATGCTTCAAAAGGGGGAAATACAAGATATATGTTGCTCATACTACAGAAACATATCTCTATATGTCATGAATAGTTTCCCCTGCAGTTTTTTTAAATTGTTTTCTTTAAAGTTATCTAATAGAAACCTGTGCTTGAACTGTTCATAAATCCCATCATTTGCACTGAAATATCTGTTATTTTTTTAAAGTATGTGTTTAAAGTCTGTAGTTTGTTGTTTCTGTAATGTGCCCTAGTTTTTATGTTGAAAACATCAATATTAATATGTTTACAGCTCAGTGCAAACATAAGTTGCACAAAAGAAAACTCCCGTGATGCACTGTTCTGTGCTTTTTACTTTCTTGTGCTTATAAAGCAAAGAAAAATTATCTCGTATTGTGGTAAGTATTGGTTGAGAGGAAAGGAGAAAACACAATGCTGGGTTGATGTTATTCAGTTTGCTTTGCAAGTCTTGGCATAATGCTTGCATTTCTATACCCTTTCACCTCCCCGCTCTCTTCTTTTTAGACAAAAAGATAGTCACACAGCAGGCATAGCTGTTCTGGAAATAAATGAGGGTTTGATGTAGGTGGAAAATAACTGGCAGGGTTAAATGTGAATGTGCTTCTAGCATGTGCAGTGAAGCTTGTGGCCCAAAGTAGGTGATTATTAAATAAGCAAAAAAGTTCATAAAATGATAAATTAACATGAGAGAGCAGTTCAGTTAGGCTAAATAATCTTTCCAGCTGTGATGTGATTTTGATTGGTAAAATCTAGTGGTTTGAGTTTAAAACTGAAGAAAGACACATAATAAATACTTGCTTTCAACTGTGCTAATGATGCATCCCTCTCCAAAAGCTCACCAAACATTGTCAAGTCAGACACATGACAGAAATGAGTTGTAATGATGAGACTGCTAAGATGGCAATATCCCATAATAAAGGAGCAACGTTTAAAGCTATTCTTCTTCCCTCTACTGTCTTTTGAAACTTTTCCTCTTGAAAGAAAGGTATATTTGAACCTTCCTTCTTTGCTGCTTCTGGCTAATCTAGAAGTAAGTTCTGAAGAGTTTCCATTCTCCAATATATTGTAGAACAAGGGAAAATGATGACAACATCACATTAAAGGCGAAAAGATGTTCCAATGAAAATTTATCTTGAGGTAATTAGATGATATGGGAAGTTTCAGACCAAACAATAGATGCTTGAAGAAAGTAGGCAATGAGATAAATAGTTATACAATGAAAAGTGTAAGATGACCTTAGTTATAGGCAACACAAACTGTATGAATGCAACAACAACATGAACTGCAACAACAGAAAAATTCTACTGGAGTTTGCCTGAGTGAGGACTTCCTTTGCAAATAGAACTGGGAGAAAGAGGTAGAACAGATAGCAAGAATTGTATTAGAGCTGCCTTTTCCATTCCGTATTTAGATTAAAAATGTAATAATGGCTTGCAGCTTTTTCACGTAAATGCTGTATTCTAGAAGAACAATTCTTTAGGGATTTCACTCTCTTTTACAGATCCTGTATTGAGCAATGCAGGGTCATAAAAGATATTTTCCTGGCCCTCCTAGGTGACTAAAAGCACACTTTGAAACATGAAATAAAGAAAAACATCATAAGAGAGGAGAGTAGCATCATTGTTAACTAGACATGACAGGTTTCTTGAGTTGTTGGTCTTAAAGGTTAGAACAGATGTTCCTCTTCATTTTAGTAGTACTTTTTGCAATATCTCCAGTGACTTACAGATCCAGTTTCTGCTTGGAAATTTTTTTTCTGAAAATCCTGGTGGATTTTGACCCAGTTCTTCATCCTGTAGTGAATGCTAAGGTCCAGGGAGTACACTTCCAAAAAAAGTAATTAGTTTGACAACACTGTAATTTATGAAAAAGATTACTAGATATAAGTTTCTGGAGCTGAAAGAGGTGACATTTGCATCTGAATTTAGAAGATAAGTCCAAGATACAAAAGCAGCACCTTGGTGGTAGCTGTGTGGTTAAAATTTGCCATGTTCAGTTCACTGTAACAGTTCACAAGGGTCTCTTCCTGATATGTCCTCGGTTTGGGTAGAGATAAGGTACAGCAGAAAAGGAGTCATAAAACATTAATCGATTAAATTGCTGATCGTTGTCAGGTGGCACCCATGCCTGTCTGTTTGTTTTATTCAGTAATTTGTGTGTTGTTGAACCTTTCAGGAACCAGCTATTGCATGTGCCCTTCAAACACTACCAGGTGAACTGCTCTGACTGGCTGCTGAAGGTGGTCTGTGGAGTGGTGGACATTCGCACTGTTTACGCTTCCCACAAGAAGGCAAAGGCCTGCCTCATCTCCCGCATCAGCTGCGAGCGAGCCGGTGTCCGCTTCCACGTCCGAGGGGTCAACGATGATGGACACGTGTCTAACTTTGTTGAAACAGAGCAGGTGAGTGGGTGTGTCCAATGGCTTTGCATAATTTTGTCTGCTCGTGTTTAATTGGGGCAGAAATTTCAACGAGAATTAAAGGAGCCCAGCAAGTGGGGTTTTTCAAGAATATTGAAAATATTACTGCTTGGCAGATCTGTTCTTGTCCATTAAGCATTTCTTTGCAATCTGCTCTTTTTCTCTGTTTCTGACTTTTTCATTCACACAGTTTTCACTAATGCCTTTAATATTTTCCTGAGTGTGAAAGTCTGGCCATTTGATACTGTAGTGAAATGTAAACATGGGGTTTTAAACCGTTCAGGAGGGTGTCTAGAAAAGGTGCTGGGACCTCATCTTTGACTAGTAAAGTTCACCATCAAATCATCTTTCTCTAGTAAAGAAAATGTTGAAAAAATAACATCTTCTCAGAGTCAGGCAAATTCCAGTTCAGCTAATTTTGGAGGAGACTGCTTTTATATTCTCCATTGATTTGTGGGGGATTCTTTCCAATGTGAGGTGGTATGACAGTTTTTATACATACATGGTAAAAGCCTCATTTCCAGCTGATGCTGAGACAAATTATGTGTGTGAAATGCATTCAGCAGGCTCCCTTGATTGGCACGGCCAAACAAAACAACAGACTCACATGGTTTTATTGCACATGGTTTAGCTTGCTGCCTTCAAAGTCAGTAAAAAGCACTGGACCATGGAGAATCTGAAGTCTTCTGTGCCAGCTGAAGTGAGTGCTTTCTTCCTCAAATACAATCACCTTTTCCTTTTTGAACTGAAGTAGTAATTACTAGCAGTGAGAACCATCATACAAAAATGAATCACTGTATAAACAGAATAGACAAATGGCTGGTAGTTTTCAACAAAGAACAGGGATTTGCTCCTAGAATTTGGTTTGCATCTTCTGGGCATATCTACAGAGCTGCCTGTGCGGCGTAGATTGCATATGTATGTGTCTATATATGTAGGTGCATGTGCAATGAAAATAGATTGCTTATGTGATGCTTATAAGCATAGAGGTACTTGAGCTGTGTCATTGACAAGCTGTGCCTGGTGGCTGGGGTAAGCACCCTCTCCCAAGGGAGCCACACTTTTGTGGGCTGACACCACTAGTATTTCCTCACGGCAATGTGTGAATGTAGCAGCTCTCACCCAGTGAGCTCCTTCCTGTCATCTCACTGCATGAGCCAGGCATGCCTTCAGGCAGCTGTTTGTCCAAATCCATCCATGTTTGAGTACTTTCCACATTTCCTCTAAGATGTTGTCTTCATAATACAGCTTTAACCTTTTCACCTGGTTCTTCCTAAAGGCCCATGTAGAGCTACCTTAGATTGACAGTGCTTTGATCCTCAGGAGGATGCCTGGAGGAGTTGTAGGCTGGTATTCCCCAGCCTGCTGGTGAGGTTTGATTCCCAAGAGGTTCTCAAAGCATGCACAATGTTACATGTGTGACTTTCTGCCCGGTGGTCAGTGTTCTCTCTGGGGATACAGGTGACTTTTTGCTCATGTCCCTCCTTTTCCTGGTTTGCCTGCATTTTCAGTTAGGCTGACAGCTTTCCACTCAGTGTTCAGGCTCCCACAAATTCTGCTTGTTGAATGTGAAGCTCTTCCCCTGCAAAGCTTGAGTCTCTAATATCAGCCTCCAAATTCTCTGCTAATAACTCTCTTGTGTGCCACTGCTTCGAAGCAATTGCAAGTCAAGTCTTGTAACATCTACACCTTTCTAGAAAATCTCTCAGTGCATTGGGAGATACAGCTATGTGTGCTTACTGAAAACTGGAATTTTCTCCTGGAACCTGGGAACAGAAGGGAGATCTGCCATTTTAATTGACACCTGGTACATTCTGCTATTTTAGTTGAGTATCTTCTTATGAATATTAGTGCAAAGCAGTAATCTGTTATTTAGGATTCAAAGAATGTTCTCTTGCTGAAATGCAGGGGAAAGAAAATGTTAGAAAGGGTTGACAGCTTTTTTTCAGTGATCTCACATTTGTGGCACTGCACTTAGCAGTTGACTTATTATGAGAAATACTTCTGCTATCCTGCTCACTAGGTGGGTCAGAAGTAACTAATTTTATTTTGTTATATTCGTGGAGTACATCATGTTACAAATGATTAGCATGAAAAATAAGGTGGCCTTTGCATTCCAGCAGAAAACCTGAGGATTGGCTCCTGGTGAGTGGCAAAACAGTACTTGACTTCTAATGCTTCCCTTAGCTTGGTCTGGGTCAGGCTCTTCATGGGAATTGCTGTGCTTTGTTCCCATTTAGCCAGATGCTGAAGTGGGAGAAGGCTTTTGAGTGTTTTTTCAACTGGGTAAGCAAAAGTGCAAGAATGAAATAGTTTTAGGGTGAAAGGCTTGAGTGCGTTCAAAATTATAGCAAGTGTTTGCAGTTTAAAAGGGTTGTGTGTTTTTGTTTGGTTTCTAAAACCAAAGAAAAGAAGGAAAAGAAGGGTGCTGTTACTAGTGGTGCTAAACACTAGTTTTACCAAGCTGCATGTCCTAAGAAAGCAAAGTTGGGCTAACCACTAGGATGCCTAAGATCCAGTTCAAGCTGGCATCCTCTTGCCATTAGGAAGGAAGAGTCCAAGAATAAACTCTCTCCTATTTTCATAGTAAAATACTGACTAATCTCCTGTGAGGTAATATCTTGGCTGAATAACATTTTGTTTCCATTTGCTGCAGCCTGTACAGTATAATGGCATGTTGGCTATGTGCTTTCATGGATAAATAGCACCCTAGGATTCTGAAAACCCAGGACTTACCCCCTCTTTGTAGGAATTGCTTCAAACATTTTTCTGTTTTTAGAAGAGGGAGAAACAATTAATCTTATCTCCAGGCAGCTCTTTTATGCATAGATGGTATGCTTTTGTCTCCCACTGAGTTAGCCTTGTGGCATTTCAGCTCTGCAATGAGTCATTTTTTATGGGCTCACTTAGCTGTGACTCAGTGTTTGAGAAGGGGGGAAAAAGTAAAATATCTTCACTTTTTCTTTAAGAAAAAAACCACAACAACTTCTAGTATATCTTTAAGCTTTTTTGATCACTTGGCTTACGTCTTTATGAAGAAGAAAGAAGAAAGACAATGTTATAGGAAACACTTAAGGAAAAACAAAATGAAGGGAAAAGAGGGCAATCCTTTCAATGTGTACTTTCAGATTTGCTGACAAATATTTTGTGATGGGATGGTAGCCCTTTCTACTTGCTGTGTTTGCAGTATTGCAGAAAATTCTCAAGTAACTTTTAAATCAGTCTTTGTTGCTCAATTGTAGCTTAAATGTTTCCATTCACCTTTTCTTCTTCCCCAGTAATCATTTGAAGTTGAGACTGTGTTGCATTTTTGTAATTCTTTTCTTCTGATAGCTTTGAGGAACTGGAAATGCTTTCTTCATTTAGTTTGTGTGCCTGTTACTGTTTACATTTCAGCTCTTCTCCCAGTTATCCTCCAAAGAGTTACGCTAAAATCTTAGTATTTGGATTACAAGGAACAATTCTAACTAACCAAAGACAAATAAATGGTTTAAGTTTTTTCCCCTTCATGGAATTGTTCAGTAAAGAAAATTGAAACCTTGAAAAACCATTAAAAGGAAATACCATGAATTTGAATTAACCTTCCCTTTCTTCCAGTTTCAGAAAAAAATGTCAGGCATGGATTAAGGAAAATTGTCCCTATTTCACAATACCTCCTAGAGTGTGTTGGATAGCTCTCCAGGAGAGGAATGGATGCAATCATGTGGTTGATTTATTTTCTGGATCAAGTTTTAGTATGACCCCAGGCATGGCAAAAAGGATTATTTTGGCAAATATATCCTTGAGTCCCATGGTCTGAGCTAAAGGGACTCTCAGAGAGGTATGTTTAGGCCATCTGCTGTCCATGCTCTTTGTGTGGCAGAGCTGAGGATCCCCAAATAAACCATCTGAGTATCCATTTCATCAGGGACTGTACCCCTTGAGTCTGTAATGAATTTTGCTGTTTGAAGTTGTGACTGGATGATTATTTGTTTCTAATGAAACTTGAGTGATGGAGATTAGTGAATAAATTATTCCAAGCAATAAGTGGGCACAGCATGCTGGGATTAGGGCACCAGTGGGTTGGCACAGATGTTTGCTTCTTGTCTAGAAGCTTTCTGTGCATGAAGCTTCTTTACCAAGAAAGATCCTTGAATTGCTTGGGCAAGGTCTGGCCCTGTGCAACAGTGGAGAATGATTGAAAAATGTCCAGTTGAACTGTCAGTACTATCACCCTTGATCCTGAGTTGGAGAAAGAGCCTAAGACCACAGAAGCTGAAAGAAAAACATGGCAAATTCTAACACCAGAGGTCAGAGGCCAAGTAATCTATTGTTAAGGCAAATAGGTCTTCCACATGGGTTAACTATCCGGTTGCTACCATGCTGTCTGCTGGGAGACTGGTCTGAAAGTTCATGCAGCTGACTAGATTGTAGAATGGGCCAGAACCCTTGAGATTAATGAAGTAGTCCTCAAGTGTTTTGAGGACTTGATAGGAATGAACATTCTCCCTGGGGTACATAGGCACCAGCTTGCTGTCATTTTGGATCTAAGACAAGAGACAAGACTCCACAAAGACAGAGATTTAGCAGTATATGTGAACCTTAATGACCATGTGTTGTCCAAAAAGTAATTGTTGTTGAACTTCTAGAGAAAAACGAGTATGATCTTCTTGCCCATGAGAAAAGGAAAACAGAGGACAGGAAAATTCTGGACATAAGGCATTTCACTTTTCTTTAAATTTCTTGTCTTAAAGAACTGTTCATCTTTTGTCTAATACCTTAGAATAAGGGAAATGGCTCTGCCAGAGGACAGGGTAATAAAATCAAAACTAAAATGACAAAAAGTGGGACAGATACGTGCTTTTAGAAAACATGACATTGTACACAAAAACTGATCAATGCTGTGAAGAATATGAGAAAAGAAACTGCACTTGTCCATGCATAAGCAACAAAGTTGGAATCTTTTATTTATGAGGGTAATTTCAATCTAAATGTATTATTGGTGCTCATTTAAGATTTCAGCAAATAGGGTTTCTTACAGTGTGTGTGGCTGCTGAGATTATGTCCATTCCTGATCTGGAGAGTTGTCTTAAATCTTTTAACCTGCTCACTTAGCAAGTCTGCTGGTAGGAAATCTTTAGCCATTAATATAGTAATGTCAAGAGACATGTACACTAAAAGGCAGTGTAAGGATCAAGAGTCATGTTCCTTGGAGTGGTGAATGAAAGACAGTGGGTATTGCTGAAATTGAAGGAAGATTTGCACAGTTATAATGCTTAATGAAATGGTTACAGTCTGTTTAGGAAGGAATGACTGGCAGAAAAGTCATTTTAATGAGTCTCCCACTCATTAAAAAAGTATTAGGCCTATTTCCAAATCGCTTGTAGCTTGGCAGAAAATAATTTTTGATTCATCTGGGTCATGGGAATGAGGTGGAAGAATTGTGAAAGACCAGAGAATTGCTCCAAAGAACAGAATGATGAGCCCTGTAAACGAACAGGAAAAAAAGGTACTTTCTTGTGAGTGACTGTGTTGGAGAGGCTGTGATCTCAGTTCAAAAAACCTCATCTAATTGCTAAAAGCTCCATGACAACATACATTAAAAAAAAATCAGTTTCTTTAAAATGCTCTGCCATCATAGGAGACTCCTGTATTAGACCTCAGCTTGACAGAGGATGCCCCAGCCCATCACATCAAGGTTTAGGCATCCTGTTTCGGGTATAGGATTGATCAAATAGTTTGAATACTTCGGTGGTTGTTCAGTTCTCCAAATAGACAGCTCAATGGAGCAGAAAACAAAAGAGGTAATGGGTCAAAACTAGTGAACAGGATATATGAGTGCTACTGATGACAAACATCTGTTAACTCACTAATGAGTGGAAATAGAGCATCTGTTTATGCAGAAGTACATGTTTGGTCAGTATTTTTCTTCTGTATTTGGCAGGAAGAAAGTACGTTATATGTTCATGGTCTGTAACTGAGGAAATGCTTACCATTTAAACTGTAACTCAGAAGGAAAACCTGCAGGTACTGAATTAGAATTACTATCTGTTGATCAGTCAGTCTAGAGATTTGCAGCTGGATATCTAAAAGAGCTGGTCAAAGAAATACTTGAGCTGTGAGTTTTGCAGTTAGATGTGGAAACAGGGACTTCCCAGGATACTATAAAGAACATTGATCCTCTGTAGCAAGCTGTTTGAGTGGCCACCTTGTACTTCAGGTAAAGCTTTGCCTATATCTGTCATCATTAGATGTTTAATTTCTACTCATTAATTGCTAAGATGATGGTTGCTGTCAAAATTTTAAGTAGGCCAGTCTTGAATCTTTTTTTGTACAGTTGGGTCCTGATCTTCGTTTAGTATTAGTCAGGATAATGCTGGGGCTGTAGTAGTGCTATTAATTTGCTTTACCTTGGAATGAGCTTCCGTGGGTCCATGGCTGTGAATGAAAAGATGATTCAGTTGTGTAGAGGTCTCTGGCTCATCTTGGCACAACCAATCTCAGGCAGAATGTGATAAAGAGGAAGAAGGTGGGGCTGCTTATTGCTCTCATAGTCCAGCTGCAGGAGGAATGAACTCTTCTGAGCCCAAATGTAAAAGGAAAAGGCACACCAGTGCGTTGCCATGATAATTAGCTCCTGCACTCAGGTGCCAACAACGTTCAGAAAACTTTACTGGGAGAGCATGTTTTAGAGCCACATTTCTCAAACTGTGACACAGGCCTTGCAAGAAAGCTTCTTTGAGCAACTCCTCTCTTGCAGGGGGTTGTGCTAGGATGGAATGTAACAGAGAGTAGGGTTCTTAGTGCTTTGGTGAGAGGTTAAAAAGATTGAAACATAGTTTTGCACAATGTCTGAGCTGGTTATCCTAGCACTGACATTGTGTCCATGATGTCCACTTAAATCTTTCATCTTAGTGAAATGGAGACAGTTTTAAGTGCTCTGCAAAAATATGGTAAATGTTAGATAAATATATTTTCAATAACTTTATCAAAATACCTTTTCTTTTTTTTCATACATGTAGCTCTAAAAACTGTACATTGAGAATGCTTATGAAGATGAGAGGTCAAGGTCACGCACTTTCCCTGAACCAGCCATTGGCCACATCTGGTGGCAAATCCAAAAAGACAAAACACTTCAAAGCTGTAGAGAAATCCATTTTCATGTTCTGTTCTATTTTCAGAGCTACTAGCCAGCTGGCAGCAGCTGTGCCAAATGATATGGTGTGGTGAGTGCAGCTACCTGGATAACCTGGATACCATTCCTCCCCAGGGCTGCAGAACCGTCATTGTCATGCATGAGATAACGGAGATGTGTATCATGTGTATCATGTATCCCCCGTGGAGAGCAGCCAGGATTCCACTGCTAAGTATAGGCCAGAGGAGTGAGCCAGCTTTGCACAGTTGTTCTGTGGTCATACTGAATCTGAAGATAGTACCTTTTATGCTAGGTTGACATAATGTAACACTTTGACTGGGGATTGTGGACGGGGGAAGGCAAATGAGGAGATCAGTCTTTGTACTTCGTACAGATTTGACCCAAAATCACCTTGTTAACAATGATCATAGGAACACATAAAGGGAGAGTTTGAGGTCTGGTTGGGAAAGGAAGTGGAGAATTTGGAATCTCTTTCTGTAAGCTCCCTGGAAAAGAAGTGGATCACATTGCTGTTCACTGTACCTCAGGATGGGAGTGGCAAAGCTGCTGGTTTCACAGAGTTTTATTTGGATTCTCTGACAAGGCACATCACGCAGTGAAATAAGAAATGGTAAATACAGCAGGAGATAAGCTTATCCTCCACCTGACGTTACCCATCATCAGTCACAAGGAGCAATGACATTTTGCACGGTTAAGTTTTGTGAGAGGGACAGCAGGAGAGTATTTGCCTGGTCTTTTCGAGTGTCTCCGCCAGTAGATCAAATCCATCTTGGTTGTGGGTGAAAGATGTGATGGTGTTTTAAGTTTTCTCTTGTTTCTGGTGAGAAGTGAATTGAAACTGCTGTGATGACATGAAAGCAAATACGTCCTGCTTTGTTCCACTGCCTGTGAGACTATGGAAAAGAGGCTGAGCGGTAAGTGGATACAGGGAGATACATGGTTTACTTTTTTTACCCTTTGAGTTCAGTGTCTTCAACTATCAGCTAATGAAGGGGCCACGGGCTGATAGATCTAACCGCAGAACTCCTTTCCTTTATTTTGTTTTTGCAGACAATTTACTTGGATGATGATGTCTCTTCCTTTGTGCAGCTCAGAGGTTCTGTTCCACTGTTTTGGGAGCAAACGGGGTTTCAGGTAAACAAATAATCAGAAAGCCTACCTTGCTTGTCTCTCTTGCTGCTTATAATTTGCAATTAATATAAAATAGTTGGTTTTTTTTTAAATGAGCTTCAAAGCTCATTCTGTGAAAGTGCTGAGCTCTTTCATTTTAGGTTTATCTTGTAGGAAATTTTGTGTGTTTAGGTAAACAGAACTATACCAGACAAATGGCTGTAGGTGACTGAAGTTTAACATTTTTGTGTGTTTGAATGCCTCTACAGGGAACTGTTTGTGAGGGACTGTCCCCTAATGTTATAAACTGAACCTTACACCGATATCATTATAACATTTTCAGTTCTATTTGGAATAACCTACTCCTCTGAAATGCCTGGTTGGCTTGATGATATTGACCTCCACAATACAATTGGAGTATCTAGGGGCACCAGTGCTCTATAGGAGCATGCTACCTTGAAACAAAGTTAAATGTCTGGATGATATGGTTTTGAGATTTCAGTCAAAAGGATTATGATGATCTAATCTGATCTTTTGTGAAGCAGAGATGTAGAATTTCATCATGAGATTATTGCATCAAATTTAGTGGGTTACATATGGTCTGTGACTTGCAGTTTATGTACAGTTGTAAGCACAAATAAGGATTTTCCCAACACAGTTTGCGTTCTCTTAACAGAGGGATAAGCTACTGAAATGAGTATGCACATATATTTGTGTGTGTTAGTAGAGAATGTACATCACATAACTGCTTTTTTAAGGTACTTTAAAGGTTACATGATACTTTTTTTGATCATTAAACTAGAACCTATGTAATATTCAGAGGCACTGGATTTAGAGGCACAAAAGGAAATGACTAAAGGATCTCTGTTTTCTGTTAACACCATCCAGTGCAATACTTGCTTCTTTTAATAAAGCAAGTTTGTCCATACGGTTGTGCATGTCCTGCCCATGGTGTAGCTGTATCCAGCACTGTGGTTCTGTGTGTTACAGAGCCACTGAGCATTCCCTCAAGTATTTTTGGCTGGTGGGTAATATTACTAGTTAAACAGAATTTTCCATTTTTTAGTAGGCCTGGGGTTTTTTTTGCCTAAACTGGATCAGATTATGTGCTCTTACTCCTTGAGTGTGAATGTACTGGCACTGGTGTTAGAAAGAATTGCAGAAACCAACCTCATGAAAAACAAATAAAGATGATGGAGTAAAGGAAACAATGCATGATCCTATACATATTTGGGAGTGTAGTTTTTGGAGAAGAAGTCCTCTGTAATAATGTGGTAACAGTAGCTACAATTCAAAAGGAACTTGAGGCTACTGTTGTTGACATCCATATCAAAAGACCTATTAGTTTGATGGTTCAGAATTTCATCCTTCATGTTTTTGAATCACTGTTCTGATACTTTTGAAAGAAGTCAGAATACACAACCTATGGAGCTGGTATAAATGCAGCCCTCTGTACCAAGGCAAGGGCAGTAAGAATGCTAGGCTCACAGAATACTCATGTGAGGCAGTGTGTGCTGTTTGCAAGAAGAAGCTGGCAAAGAGATGTGATTTGTTTGGCCATAAAAAGATGTGTAGGTATCCCTTTGCTTAATGGTAATTGTGTTTTCACTTGTAATTGTAAATGTTGTCTAATAAAAGCTGGGGCTTTTGTGTTAAGGATATTATGTGTGGGGGTGGTTGGAATCTGTTAGAGATGTCTGGTGCTGTTAAAAAAAATGTTTTCCTCTGAAGGAAAAAGGGAGACATCTAGTGACTCTAGCAGTTTAAGAAGTTTTTTTTCTCTTTCTTTGTCTTCTAATATTTTATTTTAGGTTGGTTCCCGCCATTTAAGGCTTAACAGAGGTCTGGAAGCCAATGCACCTGCCTTTGACAGGTAAGTTTCATTCCACTTTGGCATCAGCACAGCAGCCTGGCATGTATCCAAGGTTCCACAATTCTGTCTTCCTAGAAAATCTTGATAGGTGAAACATCTCTCAGATGATGTGGCAAATCCCCCAAGTGTGGCAGATTATTAAATTGGTTTACTTAATTTAGTCACTTTTTTGGTGCTTTTTTTCTTTCTTGTTTTCAGTAGTAATTGAATTAATTTGATCTTCCAGCTCGTTTCTGTAAAAGTTTAGAAATACTGAGTGATGTGCAAAAGAAGGGTTTGTGCAAACCTTCTCAGGCCAACAGATGTGAGTTTACACTTACGGTACACAGAATATGTGTGCTTTACCACTCTAACAGAAGTAGTTAAAGACTAAACACTGCTTTCACTCCATTCTAGATTTGGTTTTCTCTTCATTGTTTTACTCCTACACTGAAATAGCAGTGCCTTATTTTGTGACCAGTGTTGTGTGATTCTATTATGCTGATGTTTTCTATTTTATACAAAGACTGACTTGTAAACATTTTTAAACCATTAAGACTCAGTTTGTCAGCTGGAAACTGTAGAAAAAGACAGGCTTTAGCTTGATTCCTTTAAATGTCTGACTAGGAAATGCTATCTCTAAGGGTGTATTTCTACTGATATCCATGGGAACAATGCCTGAAAAACACATGAAGATTTCGGTCTGTGGGAAATTTTCACCTTGTAAGTGCAAGTCAAGTGATTAATTTCTGTTTTGGTTTGGTTTTGGCAGATCAGGTTGTATGTTGATTTTGAGTAAGGCCTCTTTATTACCGCAACTGTTAGCACACAGGCCATTATTGACTGTTAATGGTTTTGCAGCACTGGAGACCCCAAACAGGCATTGGGATCTAAAGGGACTATGCACCACAGCAGTTTCTGCTCCAGAAGTTCTTGGCCTACATTCTCCAAGCTTTTAAGGCTCTTAAATCCTACTGTATTTGAGTGCCTTTGAGACTCTTGGTCTCATGGCCATCTGGTGATGTGATAACTTGCCCTGCCAGTGTCCCTGAAGCTCCATCCTTAGAGGTTTGCATTCCACAATGGAGATATTTCATGTAAGGAGAACAATAACTTATTCAGCATCTTCTTGTACTCACCATGAAATTGAGAGTACCTCAGGAAGGAACCACTTTGTATGACCTTTTAGCCCTGACCCTAATACATGTGGTGAATAGCTTTCTCCTAAGAAAGGTGAACATAAGGACAAACTTGCACTATTCCTTCTTTCCCTTGTGCCTGTAAATTAGATGAACTTAGGGATCTCTCTGCTTACCAATCTGCAAAAGACAGTCCTTTGAAAATGGGCTAGGAATAAGTGACTGCTTATATGGAAAAGTGCACTGGAATTTAACAACCTGATACAGCTTTTCTGAGATGTTATTTTCACCTGTTTGATTTAACCATGTGAGAAATGGATGGTAATATTAGATATTTTTTCATCCTCTGTCTCTCTCCCTGAGAAATCCACAGGGAGCTTTGCTTACAGTGTTCAAACAGGTGACTTGAGCTTCAGGGATTTTGTTGTAAGGAAGCATCACTGACAGAGAGTGTTGATGCTGGGATCAGAGGGGCGCAGCTATATGGGATGTGTTGGCATACAGAGAACTGGTTGCAGAATCAAGAATGCACCAGAAAATGTATTTAGCTGTGTTTCCTGAAGGCAAGACTGATGACTTGTTTCTTTTCTCCCCTTCCATGGTTTTTTGTGTGACTTATTTCTGGTTAAAGGGTTTAAAGAGAATGCCGGAAGATGTGTGCTCGCTGTCCTTCTCACACTTTGCCATTACACACTATTTTGCAGCATGTAATAACTTTTCATTTTTGTCAGTGTTTATTTTTCTTGTCGATTTCTATCCAGCTTCCTCCTAAGTACTACTACAGTGTTGTCTGTACGTGATAGAAATCAACTTTAAGATCTAATTCTTTCTTGATAAGCCAGCACAGCTTCTACAGACCATGGATGCCAACTTGAAAAAGATGTATTGAGGGGAGAATGGGTGTTTCAGCATCTGGCTAAAAGCTCTTAACTTGAGAGTCCTTAAATATCAGGCTTTGAGATTTTCATGACATAGACCAAAAAATCCAGCCCCCTTTCTACTTGTCCTATTTTGTGCTTTTCCTGCAGAATGTGGGCCAGACAGCTTGGCTAAAAGGACCTTTGTTCTGATCCAGTGCAGCAGTTCTTATGATTACTCGTCTTCCTGCTTGATTTGAGTTCAGAGTGAATGTCTCCATGTTGCAGTAGCTCTGAGATATTTGAACCCTGTCACCTGACGTGTGTTTGGACCTCTCTGGCCTTGGCACTGGAGTTGTAGGGCCCATTGCTCCTCCTGACTCTTAGTGGTCTCAGCTCTGCAAGATGCCAGGCAATTCCTGTTGAAATGTAACACATTTTCCTTTATTCTTGTCTTTCCTGTGTAGTTCCCAGGCTTACATCCAAGAGGTAGGAGTGTAAAGGGCAATGTCAAAGCTAACAGTGACATAAAAGATTTGGGGCTTATTTCCTAAGACACTTCTCTCTTTAAGTTCAATGCAGAATACTGTATCTATTAATTGCATACTTTCACCATTTTTACTTTAATAACTGATTGCAAGGAAACTGAGAAAGATGTCTGCAGATGGTGTGGCTAAGACTTTCTGCTGGATGAAACAACCAGTGATCTCTACTTTGTATTTTGAAAATGGCAGTAGGCAACATAACTTAGTTTTGTTTAGTACCTATTATGGTTACTTTTGCTGTAGGCATATGATGCTTCTGAAAGAGCAGTATGGAAAACAAGTGATCGTTAACCTATTGGGAAGCAGAGGAGGAGAGGAGGTGCTCAACAGAGCTTTTAAGGTAAAAGCAATAATTTTCCTTTTAACTGCTGATTTCCCTTGAGCCTCCATGTTCTTCTGTTTTCCTTCTGGCCCAGGAAGTGATGAATAGTATTTCCCAAGACATTATGTCAACTTTTTACCACGTGTTACATACTGAGAATAGTACTTCTTGGTTTCATGGCTTAGTTTTCAGCACTTCCTTTCTGCTTACTTCTTCATACCTTTGCGTACATTCTCTTTAACCAAACTTCAAAAGAAATTTCCTGAGTACTCCTAAGGGTAGTTCACACTTGCAAAAGTGAATCATAGCCAGTTTTGACATTGTATGTAGCCACTTTTGCAGTCAGGGCCCCCTCCCCCCCGGGATTGCCAGAGCTGCCTGGGGGCCAGGCCCTGAGCCTTGGTCACTGAGCATGGTGACTTAGCATCACTCAGCCATCGTGCTCTGATAGTAATGGGAAATAGCTATCTAGCACTGATTGTGTGGGGAATTGGCTGCCGGAGCACCAGATGACAGTTTGCTATATGAAGAGAGATTTTCCTGGCCCCTAAGTGTCCCTAGGCACAACTAATACCCGAAAGCAAGGATGTCAGGCATTGTAGAACTAAAGCTGTGCTGCTTTCCAGTGTGGTATTCTTTTTAAAACTAGTGTGAACTTAAAGCCACAGATTAGCACTGAGTGGGATTTGCAGCAGTGCTATAGCTGTCTGAATCTGGCTGGGGGTTGATGGAAGTCTGCCTCCTTAAGTCCTTTTTGCTTTAGCAAACTGAGATAGATTCTTCAGAGATTATGTTCCTAAAACTGATGATAAGATGATTTAAGTACACACCTGTAGTAAGTGCTGTGTATTGGTAAAAAATGATACTAGCAGTTCTGAGCTGAAATGTCTACCATGTGAAACTAAGCAAAAAAAAAATTGTGGTTAATTAATAGTGCCCAATTTCTATCCCTCTCTCCTGCAATAGTGAACTATTGCAGGGAGTGTCAAGCTTTTTGTCAGTTTTTCTGTGTGATCTTTTCCTCCTCCTGCAAAGGAGCTGGGAAGGACTGTCCATGTCCTCAGCAGAAAATGATGAAGTGAAGGTCTCCCCTTGTACAGAATGTGGCCAAAGGAGGTATTTAATGACTGAAACTTGGAAGGCAGTGAGGAAGGCACAGGAGTGAAGTCTGGTCCTGGTTTCTGTTTTCAGCTTCTTACTGAATTTCTGCATTATATGGCTAAGCCTCTGTAAACTTTTGGTTTCCCTCTCTTTAAAATAGTTTTTCTAGTTTGTTTTGTAAACCCCACTGAAATTTAAAGGTAAAAGATAACCCATTCTGAAATGCTGAAATAACTTACATGGATAAAAATATGACATTTGTTGATAATTTGATACTGATATTTTCTCAAATTCTCACATTCTTGAAGATCCTGTTCTAGCCAGTATCATGCAACCAAACATTAAATCAGAAACTGGGCAGCTCTAGAATAAAGACCTTGCATTTGTTAATATAATTTAAATAAATTTTGTTTTGTTTAAATTGTTACAATTTTTGCCTATTTTAAAAATAAATAAACTCTGAAAATACCCTGTGAGCACAAAGAATTCATACTGACATCACTGAATACCAAAATTTTGTAGTCATTCAGAATGATTCCTTGGTCATTTCTTTACCTTTGTGTTTTAAGAAATGGATGTTAGGAAAGAATATAGTGTTAATTTTACTTTGATGATTTTAAAGGACTTGAATTAAAAATAAAGTAATTCATAGGAGTGTGATTAGGGTTGCAAGCTTGTCTCCTGTCTTTAGTTTCTCCATCTTTTTTTTGCTTTTATTTCTTTCTCTTCTCTCCATTCTTGCTTCAATCTTAGTAATTCTTATCAGCATTGGTTCAAATTATTCTTGTGATTACTGCTGCTGGGCTCTCTTAATCAGAATGTCATGGTTACCATTCATTTACCATTCATTATGCATTACCTGAATCAAACCAAGCCAAAAATCAATACTGTTCCCAGGAAATGCTGTTCCTTCCACGAGCATTCCCTATAACAGATGTAATTATGTTTACAGTAAAAGCAGGGCCATAGTATAGAGTTGCAAATACTCTGACAATAATTTACACTGTGGCAGTGGGTAAATGTCATCCTCAAGTGCATTACTAGTGCCAGCATCTGTCAGGGCAGATTGGAGTGTCAACAGTAACAGTCTAATGAAATACATTTTACAGGTCTCTTTCCAAGCACTGCCTTTAAATTTCTTTCTGCAGGAAAGGCTTAATGGCTTACTCAATACAATTATGCTGGTGTAACTGCTACATGTACACTTCTAATGTAATATCAGCTTTGTTTTGTCCAGTGTATGTCACAATGTAAGTGGAGAAAAGCATCCAACCCTTAGGGTGAGAATGTGCACCAGGGAATAGACAAAGGCTTGCATAGTTTGAGTTAATGTAATAGTTCTCTCTGCTTTTCTTGCGGAGAACAGGATGTATTACTGTTCTATCTGTTGCAGATACCTTAATGGAATTTGGGGTGATTACAGAAATGTGTGTGAGGTCATTGAAATAGGAAATGAAATAGTGAGGCTATTTGTGCCTCTTCTTTCACTTCTGCAGTTTACCACAAACACTTTATAGTACATTTCCTGGGATATAATTGCTTACTTACTTCCTCCTCCTGAGCCTGCCTAGGGCATTGCTAGTGCTGTCAACCTTCGTGCACAGAGGTAGCAGCAGCCCATTGCTGCAGGGCTGCCACCAGCCAAGGCACAATTCTGATGTATACTTTGCAGTTACTGTTTGAGTTCCCCTGCAGGAAATTGGGTTCTAACAGTCAGATTTACTTCTGTGAACAAAACAAATGGGGAACTTCAGTTGCTTTTTCATGTCTGGCCTTTCAAAATTCCCTACGAACTCTGTGATTAACAGTCAAGGCTAATTAATGATAAAAGCATGCTGGTATCAATCCTTACATGTGGCTTGAGCGGGATTTGTTTTCCTTCATTCTCTTATCTGAACAGAAACTGCTATGGGCCTCTTCCCATGCGGAAGACAGTCCCATGATAAACTTTGACTACCACCAATTTGCAAAAGGTGGGAAAACTGAGAAACTGGAAAATTTGCTGAGGCCTCAGCTGAAGTTGCACTGGGAAGACTTTGGAATCTTCGTAAACCGCAAGCATGTAAGTCCACGGTGAGTGTCTCTGCCCCTCTGTCCCAGTGTAGCCGGGCACTGCTTGTCCTGGCCTTCCCAGGTTTCTTGCTGCATTTGGACCATGACCCTAAATTGACCACCTTGAAATAAAATTTTGAGAGAAAGTGTAGTCTTGGTGCTAAATCAATGATTGGGCTTAATTGCATCTCCATGGTTTCCAATCTGCAAATGTACTAGTGCATGGATTTGCTAATATAGTGCTGCAGATGTAGTCAAGTAATTAGATGTGTTAATGGAATATATTGTGCACAGTGTGCTTGCACCGTCAGAATGTGGGTGGGTATATTCAGGCTGAACATTTGATGATCTTGTTCAATCAACTCATGATTAGATGTTATTTTAAAATGTACCACTTTCTCCTCCCTCCCCTTGTGTTTTGTTACCAAAGTCTGCAGACAGGTACTTTTCGAATGAACTGCTTGGACTGCCTGGATCGTTCTAATAGTGTACAGTCCTTCATTGCACAGGAGGTGAGTTTGTCAGAGGACCTTCCATGGGATATCTGTAGTACATACATTGTTCCATGAGAGAGACAGGAAAGAGGCTGTAAGTCTCGGTTATGTGGGTCTGTCTTGCCAGCTCTATGATACAAAATGGTGCTGGCTTGGAATACTGAGGATAAAAAGCAAAACCACATTTAAAAACAATGTTGGTTTCTTCTTTCTGTTTTGTTGTTTTTTGTTTTTTTTCTCCTTCTGCACCAGATACTGTTTGGTCAATTAGAGAGCCTTGATTTGAACTCTAAACCTATAATTGAGCGCTTTGTGGAATCCTACAAGGAAATGTGGACTCTCAATGGTCAAAATCTGAGCAGAGTATTTAGTGGCAATCGTGCCCTTGAGGGGAAGAACAAGGTAAAGAAGGATGGCAAAACTCTTTATATACAGGTAAAGAAAGATGTCCTGTTTATGCTTCAGTGTCACTTGCATTCATAATTCCCGTCTGCTGTAGGTTGGGAAGCTCAAGGATGGTGCCCGGTCTGTGTCTCGTACCATCCAGTCAAATTTCTTTGATACAGTAAAGCAGGAAGCCATTGAGTTGCTGCTCATGGGTGACTTCTACCGTGAGGAATATGCAGACAAAGGCAAGATGCTCATGGACCAGACTGCACTGCTGGGTAAAGCCAGACCAAAGTCTTCCCTTCGCTTTTGCATCTGCTTTTAGCTGTCAGATATAAGCAATTGTACCCTTTTGACAAAAAAATCAATAAATAAGCTGCTTTTGCACAGATCTGTTGTTTAAAGCACCACTTTCAAGTGACCATAGCACAACTCTTGTGTTTATTTCTCAATATTTTGTTTTGAACTTTTGATTATGTTTTTCTGCTCTTTGATAGTGATATTCTCTGACAGTTTAGAGTTGGATCAGAGAGAAGGATTTTAGGGCTATATTCCAGTCTGTCCTATCTGAGTTTGTCTTGAGGAAGTCTCTTGAGCTCAGCCTTTTTATCTCCCTAGTCATGTCCTTGATGTTTGCACATGCTTTTAGCCATTTGGATCTTTAAAGGCTCATCTCTGTTACTTTAGTTCATTTCCTGCTTTATTCCAGGCCCCTAATAGTCCACAGCATAGACACATTTGTTTGCATCCATCTAGAATAAACTCAGCTCTCTCTGAGGAGATATTTACATGCAAAATATTGGATAATTTCACCCACAACAAGTGTCGGGTGGTCAGTTTACTCCAGAGAACCATTCAGCACCACTTTAGTCCTGGGCTTGTTCCTTGATGTTGACCACAAGGAAAATATAGATTACCTCTCTATGCCGGACTGCCAATGCAAGTCAGGTAGTTAAAGATTAACTCTGCTTCATTGGCTTAGACAGCAAAAGCACACTGCTTATTTTCTATACTCTGCAAAATAAGTGAATATAGCAAGGTTTTTTTGAGGAGATCTTACCAGGCTAGAGAGCCATGGCAGTGCTGGATTTGTACTGATGTGAGACTCTGCTGCTCTCCATTTTTCATTTGACATTCTAAATTTCTAAGGGCTTCAGTTTAAGCTGTAACTTCTGATATGCTTGGTTGCTTGTCCTGGTCCCAGGGACAGAGTTCATTGGCTTCCTAGTGTGTGGTATATCAATGTTGTGATTTGGATTTAATATGAGGCTAATGAACAAGTGAGTGCTTGTGTGTTGTACTTGGTTGCCAGCTGGGTTTAAACCACAGCAGGCTGGTAACACACTGAGGGTTTTAGTTCTTGCTATATAGTGCTTATACTAAGTCAAGGACTTCCAGGCTTCTCATGCTCTCCTATTCAGAAGGCTGGAGGGCTACAAGAAGCTGGGAGGGGATGCAGCCAGGACAGTTGACTCCAAATGGCCAAAGGAATATTCCATACTAAATGATGCCATGCTTGGTGTGTAAATTAAAAGGGAGAAAAGCTGACTGAGGAAAGCTGACTGAGGGCTGCTGCTTTGAAACTGGCTGGGCACTGTGCCATACTTGTATATTCTAATTCTATTATCCTTTTTTTCCCCACCATTGAACTGTCTTTATCTCAATCCATGAGTTTTCTCACTTTTGCTCTTGTGATTCACTCCTGCATTTTGCTGTGGGGGGCAGGGAGTCATCGAGTGGCTGGGATAAGCACTAGATACCCATTGGGGTTAAACCATGATACTGCTGTAGACTAAACTGAAAAGATTACAGGAGATAAAAGAATTTTTTGCTTATTACTTGAAGAAGCACAGAAAAATGTAAATTGAAAGTGAGTGACCAGCCATACTCAAGCTTTCAAAGGGTGCCTGGTTTCTTGAAGAGAAATTGCTGACATCAACCCCAGTTATCTTGTAGCTATTGCCACTGTCATAGGCATTATTCCCTACCTTTTGTATTGCTGCTGCTAGGGTAATGTTATTGTTTTAGAGTGACTGTGCTACTGCAGCGTGGATGGTTTCTGTCCTTTTACAGCACATTGTTCTTTTACACACCATCTTTCTCTCTCCCCTCTTCTGTCAGTAACTCCAAGTATTTTGAAGGCCATGTCAGAGCGTCAGTTTGAATTCACAAGCTCCAAGCGTGTTCGTATTGCTACGGGGACCTGGAATGTGAATGGGGGAAAGCAGTTTCGAAGCAACATCCTTGGTACCAGTGAGCTGACAGACTGGCTGCTGGATTCTCCCAAGCTCTCAGGAGTTTCAGAATTTCAAGGTAAGGCTTCATAGTCAAAATGTGTAAGCAGTTTGCTGGCATCTCTAGAGACAGTGAGTCAGGACACAAGATTTGACCAGCCTTTCAGAGGCAGTACATTTCAGAGGGCATATTCTGTCAGTTCCTAGGGGTATGTTCAGCTCCGCCATGCTTCTGCTGCTGCCCTGCAGAAATGGAATGGTGTATGAAGAGCTCCTGACAGTCAGAGCTCTTTGAACATTTTGAAACAGCCCATGTGACTGTTTCAAACCTTCAGCAGGTCAGAATTCAGAGCTCTCTTTCAATGCCATCGTGAGATGTATATGCCTATTCTGCATACTGTATGTAATTTTCTTCTTCCATATCTCTGTTCTTTGTTCTTTATCATGAGTGGGAGCTACGTGCTTAGGTGCCATCAGAGCATCTCCTTGGTCTCTCATCTGGAGCTAAACATATCTATACAATCTGGACTACGAGCTTGTCTGGAAATGTTACTATCAAAGCCTTCAGACAAAAAGATTTACTTTGTTGAAGGCAATATTTCCTTTCTTTAGCAGTGTAGAAAACTCTAATGCTTGTGGCTTGATGAAATTGACTGCTGAATTTCTTTTTTATGGAACAAGGTCAGGTATTGTAATTGATTTACAGATTTTTTATTAAGATAAATGAAAAGGGAACATTCTGTTATTTAAAAATTGAATGATTGCAAAACTACAGCAAAACCTATGCTTTTGTTGTTACAGTGGAACATTTAGTTTCCTGCAGCCATCACAGGCATAGTCCTGTACCTAACCCTGTAACTCATGAATACATTCCTCAAATCCTTGGCTCCCTTATACAAGTTCTCATTTGAACCCTTAGTTCCTGAGTGGTGTGTGGTTAGGTGCAGACCACTGCAGTCTGAGGAGCCCAGATAAGTGATTAGTCCAGTCTAGTCTGTTTCAGAAACACTTCAGCTGTGTTAGCACATGACTGTACCCATAACACTAAAATTTATTGAGAGCCTGTCACAAGAGCCTTGCCAGACAGTCCCCTGAGAGAAGCAGAGGAGCAGGGCTATGTGGAGCAGGCAGCTGTGACATGGTAGGTCTGAGCAGCCTCTGGAAGAGAGCTGAGTTATGTGAGTGGGCAGGGCTAGGGTGCGACCATGCAGATGTCTGTATCCATGTTAATGTCAGGGCAGTGCCTACACAAATGGGCAAGTGTTAAAAGACAAATGTCCAAAATTATTGATGAGAAATACATATGACAGTAACTGTCTGGTTAAGCCAGTAAAGGAGGCTAGCTGTTATGCTAGTTTCACTCTGGTGTCTGCACAGAGTTGCTGCATATTTTACTTTTTATTTGTGATTTCTGAGTCAGATCTTATTTAGGTTCCTATGTTTGTCTATATTTAGATCTTCATGTTGAATTAAGTTACTGTCGTTGTGATCATATGACACTTAAAAAAACCCCAACAAAACTCTTCAGGCAATGGACAGACCTAATGGGTCAACAGATTTGCTTTACACTATTTTATGAGAGCATCTGATCTTTGGTGTTTCCTCAGAGTAATATCCACAGAGCCAGGGAACGGGGCATGGGGGTCCCTGTGCTCTAGGGTGATTAACTTTAAATACAAGTGATCTAAGAAGGACTTGGAAGAAAGAAGGGAAGAAGAAACTTCAAAAGCATCCCTAAACTAGATAAATTTACTAGAAGGATTGAGATGGAGGTGGCATACTGGCGTGTATGTGACACGTACACAATTAAGGACAATTAAGTTCAGTTACATAGGAATCTATGTAAAGGAAGAGCATGTTGGGTAAAATGATGAGTGGGGAAGAGATGGTGAGTAGTGAGATGTTGTGGCTTTAGTGATGGGTGGGGTGGGGGAGAGAGATCTTAGCACTGCTACGATATAATGTTCTGTTCTGAGCTGCTTCCTGCAAGAGAGATGGAGACCAACTGGTGGGAGAAAAGCAGGAAAAAAATTCAGACGAACTGCAGGGGATGCTTTATAAGATTAGATTAAAGGAGCTATGAATATGTATAGCTTGGCAGGGGATACACAAGATAGAACTACAGGAAGGATCTCTGACAGAAATTAGAATACAAGTCATTAGAAGAAACAACAAAATAGTAATTCTGTTATGACTTTTCCTTCCTGCCGACAGATGATGATAACTGCCCTCCTGACATATTTGCAGTGGGATTTGAAGAGATGGTTGAGTTAAGTGCAGGGAATATTGTGAATGCCAGGTATGTAAAAAAACCCTGAAACCTACCAAACAAACAAAACCAACAGAAAAACCCCCTAATCAACCAACCTGAAAAACCAACCAACCAAAAAACCCCTGCAAGTGTAAACAAACCAAACCAATCAAACAAACAAAACCCCAACAAAAAGAACATATCTTCCCCAAAGGAACTGGACGTGTTCATTTTTATGATCACTTGTATTGAATACTCCCTTCCAAATCTGCTGCTTGCAACCATAGCTGGAAATATGTTTCCCATTAAAAGATGTCACTGGAATGGTCTTGAAAGTACTTTTTCTCTGTGAACCTCTATACAGTAGAATACCCTGTTTGCTAAGTCTCTTAAGTCTTTATGTTGGCAGAGAAGAATTCTGATGGTTCAGATTGATTTAACACTTGTCCTTAAAGCCCTGTTCGATGTTGGAAAAGTGTGCTCAATGACCACAAACCTAATTGCCATTTATGTGGGAATTCTAAAATTGTCTAAAAATGTCTCTGTGGGTGATTGTATTTGTCAAAATTATGGCTAGAGAAGAAGTTAAATGCAAAGCCTAAGGTTGGCCTATCAGCATGTGCAGCAGGCTGTTGTGTTTACTGGTCCTTGTGAATCTGAATGGAGGTGGAGCCCTGAAGATCATGTTTCCAATGCTGATTCATCAGGCTGGCCAGTTAGTTGTCTGTTTTGGGAATGACAAGTTACAGCAGTGCTTAGCCTGGCTGCTGGGCTGGCAGTATACCTGCATGGATATATTGACTTTGGAGAAAAGAAAAAGCTAGATCCACTGAATTGAAGGTATGTGCAGCTATTCACAAACCTTAGCTAAGAACAGCCAACAGCTGGGAGTAGCCAGTCACCTTCCACTCAGAAAATCCCAAGATCTCTCCACTGTCATCACAGGAAATCTTATGGGTCATGAGATTGATATGGATATTTGTTTTTACGGTTATGATTGTTGTAATCAGCTTCCAGTTATCCCCAGTGAATGGGTGTATCCAGTGTCATGTGAATGTGGATGTTTCTAAGCGTAGTAGACAGAATCTCTCACACATCCAGGAGCAGGATAACTGTATTTGTGTGCTGTGCCTGGGCTCGCTGACCCTGCTGACTTGAGGCTGGCTTACAAGGAGGTATTATTGGTCTCTGCCATGCATTCAACAGCACTTCTGGCTCTACAGCCTAATGGGATGTCTGTAAACCTAAGGCACAGTTAATCTGTTCATTTTATTGACTGTGTGTGGTTTGTTTTGATTCCATTAAATGATTTTATGTTTGTTCCAGTACAACGAATAGAAAAATGTGGGGAGAGCAGCTTCAAAAAGCTATTTCCAGGACTCATCGCTACATTCAGCTGACATCAGCACAGCTTGTTGGTGTTTGTCTTTTCATCTTTGTACGACCATATCATGTCCCCTTCATCAGGTAAAAAAAAAAGCCAAACCAAACAAACAAAAAAACCCCACCTCCCACACAAAAAAACCCAGTAAACCAAACCAAAACCAAGAAAACCACCCCAAAATAAAACTAACCTAAACTAACCTAACAACAACAACAAACCCCAAACCAACCAAACAAAAAAAACCCCAAACTCCCAAAACCCACCCTGTGTCTTCAGTAACATCTGGTGTTGGAGTGTGGCCAGAGAACGTGGCGGGGGATTGCTCATCTTGGTGGGAGTCATGCAGACCTGGGTTCTGGTCTCTGCTCAGCACGGAGAAGCAGCATGCTTCCAGACAGCAGTAGGCTGGAGTCCATCTCCCTGAGCAGCAGAAAGGCCAGGCAGCCTCAGTGTCTTCCTCCAGTTAGCTGAAAAGCCAGGCATGCTCCAGGTGGGCAGGCAGGATGGAGCACCTTGTCTGGGTGTTATCCTTCTGGGAAAGGAATGACCTGGGCTAGTCAGTGCAAGAGTGTTTGATGCACCAAATGAAGGCAAGTGCCTGCCTCTGCCTGATGGGCAGGTTTTACTTCTAGCCCTGTCCATGCTGCTTCCTTATTGAAACAGGAGTAGTTCTAGATCTGAAAAGAATGGGGGAAAGAGACATAATTTCGGCCCTTGACGTTTTATAGTATTGAGAAGTAAGAGAACCTATGAAGTGTTTGTCTTTCCCAGATGTCACGGAAACCAGAACTGTGTGCCCAGTTAGGAGGGTGCAGAGCTGTGTATTGTCTACTTACTAGCTCAGCTGTCCCTGGAGAGTGACCAAACTCCTCCTAGAAGATAAGCAACCTATGGAAATACTTGCATTAAAATGCCTTTGCTGTGGACAAGAATTATGCAGGCTAAGTGTAAAAGAATTATGCAGGCTAAATGTAAATGATTAGGAAGTGAATAATTAGCCAAAAGTATATTTGGGCATCTGTCTGACCTTAAAGCCCTGAGATCCAAACAGTCCTCTGTACCCCATATTAGGGCACTGGTTAGCCACTGCATTTTGTGATTAAAATATCAAAAGCTGTCTCTTTCTTCCCTGTTATCTCATATCCACTAAGAGCCTCGAACAGAGCTTGTGCAACATCAAGTGCAATAGGCCAGACAGAACAATGCAATACAGGTAACTGATGGTCTTGCATTGCTGCTTTCCAGTAATCTTTCTTCAAAATTATTTTAATAATACTTTTTTGCTGCTATGAAACAGTCCAAAGGAGAAGTGTTTCTCTCAGCTCTTGACTTTTCATCCAACTTACAAAATATTTGAGTAATCCAGTAGGAAATTCATGGTTTAAATGGAAATCAGAAGTAGAACAGCACAGTGGTTCTGTTGCAATTGTCAAACTGCCAGAAGTTGGATGTATCCCTTTGAAACTCAAGAGAAAAAGGGAAGGGTTTGGTTTTAGTGACTAAGTTTCATTTTAATGCAAATGTGCTGCTACGTCAGCATAATCAAGTGTAACCTGTATGCTTGCATATTTTTCCCATGTCTAGAAAAGGAAAGGAAGAAATGATCACAAGTGCAAAAAAAAATGCTTCTGTGCTTACAGATATTGAAGAGATTTAGACTGAAGATAGAGAATAGAGAAATAATGAGACAATAGCTGGTTTATACATCAGCAGTTGAATTTACAGTGGGTTATCTCACATAACCTTTGCCATGAACGAAAATTTGTTGAATTCTAGTCAGGAGATGGGTAGTCAGGCAGCAGGAAGGGAGAACTTTAGAGTGAAAACACTGCTTCTGTAGGAATGCTTAAAACCCATTGTTTCATAGAAAACTTTGATGTTCCTCCTTTGCCTGCCCGAGGGTGTCTTCTGGTGGTGTCCTGCTGTCTGAGAAAGACGGGGAATTAAAGAGGGAGGAAAAAAGGTACAAATGATGGGGGAGGAAGAGAGAAGAAAATGAAGAGGGTGGGGAAGGGAGAACTGTTAACATCTTGCATCATTTAGATCACGAATTTCTGAGAATAACTCAAATAAGACTTATCAGTTTTCTGCACATCCCTTCTGAAAATCAGTAATATTCTAGTCAGATTTACTTTCTCTGGAAAGTAAAATTTTCTCACTGGGAAAGACATACATGATGCTGGGGTTGGCTGCGACGGTGATCTCATCGTTCACTTATCCGATCACACAGCCCAGCCGTGCTTTGTTCTTGGAGTATCCTGGCTGTTTGGGAGAAATTACCCTGAGAGCAGGTGGTCCGCTTTGTCAAGTTATCTTTCTGTAGTGAAGTATGTGCTAATCATCACATTGAAATACTAAGTAATTAGCAACATGGAGACCTTAAACAATTTGTCATCAGTACAGAATTCATTTGGGAACTTACATATAAATAGTTGTATCCAATAATCTCTGATTTTATCACATCTGATTTAATAAATTATGGGTTATGATCTGTTGCTCTTTAATTAAATGGAAAATCCATCATGAATTGTGAAGTTTGGTTTCAACACATATGAACAGTAAACTATTAAGTGTCTGAAAAGCAGATTCCCATATGTTCAAAAGTTAAAGGAAGCATAATAGTAAATTTAGTTACTGTCAATATTTTAAGGATCATGGTAAAGGTAAACTTGAAAAGTATATTCTATAGAAATTCCCGGTATTTCAGAAATAAGGTCTTGCTGAACTATTTGGAAGGGACAAGAAAAGGAGAAAATATTTTCAAATGGTTTTATTTCTATATTATTGAATTATACCTAATTTGAAACATAAGTACATGAACATCAAGAAACTAAAAGATGTGCCTAAAAGCAGCAAAGTTTCTAGAGGGGAGAAGACATGGCATTGTAAACTGGCTTTTCCCTTTATGTTGCAGTCAAAGTTAATTGAATGTTTGTCCCTGAAGCCCTTTACTCTGTTCTCTTTCTATTTTTATTTTAATGCAGGGATGTAGCAATAGACACCGTGAAGACAGGAATGGGAGGAAAAGCTGGGAATAAAGGGGCAGTGAGCATTCGTTTTCAGTTCTATAGTACCAGTTTCTGCTTTATATGCAGTCACTTGACTGCTGGGCAGACTCAGGTGAAAGAAAGGAATGAAGATTATAAAGAAATCACACAGAAACTCAGCTTCCCAATGGTAAGTGTAGATGTATGTATGCTAAAAACATTGGAGATAAAGATGGTATCTTTACATCATGAAAACTGGTCTTGGGCTGTCTTTGATGACAAGTCATTAAAGAAGGAATCTCAACACCAGGAAAGAAAATTATAGCCAATAAATAAATAAAAAATAGGGAAACATGTTTCTCAGAAAACTAGATGCCACCCAGTATAGTGCTTGCTTTACAAAAGTACTAATCCTTTCAAAAAATAGAGTTGCTCCAGTGCTTGAAAACTCCTTGGCTTTGTGCAGTTAAGCTCTACATGACTGTTAGAACTGGAGGGCATGATATTGATAGCTCTTGCTGGCTCCAGTTAGTGAGAATTCCTGAAAGACCATCCATGCTATTCAGTGCAGCAGTGCCTTGGCTGCTTCTGGTCGGGTATGATAGATCAGTTCTTGGGCACTGGCATGGTACCCTCTGTTCCCTTCGTTTTGTCCTCGGGCATGTGTCACTCTCAAGGAACTGCTAGCTTCTCTCAGAGCATGGCAAGTAGGCACCACTGGTCTGCGTGAATAACTTTTCCCCTAAATTGTGTCAAATCAATCACCCTGGTGTTTTAATTCCAAAGTGTCTCCTCAGGCCAGTAGATAACCCATGGGATTTGGTAGCAGGGCTCCTGTGCTTCCCTTAATGTTGATTGCCTTAATTTCCACGGTACCTTGTTTCTTGGACCTCTCTGGAAAGGCCCTAAGCCAGGAAGGGATTAGACCAGTTTGTGTATTCTGGTTAGTCGGCAAAAAATGACATTTAGGTTGCAAAGCATAAAATTTTACCTTCGTGTTGTTTGTAAGGTTTAGAGGCTTGGCACATGCAGGGTATCAATCAGTTGGTTTATGTGGGAACTGATACTGACAGACTGGACGTACTGCAAAGGAGATCTGTTCCAAATGGCCATAAAGTTGTGCTTATGGTAGTTTTCCCTTCTAATACCTCGTTAACTATTTGATGTCCTTTACACTTAAAACAACTGAAGGTACCTTGTGTGTATAATGCATATAAAGAGTGCCCCCTAGTGCTGTGACAGCCGCAGTCTGGAATGTTTCCCTTAGGAATCTGTGGTTTAGAGGTTTGTAGCTGAACTGGGAAGGGGAAAAAAAAGGGAAAAAGAAAAAGAGACTGGTTGGAGGATAGGATGCTAAATTTAGAACTGGAGTGGATTTTCATTGACGTTTGATTTCAATACTTTTACAAAACTGTGACGTGCACATAAGGTCGAATTTGGAGCTTGTTCTTACTCAGGAGCTTGTTGCTAAATTTGCCTTGGTACCAGAAGCACATTTTGTGTTATATTTAGAATATGCAAATAAATGCATGTGAAATGTGTTAGGGAAACAAACATATATTTTGAATATTCATGACAGACAACTTGTGACTATACAGCTAGGTTCCAGCTTAGACATACCTTCAGGAAAGAGGGGCCAGAGTCTGACATTCTTGTTTACAAAATTCAGATCAGTGGGGTGCCAAAGACAGTGAAGGAACCATTCTATTTTAGTGCAAAATTAATTTTGACAAATAAATTGTGATGAGTAGGTCCAGTATTTAGTAATTCAGAGAGACTGAGTGCTACATTTCAGTGCATTTTAAAGGTGTTTTCATGAATGTGATTTAACACTAACAGTATTCTGTACCTCAAAACTAGGGGCAGAACATGTTCTCCCATGACTATGTCTTCTGGTGCGGTGATTTTAACTATCGCATTGATCTAACGTATGAAGAAGTCTTCTATTTTCTCAAACGTCAAGACTGGAAGACACTTTTGGAATTTGATCAACTACAGCAGCAAAAATCCAGTGGAAAAGTAAGGCAGTGTGTCTCATTTTCTTGAATAAATGCATGTTGGCTGGGTCTTTCTTGTTCCTTGAGAGAGTAAAGAATTTGTGTTTTCAGACCCTTGTTTGTAGCACTTGAATGCAGCAATTGGTTTAAAAATCAGAACATTGTTTGCGAAGAAGTTGATATGTCACAGTGGCACCTTCCTCATCTGTAACTTAAAGAGATGTTCTTTATTTAATTAGATTTTTAAAGACTTCCATGAAGGGACTATTAATTTTGGACCAACGTACAAATACGATGTTGGCTCGGAGGCTTATGATACAAGTGATAAGTGCAGAACCCCAGCGTGGACTGACAGAGTGCTTTGGTGGAGAAAGAAACTGCCCTTTGAAAAAACAGGTTTGTAGGATTCTTCTTTATCTGAAAGTTGTTTTAGAATTCATCTAGAACCCACTTAAGGGGATTTAATCTAGTGAATGGTGCTTTACTCAAGCAGATGTTCTTTCAGTTTAACTGGATTAAGTGTCAGGGATAAAAAAAGCCCTTTCTTCTTGTGTGTGTGAACAAAGGCTTCATGCTACAGATTGAAAAGATGCTGGGAGCTCACTGAGGAACTGAAAACAGCCCAGCTGTAGTAATACAGAAATAATTCTGTTGTCTTTCAATAGAATCATTAGTCCACATAAAATTCATGTGCTGCAATGGCTAGGTTGTTAAAACTGCTGTCCTCAGTAGGTGTAGAAACAGCTTTCTGTAATTTCTTCTGTACTGGTAATTTTTAGGAATATTTCTGCAACTTCATAGAACTGGGGCAGGTTTCAGTAATTACTGCTTATAATGTACTTTGAATTCATGCGTGGCCAACACAACAGAAAGGCCGTTTTCACGTGTTCAAAAAGTTACAGTTAAAAAATAAGAAGTATTTCTTTTCATATCCAGGGATAGTTTTAATAATCATTCTCTCAGTCTGCAGGAACATCTATCCCCCACTATTCCTAAAATTTGAATAAATTCATATTAAAAGTGTAATTGCTGGAGAAATAATTTGGTCTGTGCCTGCAGATGTGGTTTTTCACATGCCTGGAAATTTCTGCTTGGAATCTAAGTCATGCCATGACTATGTTAAGTGTAAAAACTACAAAGCAAAACTAGGGCAATGAGGGAGTACATGCCATCATGATACAGTTATTCACTTTTATCTAAGGAATGAAAAACAAAGTAAAATGAGGAGCTTAAACCATTGACAGAGATGCAGTCCAGGAGAGAAAAGCTGTATGAGACATAATAACAAAATTAAAACATTCCTCTCATGCTGACTGTTTTCATTTTAGGAGAAAGAAAACCTTTCAGCATTTCTGGTGTGTATTCCTTATTTTGCATGGCAAAACTTGCCCCTGGGATCTTTAGCAGTTGGAGTACATACATACAGCACACAGGACCTAAGTAGCTGGTCTGCAAGAGTCAAGGCAGGCCCCTTTCTTTATGGGTCTGTAACTGACTGGTACATTCCCAGCCCTGCAAAGCTTTCTTAATTTGCTGCCAGAGTTCCTCTCCTTTACTGCTGGTGGCAAGGCTCTTCTGCCTCCCAGCTCTCATCGTGTTGCTTCTTATTGCTGTTATAGGCTAAACAACTGCTCACTTTATGAGAAGAAAGTGTAGCCTCAGTGAGAGTGATTAGGAAGAAATGCCATATTCCATATTAACTCATTTTCAGCTTCACAGGAAAGAGGAACAGTGTTATCCATTTATTCAAACAATGACCTAAACACTTCCTTATTACTGACAGCAATAGAGTATGTCACTCTAGCATAATGTCTGGAGCACTTTCTGTCACCTTAATGGATTGCAATGAGATTGTTTTGAGGTTGGACTTGCATGGGTTTGGTTACTCCTATCTCTTGTGTATTATTTCTCCAATCCCTGTCTAATATTCAGATTTGCAAAATAATTTTCAAGTACAGTGTCTGGTTTTATGCTCAGTGTTGAGGTAGAAGGTAAAATACTAATATGACTTTATCAACCCGTGTTGTACAGATAATTAATTGGGCGACATTCAGGTCAACAATTTTTCAGGTGTCTTACTCTACTGATCAGCTGTCTCAGTTGCACTCCCAGTCCTTTCTCTTTTTTTCCTTTCTAGTCCCTAATTTGTAAATCTTGTAGGATACAAGCTCTTCTTTGAATTATATATATATATATGTACAAGAACAGCTCCCACTACTAGGGTCTGTGGAGAGCTTCCTTATAAAATAGTGTTAATAATGTCTGTTAGTAAAACTAGATTTGAGTGAGTTTTAAATCATGTTTTGTGCTCTATAGCTGGAGAGATCAATCTTCTGGACAGTGATCTGAGTGCTGATACTAAAGTCAGGCACACTTGGACTCCTGGAGCCTTGATGTACTATGGGAGGGCAGAGCTGCAAGCATCTGACCACAGGTAACTAAACAATCAGAGAGAGGTTCAAATATGCCAAGTTAAAATGCATCATGCTGATTTACACATTCAGAGTGAGGGACCAAGTCTGATGAAAACAGGAATTACACCCTTATTCCGTGTTCAATATCTGCTTGATGGTTTGGTTTTTTTTTTTCCTCTCATGGTGAGTTTTATACCAGAGTGGCAAGCATCTATAGTCATGTATTTATTTTTCCTGCACAGTGGTTGCAGCAGGGGTTGAATAAGTTGCAGCAAGAGGTATAGAAGACAGAGCTTTCTGTTGCTTGGTTTTGGAAAAGCTCTGATGCATAAGGAAGCTGCTCTGATGGATTTCCACTCAGCTTGCTGTGGGAGAGGAGGAGGCTGGAGCTGTGTGGCCTGAAGATGTGTAAGCCAGGCCACCCAGGGACAAGTTGGCCTCTTCACAGCACTCAAGTGTGGGGCTTCTGTGCCTCCTTTAAAAATGGAAATGGGAGAAGATAGAGAAACCAAAGCCCAGTGCTTCTGGTTGGTCTATATCATTAACTTCTCTTTAGAGGTATGGATGACCTATCTTTGATAAACTTGTTCTCTGCTTCACTCCTGAGAAACAAATGCTGTAATAAATACACTTTGAAAGTATATTACATTCAGAATATTTGTCTCACCCCTTGCATGCTTTGTGGAAATGCTACAATATTGCTCCTCCTAGCAGTGCTCCAGTAACTGTCTGTGCTTCTGGTGGTGCTCTTGCATGCCAGGACTGTTTTGTATTCCTCTAGCAATGGAAGAACATGCCTCTTGCAATCAATTTCTCTGTGTCAAGGCTCTGACATTGCTGTGTTCTGCAAAGCACAGCTCTCATTATATAGGACCCTGAGGATGCAATCTGTGAAACATGACTGTTATACATGGTTTTCTGTTTCAGCAAACTTGACTCCAAAAGCTGCTTTTTAATTACAGTCAGCAGGTTTGCTTTCCCAAGGTTTGTGCTAGAAAAAGGCATAGCTATGTCTTTGTGACATATGGAAATGCATTATGATTCACAATGCTTATGGAAATAGTTAATGCTTCCCATACATTTTCCCCCTTTATTATCCCTTTCTAGCCCTGCTGTTGTTGCTTTCATATGTTCTGGTAATGTGTATTCAAGAGCTCTATTGCAAGTAGAAGGCAGCAGTTTTGACAGAGTTGTAGGAGTAGCTGTCCCAGTCACTGCTCTGTGTATTTGCAGGTGAAAATCTGAGATTGTGGATTGCACCTACTGACATGAGATGAGTTCTGCTCTTTCAGACAGCTCTCTCATTTTTATTCAGATCTAACACACAGAGAAGTTATTTGTAAGAAAATAGCTCAAGAACAACTTTGCAGTGTTGACTGCTTATAGTGTAGTGGATTGGCACATTTGCTACATGACAACATTGCACATCTAGAATACCTTGTCCTTAGTTTTTGGAAGAAGATATGTGGCCTTGTCTAACAAAAAATAATATATTTACATCCTGATTTATAGATATTTGGTGCCACAGCTGTTTGATAATGAGTGAAGTATCCTGATATTTATGGTCTATAGGTTTGCCATAAGTGCTACATACAATTGTTATTTCAATTCACTTATGTCATGTCTTCACTGTTACATTCAGTTAATGCAGGACTAGGAAATAAAATTAATAGTGCTCAAGGAATGATGTTGACCACTGCAGAAAAGATGAAGTTACCTGTCCTCCCTCTTTATATACATTTTAATTTTATATAAGCACTTCTTATTTTTAAATAAATTTTTTTCCTTTGTTTTGTGTAGGCCAGTGTTAGCTATTGTAGAAGTGGAAGTTCAGGAAGTTAATGAAGCTGCCCGTGACAGTGTTTTCCGAGAAGTATCATCTTTTCAGGGACCATTGGATGCCACAGTAGTGGTAAATCTGCTATCACCAACACCTGAAGACAAAAATGAATTTCCTGAAGACTTGCGTACAGAGCTTATGCAGATGTTTGAGGATTATGGCACTGTTGTCCTGGTCAGGTGAGTTTGGGATCTGAAATGGCATGGCACCTATTAAAAACCACAGACTAGAAGATCCCTTTTGTCCTGACAGAGTTAGCTTTGTATTGGAAGGAAGTATGTAGAATTCCTTTGCTGCACTTTCAGTTCGTCACTAGAAATTGAATGCAAGTTTTTTGAATATCTTATACCTCTCAACAACCTTTTAAAGAAATAATCCAACAGTTCTTGTCTGAGTGGAAGAGAATTTTATTCAGTACAACACCATAAAACAGAGACTTTGAAGAAAATCATCATCTTTAGATTCAGGCCTCACTTCCAAGCATTTGCTGCTTCTGGTGGATCCTCGGGCTCTGCTTCACCTCCTTTGGGGTGAGGTCTGCTCTGTTCCACCACTCTTTCACTCTTGGCAGGATTTCCTGGCTGGGTCTCCTTCCTGTTAGGGATCACTTTGCTTGTTTGTTAACAGTACAGCTTCTCATAGAGGTGTCACCCACTGGGTTTGAGAGGGAGAGTGTGATACCTTCTGGCAGAGCAGCTTAATTTCATTCTGATTGATTCTCTACAGGGCTTCAGCACAGCTGTGAGACTTCTGTTTTGAGAAATACAGGCAAAAGACCTAACAGTTGACCTCTGGGAAACTCTACCAAAAACTTGTTCATGTTTCTTTGATTCATTTATTGATGGAGAAAGCTGATGACCTGTTGTATAGTGTTTATGAAGCACTAAAATAAGCTGAGGGTTCTAAAGCAGCCATGCAGGAAAAGCAGCACCACCTTGCTTGTGAAGAAAAAGAACAAGAAAAAAACACATTTTAGTGGATAGTTCTTGGTTTATTTTGTTTTTAATTGCTTTAGATCATGGTGGAATACTAGTCTTTGGGAACATCACATGTCCTCTGGGGTGAAGGATATGCAGAACCACGGAAGTTAGTCCAGAGGGAGTGTAGCTACCGGACTGGGCCATCCTGTCAACAGCTGCTGAGATGTTTGTCCCGCTGTTCCAGGGGTGAATCAGAAAGGGGCAGGGTGTTTGGGGTCACACAAGGGATGATTAGAGAGAAGAGAAGAGAAACCTAGCTGGGATTCATATATCACCTGCTCCTCCTTAAAAAGTAGAATTGTGAAAGAAAATACAACTAAAACCAAATGCGTATCACTGCATATGTATACTGTATGTAGATCTACATGGTAGTTTTCTATCATGCTAGCCTTCAAAGGGGTTTTATTCAATGGTGAAATAAAATGGTTTTTCTCCTCTGCCTTTTTCACTAGGATCTGTGGAGGTCAAATGCTGGTGACGTTTGCAGACAGCAAGTCAGCTCTTCGTGTTATGGATATAGATGGTGCCAAAGTAAGAATTTCTCAAACCTATAATAATAATAATAATTTCATAACAAATTTCTCAAAAGTGGTTGCTTAGAATGAGGTACTTGAGTTTCTACCTAAATCAAGTAGCATTATTTCAAAGAAAGTTAGTACTCATTAAGTCCTTAACTTACACATCTGCTGAGGCTATTAATGCAGTATTTTGGTTTCAGGATGGCATGAGGTGACTTTTCATGGATCCCAAGCAGTGCTTAGGATCTGGCCTCTGACACCACTGCAGAACAGGTGGACTTGTTCATCATGGTGGTGGCTACTTGAAGCAGTTCCCCTGACATTCACTGTGACTTTATACTGTTGCCAAAACATCCTCATGTTTGTGGTTTGGAGATTTTTTGTTTCTCCACTGTATCAAACAGGCTGCCTCTGTTGAGCTGTTAACAACATGATTCATTGGCTTCCATGGCAAATCCAGCATTGGCAGTAGGCGTTTATCTTCCTGTCTCCTACTTGTCCTTCCCACACACATACTCCACAGATCATCAGCCCCTGTGGAAAAAACTGTTTGTGGGCTGCCCTGTAAACTTAATACTGAAGTAATTGATTTAATTCTCATTCTTCTTTCATATTTGCAGTTTTATCTTCTAATTTGACTCCTGCCATTGATGTAATTTATAGCACAGACTGAAAGACAGTCGTATGCACACAGTATGTGAAGGTGCTGGGAATCTGAGTTGGGAACTTTTCAAACTGATTTTCCTGTCAAAGCTACTGGGTTGTCTGCATTTCACCCCAAAAGTCATAGAACAACACACATAAGCTGCTGAAGTCCAAATCGCTTGAAAATACACCTTCTATATACATCATGTATGAGATTTTCTGGTCAGAGTCTCCTTACAGGTGGCAGCAGGTACAAAACTCTTGTGTGTTTTAAAGCTGCTGACTCAAAAATGGCACCATCCCATGCCAATATTGCTATTCCAGTGTAGTTTTGATATATTTGATGTTTCACCTATTTCTCTGGTATTTCCCAAATGCAGCAGAAGTACTTTGGAGCTGTGAAGCTCATTTTCTTTCAAGAATATTGTTACAGTCTGAAAACTTGGTTATGAGGGTAGTAGTAAGAGTGTTTCCTTTCCATTTAGCTTCTGAAGTGAAGCTTTAGTCACATCAATTTCTGAAGCAGTTGTACAGCTTGGTCAGAGCATGGTGCTAATAACATCAGGGTCCTGAGTTCAGTGCCTGCATGGGCCATTCCCTTAATAGTTGGACTTGATGATCCTTCTGGGTCCCTTCCAACTCAGAATCTGTGATCTGTGTGATTCTGAACAGGCTGGCAGCACTTGCTCATTCTGTTCAAGCATTCTCATTTTGTGAAGGTGCTTGGCAAAGGGAAACAACTCTTTCTGTGCTTAGGTTAGAGGCAGAACAGTGAGGATCCAGCCCAAGACTAAGGACTGGCTAAAGGGCCTCCAGGATGAAATTACTCGAAAAAGAGACAGCGTTGTGCCCATGTCCCCCACGGCAAACTCCCATCTTCTGGAAGAAAATTTTGACTTCTCAAGTTTGGACTATGAGTCAGAAGGTAAGGAATTTGTTTCTAAGCTAAGTAGTGAGAAATTGCTTTGCTGACTTTAGTTGCACAGAGAAGGTACAGTGTGAGTGTCAGTGGCACCTTAATTTGTAATGAAGCCACACTTCTTAAAAGATGACTGTAATTAAAGCCATGACCTGACTCTGTGCCTGAGCATAGAACTGTTACTTAGCTCATCTTGTCAATTTAGTGTTGTATGTTAGCAAATTCAATGTATGGTACAGATGTCTGTAGAGACACACTGTAATGACACACAAGGGGTGGTTACAGAAGAATCTTGTCCAGCCTATGTATTAAATTAACTGATGGTATAGATTAATTAATTGGTAGTGTAGAGAGATAGATAACGAATTTGCTCATTAATTCTTTATCTAATATTTCAATCCAGGTGATATAGAGGATGAAGATGATTATTTAGAGGATGCTCTGTGTCAACACCTGGTAGCAGACACAGCAGAAGATATGTCAGAGCGCCCTGGACATTGCGCATCCGTAGCTCTTTCAAACAAATCTGGACAAACCCCCCATCTGTATAAAGGTAAAGTATCCACTTTCCTTATGGTAAGACCTGAAGGATTGTTGTTTGCTCTCCTGTTGTATGTATTTTCCTGTCCATTTAAATTTTCATTCTAGGTTCTCCTGTAGTACCTATTCAACTCCCCTTGAACTAGTGACTATTGCTGAGGTCATCAGGCGTAACAGCAATACGAATGATGAAACTTAGATTCTCCTTCTCTCTAGGCCAGGGCAAGGCAGGAAAGCTGAAAAATGCTGGTTTTCCTTTTCTAGCCAGAGGAAATTAAATCTTTTTATCCGTTTGATATTGTTTGGCACCTGAACACACAACAAAAAATTGCATGCTGTTTTCTTATTGGTGAGGGCCAAAGCAAACTCAAGCCAAAAGAGTCCTGTTGATTCCATGATGGGCTCAACTCTGTCCTTTGAGCAGTAGCAGTGGCAGAGCAGTCAGCTGTAAGCTGGGAGATTGTTGTGTTCAAATCACTTCAGAGGCCTGAAGTTCCTTTTTTGTTCCCATTTGATTTATTTCTGAATGAGTCATGGTTCATAGAAAATATAATATAATCATTTTTTAGGTTCTCCATGTTAACCTTCTTCCTCAATTACCTGGCTTGTTTGCACATTATTGTGAAGTGACTTGGTAAAAAGAAGATAAAGCTGTGGAGAGAAAAATGATAAAAACTGCAGCAAGAGCTAGTCAAGCCAGCCGTGGTCTTACAATGGGATATGATCAGGATGTGCTTCAGTGGCCAAGCATTGACAGGCTGAGATATGTATTAAACACCTCATTGTGACAGCAAGTGATTCAGTAGCTGTCATTCTGCACTCTCTCAGAAGTGCTTTGTCTTCTGACATAAAAGTGAAAACTTTTAATACCTTCAAAGGTTGAGTCAGAAGTAGAGTTCAAAAGGATTGAATGAAATTCGTACCCTTACACAGACAGATTTTCCAAACAGAGTGATTTATGGCTTTCTTGCCCACCTTGAGTCATAGGCTGGGTTCAGTGTGGCCAGACCCTAAAGCCAATCCCTGAGTCAAGGAGTAATCACTCATTATTAAATACTGTGAAGTCAATCACTTTGTATTATAGGGTGCCTTGCCCTCCAAGCACCTCTGGCCCACTGTGTGATGATTCATTAAGCCACAGAGAATTGCAGTGAGTCTTGTCACCCACACTAACTCTTCTCCACAAAAAATATCACAAAGTAAATAGAGGTTATGGAGTATGGTTTGAAGGAGGTCAAGGTGGGGTCATGATCTCACATAACTCAAAATATGATATATTCAATTAATCTTGAAGTGTCTGCAATTTCAAATTCCTCCATAAGCTTCCAATTCTGCCTGAGTAACTCCTAATTGAAGGTATGATGACTGTAGCTGGTGGTAGACACAGATAGAAAACAGTGACAGGCACAATAGTGTGTGTGTGTGTTTCTGAGGTCAGGGGAGGGCACAGCTTCACGAAACTGATGTCCCTGCCAGCAGCCTTTCAGGGATGGAATTGAGGGCTGGCTTTAGTTGTGTTTGGTTTTACTGCCAGAACTTCAAACCATGCCTCCAGGTGCCTGCATGACTCCCTGGGTCCTACTGATGAGCCCATATCTGCAGCTTAGAAGTACTGAAAATGGAGAGAGCACGGGGAGGGCGGGCTGGGCAGACCACAGGCTCTGTCTCTGTGGCTGCCATCTGCTGCTGAGTGGGAGCAGGAAGCTGTGAGGCAGCTCATGATTCCCTGCAGAGCCCAGCTTTCCAGAAAACCAAGAATTTGTTTACAAATGCCTGAAGTGCAAGAGACTGCTGCTGCATAATTCCTTCCCCATGTCTCCAAAACAAAGGGACAACACTAAACCCAGTGAATTTTGGAGCTCTAAAGAGCAAGAGCTGCATAGCTGGGCAGTCATGGCAGGGTAAGAGGGCTGAAATGGAAGTCCTCACTACAGCAGATGGGGGAGAATAAAGCAATCTGTACTTCTCCCCTCTCCAGCTGCCAGAAAGGCTTAGATGGAATGAAAGACTGAGTGATTAGTTAGTGATGTAAGGTGCAGCCCAGAGCTAGCAGATTGAGGCAGCTGTACCTGTTAGGAGATATTGCTGGAAAGCAGAGATTTTTCTCTGGTACAGAGATAGTTCTCCTGTGCAAGAAAAGGCGTCTAATCCTTAAATGGAATTCCTGTGTTTGGGATGGAAAGCAAGGAGTTCACCATGACTAGCCATGACAGTTTGAATGGGAGGAGGCTGTTACTAAGTCTGGCTGTGAAAATCTCAGAATCTAACAAGGTGCCCAGTAACCCTGGAATCAGGTGCAGGCATTCTTTGTGTTGGTGCAAACAGCTAATAAATGGTGGAAGAGGAGAGAGAGAGAGAAAGAAGTATTTGAGAAAAGGGTACATGTTTCCTGCAGAGGGAGCAGGCAGACATTGTGGAAGAGTGAAAAATGTGAGTGGAGCTGTCGTGTTGCTGAGAGACCTGGCTGAGGCTTGCCACTCATGGTCACCTCTCTTCTGACCTCTCAGATCTGGCGCACCTCACCCAGTGTGTATCTAATCCAGACACTTTCTAAAATATCCCTAGATGATGCAGACCTGGCCGATTTGAAGCGGGAGCTGGAGGCAAGTGGGGAATGCAGACGCCGGATTCCAAGCAGATCTCTGTCCATTCCTACCAGGCCTCGGCCACCTCAGCCACCACAGAGGCCTCCCCCTCCGGGTGAGTTGAGCTTTCCTTAATGGGAGGTTGGCCCCAGCTGAAGAGGTTTTGCCTGCCATGTCTGGGTGACAAAGAAAGTAATGCCTTGGTCTGAAATGTCAGGTTGTCGAGGGACTTGTACTTGCCTCCCAGCCTGTTTCAGCCTGAGTATTACTGCCATTAGTAATGGGAGAAGTTTGTCTGCAGGATGACAGATGCAGATACCCCACAAAAAATGTCTTTAGTAAGAATAAAATAGCCCATATGTTTCATACTCGCTCACCACTCAGGATAGCAAGCTGAGCAGCCACTTCGTGGCAATAAAGATATTGGTATTTATGCCTGCTGACTTCTGAAGTCACTGAGTGTTTTCTTGCAGTTTTTTGGATTCTGAATTAATTGTAATCAGAATTTTAAAAAATTTTGAATTTAAAATTTTAAAATATTAGTTTAATTTTTAAAATTAAAACAAATTAAATCACCTATTCTGGACAGTTTTTTGTCCTTTCTTTCTTTGCAAGCAATTCTTTTGTTTATGAAAGAAATGCAAAGTGGATTATGATTTTCAGTGAGGCACAAAGGGAAATGATGCTCTTTGCCTGAGCTCTGCTCCCCTGAGATGCCATCCAGAGCTGTGCTGCTCCTGTTTTTGTGGCTACTTATGGATGAAAGCTGATTGCTAGATAAGCATAATCATCTTTGCATCCTGTATTAGACAAGCTATACATCATGTTTTTCTTGAAGTCCAAAAGTCTCTTTTTTGTGTACATTTTCCAGACTTAAATTAGAAGTTCTGTGATGCTCACCTGATAGAAGATGAGTTCTTTAGGATTATTCCAATTCATTTTTGAGTCTGTTGAACAGAAGTGCCAACACTGGTATCTGTATTTCTGTGCCTAGAATGCATTGTTAATGCTCAGCTGAGATTCTCTAATTAATTAAATGAAAGACTAACTGCAAAACTGCTTCCTGAAACAGTTAAAGATTTTGAGGGGGTGATGGTATGCACGTTGGTTTTGCTCCATTGCAGATAACATTTTGTACCAGCTCTTGTATGTAAAAAGCCATTTTTTATTCCTCTTCCAGCTGGAACATCAGGCAAAAAGTCCCCCTCAGATGGTTCCCTCTCTCCAGGAAGCCATCCCACCTGCTCCATCCTGGCAACGGCAAAGCTGCTTCCCGGAGCCCCTCAGCAGCCAGTGAGTCCTGCTGCTCAGCACGGCCCCTTGGCATTGTCCTGATCCCTCCCATCCACACTGAGAATCACGTACAGGATGCACCTGTCATACAAGGAAGGAAGTCCATCACATGTCTGAGCTGAAAATGCCAAGATAACTCTTGTACTGTAATACTAAACTGTAGGTCCTGTTAGGCAGTAGAAAAATGTTAATAAATTAACAGGAGTTAGGAATGCCTAAAAGGGAGAGAGAGAATGAGTGGAGTAACTCCAGAGCACTGCTCTGCTTTCTGACAGATGCTAAGTTGAATTTTTAACACCATCATCATATGCTTTAATTCTTTTCTCACCTCTGTTTTGGTGGGCCATGCTAATGCCCAGAATGCAGGAAAAGTCTTGACCACTGCCAGCAAGGCTGTTAATCCCCTGAGGGAGACCAAGATCAGAATGTGGAAATGCCTCCCCACTCCTGTCTTTCTGGATGAGGACACTAATGCATTGAACAAGGGATGGCTAAGGGACTAGCTGTGGCACTCGGGCACTGGCAGCAAACATGTACAATTTGCTAAAAAATTCCCATTTCTTTAGTATTTATAGATCACTGAACAGCCACTTGCAAGAACAGGATTTTACAGGTGTATGAGCTTAGCTGTAAAATTCGAGGTGTACAAGAAAAAACAGTTCTCT
Source organism: Pycnonotus jocosus (assembly GCA_013400435.1). Classification (NCBI taxonomy): domain Eukaryota; kingdom Metazoa; phylum Chordata; class Aves; order Passeriformes; family Pycnonotidae; genus Pycnonotus; species Pycnonotus jocosus. The sequence goes on from VWYP01033580.1 coordinate 204,792, forward strand.
CACAATGACTCATTCTCCTATGTTTTTATAAAGCCCAAAGTCCGGACTGGAATAAGCAAACCTTACAACGTCAAGCAGATCAAAACCACCACAGCTGAGGAAGCAGAAGAAGCTATCAGATGTCTTATGGAGGCCAAAGGAGGTAAGCACAGCTTTCTAAATGACTCCTAAAAATCTTTAAATAAAGAAAACTGTAGGTGTATTCATCTCACCTTAGCCCAGATGCACATGTTCCTATTCAGAATTTCACCTGAACACATTCTTGCAAAATTGTATGTGGTATTCTCTGTCAGTTCTGATATTAACCTTTTTTTTCCGAGATAAATAAAATTTTATATATTGTTGTAGAACCTGCCACTAGGAGAACCTTGGGTCATTTATGCCCAGATTTGGTCAGAAAAATTAAAATATAAAGATGGGATTTTTTAAAATGGATGGTGCCTGTGTTAGCTCAGAGTTGCATAAAGGATATTTGCTGCTCTATTTACTGAATGCTCACTATTCCAAGCAGAACTACAGAGCAAATGCAGCTCTAGGAAAAATAACCAGGATTCTGTTCGCATTTGGACAGCAAGTATTGCTGTAACCTAGATAAAAGCTTGCACTACTTCAGCTTGAATAGCTAAGCTAAAAGGCTGTGTTTAGGCTCTCTGTGTAGTCCCTGGAGAAGAGAGCTTCTTGCAAGGGCAAGTTGGAGCACAAAACTAGCTTAGGTACTGTGAATGTACCCCCCAGGGTTGCATGCAGTCTTTCTGCTATGCTGTAAGAATGAAAATGGCTACCTGAGTTTGCAAAGCTCTTAGTTTAGGAAAAAAACCATCCCTTTTCATTTATACATAGAGTGAATACAGTCTGGAATAATCCCATTTATTTAGAAATATCATAAAGGCATCTTGCTCTTTGTTCTTCAGTGCTGTTCATTTCATTTTGAAATCAGATTTACTCTCCATTGATTTAGAAATTCACATTCATTTGGTGTGGGTAAGAAAAGTAGTCTGGTCAGCATCACTTCCAGTCAGTCTCTGGTACTGTACCACCAGTTGGCATTTACAGTTCTTGCCAAAGTACTCTACAAGATGCACTTGGCATCATTAACTTGGTTTTAAAGATAATGGCAAAAGGATGCTCAGAGCTTGAGCCCAGTACTCCTGAACCCCCAGCCAGTGTTTCCTTCACTTGACCAAACCAGCACTGCTGGTTTGGCATAAAATTATTTCAGGCAGGAAAGTTTTTCCCTAACAGCCTCATACAGATGTTACAGGATTGCAAAAGTCTGTGCTTAGTTCCCAAACCTACCTTCTTGGCCTGAGTTGGTCCCATAGGCATGAACATTTTGGGAAACCTGGTTGTGAAAGAAATTATCTTGAATCTATGTTCTGATCAGGCTGAGATGCCATATTTGGTTTTGCTTTTCAGGGGTACAGGAAGATGCAGTAAAGCCTGTTCCAACCAGAAACCAAACTTCCTCCAAACCCGAGGCTCCTCCCAGCATCACAAAATCAGCATCGTTTCAAGGGCTGCAGGCAGGAGTGGTGCCGGTGCCTCATCGCCCACCACCCAAAGTTCCAACTCCAAAGAAGCCAGTGCCCCTGCAAAGGACTGGAGTCAAGGTGGAAAATGTAAGAGAGTTGCAGCAAAATGCATCCAGCTTCCATTACACAGTGTAAATGATAGAGGGGTGGGCTGGTTGTTTTTTTGCAGGAAGTCCTGTCATGTCAGCAGATGCTGGAATAATTTTGTGTATTACAGTCACCAAGGCATAAAAATGCAAGAAAGATTGGAAGGAGAGCCATATTCAGCTTTTCTATTTGTCAGTCTATTCTCTTGTTTTTCTTCTGGTTTGTCTAAACCTTCTCAGGATTTAATTTGTTGTTTATCACAGTCTCTACTTTTGACCATGAGTGGTCTGCTTTGTAAAGATTTGAGGCAGCTTCTGCATCAGCTCTGTGTCCTGTGTCCTTTCTTGCACGCCTTGTAATGGGATTCAGCCTTTCAGTTTGAATTCTGGAGTCTACTCAAGAGTTCATGTTCTCAAAAATGCAAAGCTGTAGGTGTTCAGGTTTTAATATACATCAGGTCTCTACAATGGAGACAATAGTTCACCTCTAGAGCTGCTAAAATGATTATCTAATTTGTAAAACAATTTGAGTACAGGAGAAAGACAAATATAACCTTTTATATTCTTCCTTTGACAGAATTTCTGCTAAGGAAGCTCTTTCCTAAATTATTAGAGCTCCTGCCTTACCTTCCTTTGGTAAAGGCATTCACCTCTTCTCTATAATGAGCTTTGTGCTATCTTTACTTAGCAGATCCACCAAAAACCCAACCCAGACAGCACAGTCTATGCCAAGGAGTGGTCAGTTTGTTTTGTTTAAGTTGTCTCCATTCCCAGGTCACTCTTGAAAGGTGCTGAGAAAGATTGCTATTTTGGTGTTGGTTATGTGAGAGCTTCTGCAGGAAGAGATCTGTTTCAGTTTGACTCTGCCCTGGAATTCCACTCCTTCCTCCATCTGAGGGAGGTCAGATGGGAGTTGTGTACTTGAAAACCTCTACCCAATCCCCCTCTACCACAGTCAAACATAGGCAACTTAACAGCACATAGGAAGAAGTGGCAAGGGCTATGTCCAGCATGACATACTGACTAAACATTCTGCCTGCATGAAAAAGCCTGTACATTTATCTTTTAATGCTATGCAAGAGAAATAAAGAATTTAAATACTTTCCTTCATTCACACAGAGTGTGAGAAATCTGAAGCAGTCCTTGCCCTCCTAGACTGAGCTGTGCTTATTATTTATTTACCTTTAAATGGTGGATGTATGCTAGACTTTGAGAGCTTATTTTTATCTTCAGTCGCCTGCATCAGTGAGACAGGACAGAGCCCTTAATGCATTTACTGGGTTAGCTTAAGCTAATTCTCCTTCAACCTTATCTATCCAAATAAGCTACACCTAAAGGCATGGGCAATCTTAAGCATTATTAGTCAGCAGAGAGATGTAACAAATAAATAACTCCTCAGAACTGTGTTAATTTGGCCCAGAGCAAAATCCTAACGTGAAAAGGGAGGTGGTCATAAAGAGCTGTGAGTGAAGAGGCTGTAGGGTCCTGGTCCTTCACTAGCTCTCTGAAGGTGAGTGCAAGGCACAGTGCATGAGCCCAAAGCCCAGCAGGTACAGTGGAGAATGGTGCTGTCAAGCCTCCTCTTTGTACCGCTTTTTTTTTCTTCCAGGACTGTCAGCTTTTCTTAGTTACACTGTCAATTAGACTTGCACCAGTAGTGACTCAGAAGTTTAAGGTCCCTTTTTGTTCTCACGTTTCTTCTTCCATTTCCTCCTCAGGCCATGTCTCCAGAAGAGCAATTTGACCAACAGACAGCACAGTCTCCTTTTGGCTTGTTAGAGCCCCATCTAGAAGCTGGAGCTATTCTTAGTCCAGTCAAGATCACTCCAGTCCCTAAACCCAGAACACAAGCTGGGAAGCCTCAGGAGAGCAGTGAAAGGCAGCCCCTGTCAGCAAGCACAGCTGAGGTCACTGTCCTGCCTCCCCAGAACACTCCCTTTGCCCCAAAGGTGCCACCACGAAGAAAGAAGTCGGCTCCTGCAGCTTTTCATCTCCAAGTTCTCCAGAGCAGTGGCAGCTCCCTTTTTAGTGGGTCACTGTTCAACTCCAACAACAACAACCCTGGGCCCTGCCCCCAGACTCATGGCCCTGCTGGCTCAGGTCCCACAGCCTCTGCCGGCCCAGAAAACAGCACAGCTCAGCCCTTGGCACCAAGTGCTGCAGAACTGATGGCAAAGCTCCAGGGCCCTTCTGCACCAGCAGGTCAGCATCCACAACGACTGGACACCAACTCCCTTCCAGAGAACACCAGTCTTCTGGACCTGGACATGCATTCTTCCTTCCCTCTTTCCAAACAGGCACCATTGGCTACTTCTCCAGCACACGCTTCAGAAAATTTAAATCACCCCAGTCTGAAAGATTTCAGTCACTGGGTTACATTTAGTGATGATGAAGACAGCAGTGCAGTGGCAGAAGGGTTCAGCAAACTGCTCGTCTTAGAAAAAAACAAAAATACTTTAATGAAAACAAATACTGATTTAGAGTTGTAAATTTTTGCCCCCTTAGTGTTCCAAAAGAAATCATAATTATGGTGCAAAATAAAAAGTAAATCTTTTTTTATTTAATGAAATAGATCATCTGTCCATGCTACATTTCATTTTCACTTTTAAAGATACGGCCCCTGGAGGGAAGTATATAGAGTACATACAACCTAACATTACCTACAGTTCATTTGGAAACTTCCTTATTCTAAGTTATTTCTTTTTATTAATCCATCTTAAGATGTTTTATTTCATTTCAGGTGCAAATCATATGTAAGAACATGTAATGATGTATGGAAAAAAAGACATTAAGAAAAACAGTTCCTGTGAAATGTATATTTTAATCAATTTCTGTTGTTTGAAATAAAGCATCCTTACTTTGAAGAGTTAGGCTGCCAGTTATTCTGGAACAAACATCCAAAGGGGGAATGTACACCAGTATAACAACAGCAGTCATACTGGTATTGCTCTGCTGCAAGTTTCCAAAACTCACCCTGGTTTTTGTTCCCAAGTCCATGTCCAACAGCTTACTTTGAAAATGGACTGTAGTTTTCCACATGCTGTTTCACTGCAAAGAAATGCTTCAAACTGCTTGTGCATTGACTGCAGATCCTGAGGAAACGGGGAATGGTTGAGACCAGCTGATGGTATTGACAGGTATTGGCTTAGGCATGTGTTATGCTAGAGGCAGTTCAGCAGCTCAGTTGTGTCCCTGTTCCCACTCTGTGTCTTCATAAGCAAATGCCATGCCAGTCCTCCATTTCCACAGTGCAGATGAGGAATGAGCTGGTCCTCTTTGCCTTGCCTGTGGGGTAGAAGTGTGCATGATAGATGCCATTTGTGCAAAGCAGACAGTTAATAACCAGATTGCAATTTGTCATGGCAGCTCGTTAAGAGAAGCATCAAGATCTTTCATTATTAAAGGAAGGAGAAGCAGGTGGTGAAGCTGAAAAAGCAACTAATTTTCAAAAAAAAAATTAAGATGTATTTTAAAAGTTAAGGTTTTTTTCCTTTTTCCATAGGAAAATTAATTGGCTTGTTCTGAGCTTCCCAAACACTGGAAATTCAGCCATTTTCTTCCTCATAATGCTTACCTGTTTCTCTGCCACTGCCAAATTTTGAACACAAGACATCCTGTAAGAGAGGATGCTGCCTTTGAGCACCTGTAATCCACCTCTGCTCTCTCGTTTGCCAGACACTTTAAAAAAATCCCCGGAACCTTCAAAGGCCAAGCCCATAAAGCCCAGTGCTAAGCTCCTCATGTGAGTGTCAGTTTAACGTGGTTGCAGGCTGGTGAATAATGTAAGATACTCGTTTCCCTACAAGATGACACAAAGCCTTTGCCTCTTAGCCCCCTTCTTAAAAAAAAATACAGTGAGTATTTATGGGCACATCTCAGTATAAAACATTAGCAGTAAAAAAGAAAGAGTATGGTATATGACCACATCCAACATTTTCTGCAAAGATAATTAACAGCTCTAGGACAGCTAATTTACATGTTAATGAAAGTGTTAGCAGGAAAGCCAATTAAACTGGATTTATACAAGTCAAATAAAATCTGCTTTATTACTCTCCTTGAATAAGAGACGGATGTGGCCTTTAGCATTCTATCTCATGTCTGTGTCTGTGGCATGCTGCCCACTGAAGGATGAATCCCAGCAGCTCGCTGGTTTATGCTATCAGTGACAGCAGATATTGCTCAGTCGCAGCAAATCAAGGGAAGGGGACAGACAGTCCAGCTGAAAAGGTTACAGCACAGAATGAGGAATCTCCTGTCTCCATAAATTACTTTCCACACCGGTGCCCAACGTCCCAGCCAAGTGTTTTCTCAGAAGCAGGAGCTTGTGACCTGCTTGTGACCTGGTTCTGGTTTCAATGGTCAGAGGAAGCAAAGCACAGCCAGACTTGCTCCATGTTTGGGAAATCACTACTGAGAACTCAGACTGCAGGAGGCAGCAATGCTTCCCTTCTCATTTGGGATTAAGGCCAAGTAACCTGAACCCTTATTACCTGATGTCCACAACCAGGGAACCCACAGCACAGCTCTGTTCTCAGCTCTGCTGCCCATCCTCACTGGGATATAATCAATGGAAATCAGTGTCTTCAGGGACAGCTGCCAGTTTTCAGGGACATGTAATGGATTGTAGGGAGTGGTTATCCCATGACATTTTTCCAGTTATGAACCGAGCACTTGGCAAAAATTGTTGATGGCAGCTATGAAGCCAGGTATGAATGATTTACAGACACAAGTCTGCAAGTGTCTGCTTCTTTAATGTGAGAGGCTTTGGCAAGACACCACGTGAGCTTGCCCTGGCCCTGCAGTATTGCAGCTTCAAGTTGCAGTAGGCACCCTGGTTGCTCTGCTGCATTCGTGTTTGGGGTGGGTAAGTTGCTCTCCTTGGTAGATCAACTGCCCGATTTAGCTTTTTTAGGGAGGTTACCACTGAAACAAAAAGAAAGAGAACCAAAACACTGGTTAGAGTTTTCACTCTGACAAAACATTTTTGCTTTTCCTTTTTCATCCAGAATTACCATTTTCATCAGATGGGAAATTGTGCCAGGAAACACAAATCACAGCAAAAGCCAGTTCACAGCACTGTAATCCCAGCAATTGAATACTTGGTGGCAGTTGCTGCTAGAATCACCAACACAGTTACACCAGACTGCTGGACAACAAGGGTAAGAAGACTGATCAACCCCTTTAGCCCTCCCTTCCCACTATTTTACTCTTGGATGCCACAATGCAGATGAAACATCATCTCCTCAGACAGCTCACACACAACCTGCCTGCTACACCTGCAGCTGAGCCACTGGATGGGATTAAAAGAGTAGTTTGAGACCTGAGAATTTACAGAAAGACACTATCAATTAATGTCATACCAGGAGGCATAAAAGCCTCCAATTCCTGATGGAAAGCAGACATGGATGCTACACCACAGACCTGCTGACCCTCAGACTAATGTCTGTCCATGCTTTAGGAGACACTGCTGCAAAATCCAAAAGCACAACTGACCAACTGCTCAGTTTGGCAAAACATGCCTGACCAGCCACCCCCCAGCACTGTGCCTCTTACCAACTGAAGGGTCATGTTACATTCTCCCAGCACAAGACAATGTCTAAAAAATAATGCAGGTGTTTAACAAAAATAAACATGGTCCAGAGTATTCAGCTGGCAGATCATTAACCTTTAATACACTTTGTGACATATCCAAGACATTTTTAAAATCACATTTTACTACTATATTCCAAAAAAAATAAACCCCAAACCCAACAAGCCCACCACCAAATATTAGTTTTAGAAGTTACACGTATATAAATACAGTTACAAAAAGGAAAACGTTGCCTTAAGAATTCCAGTTACAAAACATAGATGCATTTACTAAGATTGTTTAATGTCACTGATCTGAATCTGTGTAAGCCAAAGGAGTATACTAAAACCAATAGATTTCTCACATGAAACAAGCATTCAGTTATTAGAAGTCTTGTCTATTCACCATGAATTCCACATAATCTACTCTGTGAATACAAAGTGTACTCTGAAGTCTAAGCCACAGTGTAAAAATATAAAGCTCTTTAGAAATTAGGACATTTCGGTTACATTTTCTATACAAAATACTGCCATGCAGTGTTCTTACCTACATCTCAATTAAGGGGGGGGAAATGTTCTTTCTGCCAGCATAGTGCTGTACAGTCTCTCTACTGCTCTTGTGAATTTTACTTTGCAACTCCCTCAACTTCCAGAAGAGTATTTTGAGCTGCAGTGTCCTCCTGGGCTGCTCTCAGGACGTGGCAGGACTGCAGTGCCCACAGCACCAAGCCCATGCAGAACTGCAAGGTGCATCCCCACCTCCTTGGCAGCTTTCACAGCCATCCTTTGAAGGGCAGTAATATTGGATCCATCTCACAGGAGACACCTCAAGCCTCTCATCAATACTGACCTTATTTAACAAATGGCCAGCAAAGGCAGTACAGCCTTACACAGCCCATGTTTGTTTTCATGGAGAGATGCAGCTGCAAAGAAAGGAAGTAAAGAGACCACAGTAACATGAGGCTGCTTTTAATCACAGTGCAAACTATTTAAGACTTCAAAAAAGTGACTGTGCACTGCCATTTTTTTATCTGTCTAAAAATACTGATTTCTCATCAGTACTGTTAGGGTATCCTAAACATAAATGTAAACAAGACACTGCTGTTTTACTCTGTATCTACACCAACAGATATATTTGGGCCCCAAGAAACTAAAACATTTAGAATAATTTCCAGTGAGGCCTTACAATCCCCTGATTTTTTTTCCTGCTTTACTTTTTTCTACCTCAGCTCCAAACTCTAAGCATTAGCTTTCTTGTCAGCACCTACATTTGTTGTGCTCCACCTGAGCATTTTCAATGCTTTTCTTTAAATCAGCTACAGAAAAGTTTCTGTATGAGTAACAGGAGCCAGGGATTTGAATGTACCAACTACTTGGTGTGTCCCAAGAGCAAAGCAGAAGAGCTGAGCCCATCAAACACATTTTCAATCTGAACAAGCACAGAACTGCCCTGTCTGACCAGATACACACTGTCCTAAGGAAAGTCTTCACAAGCTGCTAAGATTAGGAGTGAAATATACAAGAAGATTAATATTTCTTTTCTTTTCATTAATACAATCAGCACTAAAACAGCAACAATCTTCTAAGCAAGGCAAGCTACCAACCTGACTTTCTCATGCAGAAAAACAGATGCTGTGTCTGCTAACCAATCTGGGTGATCTTTAAATGAAAAAGCAAATGACAAAACCTCCTAGATTTGGGCCACTAGTCCAAAATGCCACCGTCACTCACTTGAGTACTACTTTTTCAGGCTCCAGTCAGGCTATCCTAACATGGACAGTAAACCAAGACTTCACAGTAGCCACATGCTGTTTCTCCCCTTTGACACAACAAATAACCACCTCATTTAATTGCTTCTAATCCTCTCTATCAGACTTCATCCCAGGTAGGTATTTACCTACTTTCAAAGCAAGCCTGGGTTTTTTTTGCTAAAAGAAGAAAGCCTGGGCACGCACTTTTTTGCCAAGTTTGTATTTGTTTTGAATGTATTTTGAGAAATAAATTGGACAGGTGTCTAAAGTTCAAGATGTACAGGAAATTATTCAGCAGCAGGTACTATTGACACAGCACCCTTATAATTCTGCATATCCCCTAATAAATGTTGAAAGTGTCTGTGTTTCACCAAACACAGGACACAAGCAGGCAAGGATGGCAAAACCTCAGCCTCACAGTTCTTGGGCTAAAACATCCTGGATGAACTTCAGTGTACGTTGATACAGGAAAGCATCCTTCTTCTTTGGCTTGCAAATATTTAGATGATTAACATCCACTGGTATAAGGTCTCCAATTCCTATGTCTGGGAAATGGAAAGGGAAAAAAAAATGGAGATAACTACCAGAACTCATAAGATGATCTAGACTGAAAAGAACACCTTGCATTAGCAATTTCTCTCTCAAAAGCAACTTCTCCTATCTTCAGTACAACTCTTTGTTCGTCATTATTTTTTCATGTGCTAAAAGCATCAGTACACACAGTTATGGCCTGACAGAGCTCTGTGTTGCCACAAAATCCACACTGGCACTCTACTACACCATTAAGTAAGAGTTCTACTGTCTTTGTTTCTAGTACACAAATGTACATTTCTCCATACAGACAACTTTGCTGAAACAAAACTTAATTTACTGATAGCACAGTCCTGAGTGAGGTTTAAGGGTTGATATGATCAGGGATGTAGTTTAATGCATGGTATCTTGAATTTGATCACCACTAATTGCCCATATTCCTTACACAAATACTCTGACACAGACATTAAAATTTGGACTGGAATGAACCTGAAATATGCTGCAAATCACTATGCACATTTCCAGGTAAATGAAATATTTACATTGCTTAATTGCAGAATACAAATATTCCATTTTTGTCAACGATTTTGGGCACACTACAGCATTTGTTCTTTCTTTACAGCCATCACTACTATCTTTCCAGTTAGGATGCTGTGACTGCCACATTCCAGTTTATTGTCCATTCACTCATCATCTAGAGAAATCCTCCATTTTGCTTTGACTTCTGCATCTTTAACCATGTAAAATTAGAGCAGGATGAAGCTCTGCTTTCATGTGCCAAAGCAGACACACAAGAAACAGGGAGCTTCCTGCTTGTCAGCCTGTGTTTTGAACAGAATGAGTGGCCTGCTACTGAACTCCGTGTGCCCTCTAAAGTTTTCAAGAGCACTCATGTGCTGCACTAGGTGTCATCCCTAGAAGAGGAGAGACATGCTACAAAATTACAAGTGCACAGTGCTCACTCATTTGGGCTCTGTTATTCAGCCCTCTTTTTAACCTTCTGTTGTTAAATAATTCCAAAAAAAAAAATTCCAGTTTTTCAGTCCTTGCCAATAAAATTGCATCAGCAACATTTTTGCAAAACATTGCTACTCAAGAAGACATACTGTAAAAACACTGCTAAATAGTGACTCAGAAAAGCAGGGATGTCCACCTTTTCCAGTATCTGACCTTGCACTCAAGCTAGTGGATTTAGCTGGTGGAAAGCTTGGCCTGAAACCTAACAAAGCAATGGTTTTGGGCTTTACAGATACCTTGGGCAGTGCAAAAGAAAGACTGAAAACATAAAACAGTTTTCTAAGTTGAATACACATTAAAAAAGCATGGGAAAAAAAAATCTGGTTTTCCCTTCTTCTACAAAAGGCAAAAAGATGGAGGGAACTCTTCAGGAGGCAAACTCTATTGCTGGAATTCATGAGCTGTGGAAGGTAAAGGATTCTTAACACTGAAAACCAGCTTTGTGACTTTTTCCTTCCATTAGCAGTTTACTAATTTACTTTCTTAGTTTTTTAAAGAAGAAAATAGCAGGAATTTGCAGAAGCATCTGAAACACTGTGCAGCCTACCTATACAAAGATAAACCACAACTAGTCATAATTCCAAAGGAAAGGACTCCAACATTAGACCAGGGTCTGCCCTGTTTTTTAACAAACTTTACTCTCATTTAGAAAAATCAAAACAAACAACTACTATTCTAAGATCTAAAGGTGGCTGCTTCTGATCTCAGTAGGGAGGGTCAGTCAAAAGTTAAACAAAAACTCCCACACTGTAATGTTATTTTGCTAGATTTTTTACCATAATATTTATAACTCTCTCATTATTGATGTATACATCAATATTTACCAAATTAAACAAATTAAATCAATTAAATGGCTATCTCTCACTTACCTGCTGACTCCACAGGTACAACATGCAGTTTTATCATGCTGCCTATGTGTGTTGGCAGGGTTTCTGCAAAACTCAGCACTGAAAACGTCTTGTCTTTGGCAAAAGACAAGAAGTCATCATTCAGCTCTTTAAGGGCAGGAGAATCTGAGAAAGAGTAATGTGATTTTTGCAGTATTATAAAATTATAGCATTTTTCTGGCAAGACTACATTGCTAGAGATGTTGTTATTACTATGACAGTAAAAGGAGTAGCATTTTGTTGGTAATCCCTTTTTCCAACTAGCATATGTAACAATTTGTTCTGACTCCCCCTTTTTCCCTCACCTCTGCAATGAAATGAAACAGCTACTCAGAATTACTTGCAATAATTCAACACACAACCCAAAATGTAAAAAGGAGGTTTGTTGTTTTTACCCTGCTTTTTCTGATGAAAAAACCCAAAGCACTGAGAACAAATTAGCAGAGTTCCTGTTGCTGGATGGTAGCAAAGTGAACATACCCTTGCTGAGCTCTTTAACCTCCACAGATGGGAAGAGGAGATATCTGGCATTTATAGAATATTCAGCCAGCTGGGAACCATGGTGAGGTACGCTATAAAATATGATTCCTCTGGTGTTGTTTACGATTTTATCCATTTCTGGATTCTTGGAAGCATCCACCAGCATCCTTTTGACTAGAAGACCTGGCAACAGAAGCTGAATTAATGTAGGGATTTAAATCACTGGGAAATAATGATCATGCTATATTAACCATGAAACAACTAACCATATTCTTGCCTTGGTTGATTAGTCCTTAGATTGTTAAATATGTAAGATTAACTTGAAAAAAACCCAAACCACGCCTGAAGAGGCATCAATATAAAATGTCAATGAATGATGCAAATCCAATTTTGATCTGCTTTATATGTTGCTAATGACATTTACTATATGCCTGATCATGGAGAAAATTTTGCCTCTGGATTTCCATTTACATGAATTTCAACTCACTGAGTTTTTAAATCAACACAGTAAGAACAAACAGCAATAAAAATACTTTCAAAATGTATATGCTATTAAATATAATGCATTAAGAAAGTAGAAATCTGTATCTCATTTTTAGGTCTTTGCCAATTTCTTAAAAAAACTATTCTGAATAATTGCATTTCTCCCTGAATTTGGTTAATTGGCTTCTTCTGAAATCTTTAATGCAAATAAATGCTTTATATCAAACAGGCAACATGCTTACCACCCATGCTATGGGATACCCACACCAGAGGTCTGTCTCCAATCCCAGCAGCTTTGAGCTTGTCAAGCAGCTCACTGCTCCTGAAAGCAATAGACTTCCTGCAAAGAAAAAAGCAAATGCAGGCATAATGGAGCATGACAGGTTAAAAGGCAATGTTAAACACAATGAATTTTAGTGCTGCACATTTATGAAAGTGAATTAGGTAAACAAATACTAATTATTTAATTATTGTTTCTATGTTGAAAAAGGCCAAGAACTTTTGTAAGGATGGCTTCACAAGGACAATGGGAATTGAACTAACTTCAGTTTTTCACTCTTGCTAGAAAGTTTTATTTTAATTTCGCTCAGCAAACATTTTTCTTGACAAGTTGTTTTATGAAGTTTTAAATAGTTTCATTTACACATTGTAGCAAAACAGTTTTTATTCTATGAAAGCAACATCAACACATTCTATGAAAGCAACATCAACACCCTGCAGCATGAACAAATCTCATCTACTTTGCTAAACAATGCTGAGAGTGTGGAGCAATGTACAGGAATTTAAAAAATAAGTGCATGATCAACCAATACATCAAAAAAATCACAACCAACGTCAGTTACACTTGCCAGACAATAATCTCCAAATGCTTTGTACTGGAATAGTAGGAAAACACAATAATCTCCATTTTATAAATTAGAAGACTGAGCTCTGGAAACAATAAGCTACACATTAAAGTTTGAAAATCAATCCATAGTAGAACCAAAACAAAACCAACGCCAATGCCGAATCCAAGCTTGAAAGTGCAACACTTGCACTTTACATTACTCCTTGCAGTGCAACAAGAATCAAACACAGAAGGCCCTTGGGTAATGAAAACATCAGGATATGGGGGCAACCACTGTGCAAAAATAATTCACTTCATCTCTATTGGTCTCAGCATTCTCACTAGAAATTGCTTTATAACACATATGAAAAGAATAATCAAATGTGTCTTCTCAGTTGAACAGTACGCTCTAGGCTAGCAGAGAGACATAAAAATTCGCTTTTGAAACAGTGAATGAGACTGTACACATAAGAGCAAACCTAAGATTGCTTTTCTTCTGCAACCTTGTTATTCCCGCTAGTTAAAAATATCTTCAATATCTTTCATTTATTATTAACCATATAAAATTATCAAATACTTTAGTTGGGTGACATTAAATAGCAGGTGATATAGTTTTCCACTTTGTAATGAAATAGACATTATCTTAGGGAAAAAAAAAGGAAATATATATTTATTTCTTTTAACATGCTTACTCCAGGCAGATACAAGAAGAGTTTTCTTAGAATCATAGAATTATTTATGTTAAAAAGACCTGTAAGATCATTGAGTCCAACTGCTAGCTCAAGGTGCACAGCCAAGTCCACCACAAACCCATGTCCCCAAGAGCCTTATCTGCCTGCCTTTATATTATGTCCAGGGATCCAGACTCAACCACTTCCCTGGGCAACCTCTTCCAGGGCTTGACAGTGCTTTAGTGAAGAATTTCTTCCTAATACCCAATCTAAACCTCTCCTGGTGCAACTTAAATCCAATTCCAGTCTTCTCTGGACCGGCACAGGTAACCACCTACACACTTCTTACTGTCATTTTTCTGCCTAATTTCAAACAGGCACATTAACAGTCACGTGTTCCTCATTTTCTCCCTGCTTACATGTTTTCTTCAATGCAATAATTGTACTGATCTTTTGTATAGCCAGAGAGAGGAGGGGATGAACAAGTACCAAGTTCCCAGTCCATTATACACATGTTGAATTTTTTTCTTCTCTGCATAAAAAATACTATTAATTTTCAGGTTCTTAACCTGTAAGCAGCCATGCAGATGCCCCTGGCTGCAATACACAAGTCAACTTTACAGTACTAGTTACATGTTTAAATATCTGCATAAGTGTTTGAAGGATTCTGATTTAAAGATCACTGAACTTAGTTACCAAATTCTATTCAAGACAAAAAAACCTTTACAAGCTCCAAGTATTTTTATTTTTCAACATGTTTGGGGGTAGCATCTTCCTCTGACCTATCCTATTCAAGGTAAACAAAAACACCATTCCCCTGGTCAGGGCAATTACACTCTGATGGAATCAGATAGTTACTGTATTTTATCATCAAAGTAAGATTTTTTTTGAATAAAAGTACGTTTGTATCAGAAATAGCGTTGCCAGCAGGACTAGGGAAGGGATTGGTGAGGCAGCAGCTGGAGTCCTGTGTTCAGTTTTGGGCCCCTCATTACCACAAAGACACTGAGGCTCTAGAGCAGGTCCAGAGAAGGGTGATGGAGCCAGTGGAGGGTCTGGAGTACAAATCTTATATGAAGTGGCTGAGGGAGCTGAGATTATTAAGCCTGGAGGAAGCCCAGGGAAGACCTTACCATCTACAACCATCTGAAAAGAGGGTGTAGCTGGATGAGGGTTGGCATCTTCTCCCAGGGAACCAGTGACAACATGAGAGATAAGAGTCTTAACGTTGTGCCAAGGAAGGTTTAAATTGGATATTAGGAAAAATTTCTTCATCAAAAGGGTTGTGAAGCTCTGAAACAGGCTTCCCAGGAAGTAGTTGAGCCCCCATTCCTTGAAGCTTTTAAAAGGCATGTGGATGTGGCACCTAGGAACATAGTCTTGTGATGGCCTTGGCAGGCTTGGCAGTTAAAGGTTGTACTTGATCATCTGAAGGGTCTTTTCCAACCTAAATGAGTCTATGAAAATATATGCTCCATTTTATCAGAAGTATAAAGCCACAGTACAGTGATTTTTTTGCTATGCTTATGAAGCATTATTGTATCACTTAAAAAAATACTTCCCTTAAGACAGAAAACTGGTGTTGTATTTTCACTAACTAACAGCATAATTTAGTGTCTCCCTTAACATGAAGCAGAACAGACTATAAGAATTCGTGAAATTGCCACATGCAGCTACCCATGAGGCTAAAAACTTAAGCATACCATGACTACACTTAATGCTTTTCCTAATTTGATTTTTCAAAGCAACAGGAAAAGTTAAATTGACTCTTTCACACTAGGTGATCCCAAGGATCAGCTTTACAGGTCTATGTCCTGCCCTCCCCCTTTCAAGTTGCAGATGCTGCATTTGTTACCTGTGAGCCTCAACAGGACATTTTGCTTTCCAGTCACTCAAATGGGTGTCATACTCCACAGATATGATTCTAAGGGAAGGACAGTCTGAAGCAAGCCATGTCTAAATTAAAGAAAAGCAAAACAAAGGAGCTTATAATTGAGGTACCTAAACTCTTGAAAGCAATGGAGAAAAGATATTACTATGGGGACAACATCAAGCAAGACTTTTGCTCTTCAGTTAATCCGTAAATACATTTTACACCTGGATTATCATTATTTTATTACATGCTGGTGAGCTCTAGACTATTCCTGAGCCACAAAGCAGGCCAGGAATGAAGATTCATCTCTAACTTGTGCATTCCTGGCTCCCTCTCCTGGGTGAAACAAGAGTTACTAAGATTACCAACAGGACTGATCCGTTCAAGTTTCAGAGAGATACTTTAGTGGCTATACCAGTGTGAGTTTGCTTGGAGCAGTAATTATTTACTCACCAACAATACTTAAATAGCAATCTGCACAAAGTAAGGAACTCAGACACCTAGGTAAGAAAGGGAACTTAATTTAAAATATTGTTCTATAAATCCTTCCTCAGCAATAACATTCAATTTAAAAAAGGGGGAAAAAAAGAAGAGAGAGCATAAGCATTGCCTCCTCTTTCACTAGCATGTGAGTGATGTTGGGAATATAAATCTTAGCAGGGATTTTTCCTTGCAAGGACAACAAACAACTCATTAACAAAAATTTATCATCACAAACTTGAAAACTGTCATTTGTATAATAAATTACAGGTAATTGAATTAAAAAAAAAGACATATGCCAGACAGTGTCCTTCTAGATGCTCTCTGTGGACAGCTCTCATGAATGAGAAAACAGCAGCCACATGTGAAAATGTTATTGTCTTTTTACCTTTGGCCAGCACTGACTATAGTCTTCTTCTCTTTCTGAGGCCTTTTTGTCCAAATGCCGGTCAATATCTTGCTGTCGCCAGGTTTTGAATGCTGCTCCCAAAAGACCATGAACGAAAAGGATGTCTGCTCTGATAGGCTGGCTGATCAACCAAAAGGAAATTTTAAGAGATATGTGGTACACATTCTTTTAGCAAATTGGAACTTTTAACTTAAGGGATGCCAAAATGCTTTTTTAAACACTACATGTGATTTCTTATCTTATGGGCAACATTTCATGATATTTCGAAGGGCACACTCAGATAAAAACAAAAACTAGGGAACCACACAGAAGAAAGATATAAAATGAGGTATGGAAAGTACCCAACATGGCAAATCATAGTTTTCTATAATGAAAAACACCTTTCCTGCCAACTACTGCTCATGCAGCTTGGTAGCTCCAGCCTTATCATCCCATTAAATCTTCGCTGTAACCAGAGTAACAGCAATGAGCCAGGGAATAGTTGCTACCAAGGGACACCCACGCTGGAGACTGCTTCAGTCCCAGATACACAATCACTATTACTAAGGCTGAAAATTTACTGCATCTTAGGCCAACATGTGCTGTTGCCAGTAGAATAATTACAAGGCACTGTATCCCCAGACAAAGTGCAAAGGTTAAACAGTTGCAACCCACACAAAGCAGTAATTAATTTCATGTGTTGTGGTCAGATTTTCCATGCATTACAGCAATACTCTGTCCACACCTATGGAGTACTCCAAGCACTTCTGCTGTTATTCTACTTGAGAATCTAAATGCAGTCCTTTCAACCCACCAAAGAACAGGAGGAGCAAGGTAACAACAGTACAGCAGCACTCAGATGTCAACTCTTCCAAAGTTTTGTAACAGAACAGTAGAACAAGTAACTCCAAGTACAGCAGGTACAATGACTCCTTCTACTTTACCTGCTACGATATTGTGGATGTAAGACATAAACACCATCTGGATATTTTTCTTTCACCATGTCCCTGTCTAGATTAGCCAAAGCTCTGGATGCATGAGAAGACTGAATGATGTGTGGGGATTTCATTACTTCAGCAAGTACAGAAACCCAACCTACATTGAGAAAATGAAGTGGCAGGTTAGCTAATGGAAACATCATCTGAACAATAGAATTCAGAAACATCAACCATCAAACTATACATCTGAAAATAGATGTTAAAACTTAAGAATGGTAACATCAAAATAAATTATTTCAATCTACTCTTTACCTCAGGAAAATCAAAGCTAGGTAAGTGGAATCTCCTAAATTCAAAAATTTAGAAGTATTTTACTACTGTTCAGCTTATGATCTGAAGGAGAAACCTTTCTTAGAAGAAAAAGGAAGTGTATCAGCAGGTCAGTACAGCTGTAGCAAGAACAGATATCAGATCTCTTTTTGCAGGTAACATATCAGGAAGATGGAGACAATGAAGCTTAAAGCATAAGAGAGGCATAATAGACAACCTACAGGAGTATTGGCAGGTAAAAATTTTGATGCTTGCTGTGAAAGTATAATAATTTCTTATTTTAAAATCCAGCATAAGAAAAACTCTCCATGTGATTAAAGTATCTTTGCTATCCTACAATTTGTGTACTACTTATATGTTAAAAACACAAGACAATTAAATTGGATACAATCCTCAACAAAATTTTAAGTCAAAGATACTACAACTTACAAACACTTTACGATACTACACTACCTAAGGTGTAAAATTTTCTTCAACATGGATAGGAATTGTTATAGACTACTGAGAAATGTAAAGGAATATCTTTTATGTGCATATGCACACACGTTTCTTTAAAATCCTGATAAATCTTATTGCTGCTAGCAAAAGTAGCCTATAAATGACAGTTACATTACAGTCAAGTCCATAAATAAAGCATGGGAATTTACTTCATGACTATTGTTTCAAAACTATGTACCTTATGTTGCTACTAGTATAGTCAGTAAGCTCCTAATTCAAGATCACTTAATGTAGACTGAAGAAAAGACATTTGAGTTTTGCCTTAAACAAACAAAACTGCCAGGACCTTTGAGGACTGTAATTTTTTTTTAAGAATAATGTATTTAAATTATGTTTCTAAGCAGAATATATGTTGACCACTGTGAAAGTTGTACTTAAGAAAAATACTATCTAAAGTTTACTTTCAGTTCTCCAAATACAATGGAAGACTGCCAAGACAGTCTGACTAAAAGTAGCTTGCTCTCTGTTTTTGCATTTATCTTAAATGAGCCAAGATGAAGAGTCAAAAATAACTGTTCAGAATCAAAAATAAGTGTTCTGTACCCAGATACCCCATGACAGCTACTACACAGTGTATTACTGTTTTCCTTCTTCTTCTTCCCGTGCCAGCAGTTTTTGCAAGAAAAAGAACCTTAGAGCTTCTTCCTTCTTACGCATCATCCAGCAATAAAAGAGCTTTATCAACTTTGGACCAGCAGTATGCGACTGCTCATCTCTGGAGTTTGATTCACTGTCTAAAATTCCTTTTGTAGTGAGAGCTCTGTCCCAGGGAGCTGCTGACTCTCCTGTTTCAATCTGTTCTTCTACATGTATGGTTTCAACAATGATTAGAATTTAAGAATGGTGCCAAGAGCTCAGGACAACGGCCTTTAGTCCAACTGCCTTTCTTCAGAAGTGAGCAGTATGGAAGCTCCACAACAATGTAAGAATAGAGCAATAAAAGGACAATTATACAGTTCTGATTCTAGTCTATAACCTCAGATTTTCTGCAGTCAACCTGGTTTCCAGGTGTAGAACTTAGTGGATTTTTATTTTCATGAATTTGTCTCATCGCTCTTGGAAACTTTGTGAGTCTTCAACAACCATAATGTTTGTGGCAGGTTTCATTTTGGTCATGGAGTATATGGAAAATACTATTTATTTGTTCTGACTCTTTATAATTTCATGTACAAGGACCTTTGGTCTTGCATTAAAACAAACAGCAGATGACCATTCCCTCTTTGCCTTCTCAATGCTGGTGAAGTGAATTTTACAAATCTCCATCATATTCTCTTCCAGTTGCTTTTCCATGCTAAGTGTCTTAGTCTAGTTATTTGTTCTTAATATCATAGCCTTTGCAAACTTTTAATCACCCTCACCATCTTTTCCTGTGCCTTTGCTACTTCCCCTTTGTGTAAAAATGCATGCTGTATTTAACAGGCAGACATCAGCTTGGATTTATAGAACAGCATATTAATATTTCCTATTTATTTATTTATCTGAAACTTTTGGGGTAGAAATCTACCACTGAGACAGCTTTCCTTTTACCTGCACGTACTATGGATGAGTGAAGACGTTCATCCAAAGCCATATTCCCAATAATGCGGATTATGTTCCTCTGTATCTTTGCAGAATCTTTACGTAGCTGGTATATCCTCTGCAGTAGCTGGAGGCCTCCTTTAGCTTCAATTTTATCACAGTGAGAAGAAATCTGGCATTACACAGTAAATACAGTGACAATAAATAGATGTTCTGCAAAAGGTTTTTTAAATGCTGTTAATTCATAAATTGGGGAGTTTTAAGAAGGAGGTACAACACAGCCCTTGCTGCACAGGAATTATTATTAATCTAGAATTTATTATGCTATATTTGAAGAGAAATAGGTATTTTAATATGCAAAATGCATAATTCTATGAATTGACAACTTGAAAATCTCTGAGTACTCTACCCTTCTTCATGTCTGAGGGAGATGAAATGGTCTCCACTTGGCATGATCAAATTTCAACTCAAGTTTGAGAGTCTGAACAGGTCAACTCTCTGCATTTGCTAAAGCACTAGCCCAGCTAGAGCCACTTGTCCATCACCCAAAATGCAATCATTGTAATTCCTTCTCTTCGAAATGGAAACACTTTTTTACATTCCAAATAAATCTGCTATCATTACTGATCTGCAATCATTACTGATCCTAAAGGCAACAATTTAGTCCAGATGAATACGTGCAGTAGCTTCGGAACTGCTGATATCCTCAAGTCTGTGGCTTTCCACAAGTGTTTGGAATGAGTACAGTCACAACTTGCTTAAACTGAAAATCTAGACTATAACAAATTCTAGACTAAGTCAGAATTCATATGTATATGGAAGATGTGAAAAGAATACTGAGAAACTGCCCTTTATGCATCCCAACTATCAGCAACCATTTGGCGTTTTCAACACTTTTACAGTACTCTAGGCTTCTGAACAATTCAGTGTACACAGAATAATGTAGCAACAGAAAAAAGAAGCATCACTGTTACAAAACATCTTCTGCACTCTTCATTTGTGTCTGCAAAGAACAGACTGGTCCCAGGAAGGCCACTGTATTAGCTGCTTGCTAATTCATTCAATATTCTGCCCAAAGAACATCTTTGTGCATGGGTAAGGTTTGCATTCTGTTCTGGTTTCTGATTAGAGTGAATTCATGACACTACTTTGCTTTGTGAAAATCTGGCATTAGAGCCTCACAGCTGCCCTTTTACTTCTTGAAAGATACACACAGGTATAATACAGGGGAACTTGTAAGGGCAAATTAGAAACAACAACAAAACTTACATACACTTCCCCATGAGAAAAAACCTACTTTGTTACAGGAATGTGTTCATTTCACACTCATCTCAGTTGTTTAAACATTCTTACAGAAGTAGAAAAGGGTAGGAGACAAGAAAATGGCAACTCCTTCCCAATATATGAGAGTGCATTAGAAAGGAATGTCTACAAATATAGCTTTTCAGTTTGTTTAAAAACAACTTACCTTAGAATGCTGTACCAAAGCCTGCAAGCAAAAGAGTTCCACTGTCTCTGAAGGGATTTTACTCAATGTCTCACAATATGGAAGTCCATTTCCTCCAAAACACCATAAGCCTCCCTGAGAAAACCCATAAAAATAGTAACACATTTCAAATGGCTACATAAAAAAAAGATTTCTAATCTAGAATGCTAAGTGTGTAATGATCTATAGAAATTGCTTTAAAGAGTGCACAGCATGCACGCACTTTTCAAAATGTACAAATTACACAACAGTACATCATAAAAGTGTTTACTATTTTTAACTGGAAATATTAACTAGATTTTCAGTGTGTAGTCTCCTTAGTCTATTAACTGCAAAACATACGATAAATGGGAAAAATGTAGCATTTTCATTTTGTTAATGAATGTCATCTTTTAAGATCACTTGCTTAAGCAAAAAAAACAAGAATCAGAGTAACTTTAGACTTGCAAAACTTATAAGAGGAGGAAGAAAGGTCTTCAGTATGTGGCACAGCCTCAGAAGACCAGTCTCTCAATCACACAGCAGAAAGACCAACATAACCTCCAAAAAAATCAAAATACTTCCAAGTGTGGTGTCTTACCAAAGCTCCCTTTGTAGCACGAGCTCTGGCTGTGAAAACAGTAAAGGAGTGATAGTGTAAAAATAGCACACATAACTCTGTCATAGAAAACAAAGAGTTATTGCACTCTGAAAACTCTAAACGAAGACTGACAAGCAGTGTTATTAAAATGACATTCATTTTTGTTATTGCATCTTTAAAAAAATTACAATTAAAGAGGTCAGTACTTTTAAATAACAAAAAATAGAATTCACAAGACAGAGTGGATGAAACTGACATAATTGTTATTTTTAAATAAAAATGACGCTTTATATGACATTCCTAAAGCCACTTAGGAAGTTGTTGCACAGACACAGTTGAAGAATTCCTAGATCCAGGTCCAAACAGACCATAGACTACTGGTTTGGTAACAGGGAACTATTTCAGAGAGGTACTTCCACGTGATGTAACAGAGTTTACTATCTAAGTAAATACGTAGGTTGTGCTAACAACCTACCATTACACTAGAGATTTAAGAGAGGTTTAAAAATCTCATAATCTCATCAATGAAAGAACATTCAAACAACAGCAAGAAATGTGAAAAATCATTTTATGAGCACTACAAGGGGAAGGAATGTTTTGGATAGAATGTTGAAACATCTGCTTAATGGGAAGGCTTGTAAGATAAAATCTTTAACTACACCTTTCAACTGGTACAGCTAGGAAATATAAACAAACTTTCAAGCAGACAGACTGTATTTACAAAAGATTTTGCTCATGTTCTACAATCACGAAGTGTCTGTATTTCTCTTCCTCTTACAATGATTAAAAATATGGAAAAGATTTTTATCTTTGAGCTCTGCAGGAACAAAGAACCCAAACAGTTCTGTTCTGCAGATGGAAACTCACTCTTTGTGCAGCAAGAGTCTGGCTACTTTCACGTAATGCAAGAGATGTGAAGTACTGGACACATGGATCGAGACCAGTCTGAGGTAAAGATACCAACAACAAGCGAAGTTCATCTTCTATGGGATAATCCTGTGAGAAGGAAGCATGAACAGCTTTTAGCTTATTTTGCTCAAAGTATGAAGTAAAACATAGAAGAGAGAATTATTTGAAATAATGGTATCAGCCATACTAATGAGACCATGTGGTCTGCACGGCTTTAAGTGCTCTGCAACTTCAATTTAATAAGTTTTATCTGTAAAGACTTTGGAAACTGATAATTGCAAAACCACCAAATAAATGATAAAAAGCAAGCTTTACACTTCATATTTTGGTGACCTTATTCTAATGGTTCCAAAGAGCAGAAGGAAAAACAGCTCCTCTTGGGAGAGGAAACTTAAAAGTTCACCCTTAACTACATAGAAATTTTCATAGAATCATAAAATACTCAGAGTTGCAAGTGACCCACAAGGATCATAGAAGTCCATCTCCTGGTCCTACACAAAAATACCCCAAGAATCACACCATGTGCCTGAGAGCATTGTCCAAAAGCTGCTTGAATTCTGTCAGGCTTGGGGCCATGACCACTTCCCTGGGGAGCCTGTTCCAGCGCTCAACCACCCTCTGGGGGAAAAATTTTTCCTTATATCCAACCTAAATCTCCTCTGATAGAGCTTCAGGCCGTTCCCTCAGGTGCTGTTACTGGTCACGAGAGTGAAGAGGTCAGTGTCTGCTTCTCAGCTTCCCTCACAAGGAAGTTGTAACTGCAATGGCCTCTCCTCAGTCTCCTCCAGGCTGAACAGAACAAGTGATCTCAGCCTCCCCTCATACAGCTTCCCCTCAAGGTCCTCCACCATCTTTGCTGCCCTCCTTTGGACATTCTCCAATAGTGTAATGTCTTTTTTATACTGTGGTACCCAAAACTACACAGCTGATGACATGACTCATCAGACATTCATATAGACAAGATATACACACACACTTAAAATGTGTTAAGTTAAAAATTAACTTAGAAAGTAAGGCCAAATTTATCCAGTAAGGATCTGCTGGCACCCAAAAGCTGGCAATGAAGAGGTTGGCCTACAACAGAGCACCACAGTAGTAGTGAGGAAGCAAAGGCCTCCAGAAGCAAACTCTGAGTGTAGGATTCTGTTAGTGTGAACAAGGCAATCCAGGAAGATTTCTTCACATTCCCTACTGGATAGAAACAAGCAGTGTGTCTGTCAGACTGGTAACTGGCTCAGACTTCACTACTTGTAAATATGTCATGTGGATATACAGTCCAAGAATAATAATTGATCAATGCTTCCAACCTTATTTCTTCCACTCCCTAATGCAGATATACCCCAGGGGTATATCATATATTACAGTTTTGATTTTGATATTTTACTACTAGTCAGTTACTTCAGAAGATCTTCACTTTCAACAGTTAACAATAAAAGCAGTAAAAAAGAAGCAAGCAACTAAGAATCACCTAATACCTCCTTTTCCTTTACTTACAGTCTTTATTTTTGGCAATGGTGGTGGAGGCAGGAAAAAGCGAAGGTCGACATCTTTGGATCGAGCCAAACCTATAGCAGTCCTTTGATCACAGGTTTGAGCAACTGTGCCATACTGATAATCTGTCGCACAAGAATTTCAATGTTAGGGTTAAAACTAACCTTAAATACTTTATTTTCTTTTAAATGCAGTTTGTGATCTACTTTGTAAATATACTTGAAAATAACCATCTCTCTGCAGTCTACTTTAAAAAACCCTTTCTAACCATAAGTTCCAAAAGTTAAAAACTGCAGATGTTAGACCAGCACTACTCTGAGCTGCAATACACCTAGGCACTAACTGTTCACTATAGGCCAGTTTGATAATTCAGTGGCAAACTGAAGGAAAAGAAAATATAATCTTAAAGTGGATCAACACTTTTTTCTACAAAAATTTGCTCTTACTCCTGTTACTGTTATACTATTCTAGAACAAAACTGACAAGCCATTTAAAATGTACTTCTCACAGTTGTAGATTGGCAACACTTTTCCTTTGATGGAGATCATTTATACCTACAAACTGAACTCACTGGAGCTGAACACTTTGGTCCTAGCTGAACACTTTGTCCTAGTTGTGAAAAATTAGCACATACTTTCAGTCGTAAACTTCCTTTGACTTTGTTTTGAAGTATCAGATTAAAAAAAAGCCTGTTTGCCTCATGAGGCAGTTGGCAAGAATAACTAGTGTTTGTGAAATGTCCAAATACTACAACAATGAGCACTACAGAGAAAGGGAGATAACAAAAGGCAACTAAGTTCCTGATACTGAACATCTTGTACTCTGAAATCACCTGCTAACAGTATTCATCTACAAAGGACAAAACTTAGTTTTGGTACATCCTAGCTTTCAAATATTTTCAAACACAGTTTGCTGGTGTAAATTCCCAGCAGAAATTATTTAGAATTTTAATGAGGCAATTTGAAATAAGATGAATCCCGTGATGTGGAATTGCACTGCAAAAGTGAAAGATCCTCAACTGACTAAATTACCAAAATGAGAATCCAGAATAGAATGTCACCTAGTTTATGTAGCCTAGTATGGGAGAGGAGGAAACACAAATACATATACACACATCTCTCCTTTACTTGTGGTTTCAAGGATATTTGCTGCTAGAGCAAGAGGGAGAACTTATTACTATTAAATAATAACTAGGACAAAAAAATGGCTTACAGATAATGCTTGCACATACAAGCCCTCTTCCTCTGGTTTGTCATTATTACCTGTCAGCTCCTAACCAATTTTTATTAACTTAACCATGGCCTTAAACTCCCTCCTACAGAGGCTTATAAAAAAAATCACTGCCAAACCTTGTGACTGCATTAGCAATCCCAACACAAAAGCCAAGGAACTAAAGAGCATGAACTGCTCTCCCATGCCACAGCAATGGTTACAACCCTCTAGTGGGGAAACAGCACTGCACTGCACTGCAGACACCCACACTGTGTCAGGGCATTAGGACAGAACAGCTACTTGAAATGTAAATGATTCACCCGTGTTTTAGACCAAGTTTCAGAGCATATTTATGCTTCTCGAAGCTACTTGCTTTTCTTCATATTGTCAGCAGACTCAGAACAGCTAACTGAGATGCTGTGGAATTTCTGGGACAAATTAGGCTCCATCAGCATACATTACCATGCCAGTGACTGTTGCTCGCCAGGTCTTGTACAGCCTGCAGTCGGATCGCTTTGTCTTCTGACTGACTTCTCTTTAAAAGAAGCCATAAAGCACACTCATGATCTTCTCCATCAAAGGTACTGAATTGTTCTTTGACCAAGAAACAAATTAAATCCAAGTTACTATTAATGAACATCTTAACCAGCTATGTTTCCATTTTTGGAATAGGGAAATATGTAGTTTTTAAAATATTTGAATATTACTTGCTCATAATAATTTAGAGTGTAACATTTTACCCTTGAATAAGTACAATAAACAATGACAGAATTACATTAGTAAAATGCTGATTCTAAAATGGTTAGTTTGACTCATTTTAGTGGCACCACGTTGATATTTCATGTATCTATGTGACACACACAACCCCTGACTGAGGCTTACCAACCAGAAGTGCCAGCAGGAGCTGCAAATTATTAGCAACTCTTGAGGCTCTGACCTTGAAGAATTAATTTCATACCATGACAGTGGAGTTGCACATCGCTATGATCATTTAACAGAGTATGCCTCAGGAGCACAGTTTCTGATACAAATGGAAATTATTGTTTCAAATTACTTGAAAAAGCAGCAACACTGTTCCAAAAACATTTGCTGCTTTCAGTTAATATTGTCAAGTTTGATGAAAGCATACATACTTTTCTAAAATGAGATTTTGAGAGTATTTCATCCCACAAACACCTTTTCTACACAAAAATTATAGCAAATATTAACTTGGTATCTTAACTTTTAAATCTCTTCTGGAACAAGATAAAAACCAACCCTCAAATCTCCTCTTAACCACCACTTTCATTTACTTTAAGAAAAGAAATTGTTTTAATACACAGAAAATAGACATCTGACTGATAATCCTGATAAATATAGAAATTATAAGCTATATTATCACTGTTTCAAGAACAAAAGAACATGTTAACTTTGTAAGAAGAAATGTTTTACTTGCTAATTTCCCTACTTTTTACTGTTAAAAATTAATAATCATACATAAAGTCCTGTTTTCAATACCTACCATCAAAAGGTTTCCGGAAGATTTTAGCTTCTGTTTGGAGAACTTTCCTCACTGCTTTATGGATTTCTTTTCTGGCTTTGTATGTAATCCCTAGAAGAGTATTTTTATATTACTGGAAGTGTGAAAGATAGTTCCCTCACATCACTTTTTACAAATATATGGAAAAGGAAATACACACACATATGCATATAGATATTATATAAAGATAATTATCTCACATACAGAGAACTATGTATAGAAAGAACTATCTTAAAAAACACCCAAACCAGTCAGCAGCTTAAAATAAATTTGGTGACATTACTTGGTAACAGACTTCAGGAAATGTAACTTTACTTGTTATATAAGAGTGACTGCCAGAAACATCCTATTCTCTTAGAATTCTGTTTTTAGAACTCAAACAATTATGCATCTTACCTTGATATTCACTTGGACTTAGAGAAGCTGTACGTACGTATACATGGGATTTAAGTTTTTCTTGATGTAGAGCTTGAGTATCGATTTGCAGTAACTTATTTAAGGACAGGACTTCATATGTAATGAATACAAAACCTCTTTAAAAAAAGAAAATTGCATATGAATATCAACTAAAACAATATAATGAAAAAAATAGCAATCATATTGGTATAAATCATCCAGATTTTACAAAATACATAATAGTCTGCACATTATTTTGATTTAGTAAAGAAGAGAAAATGCTATAAAATACTTGAAATAAGTTATAACTATCAGAAATTGTGCTTCAAGACTATATTCTACCATGTCTAACGTTCCCTAATATTATCACGTTTTTTGAAAGATATATCTTAAAATTTTAACTGTATCCATAAGTTACATATATGCTCATCAGTTACAACTTACCCTAGTATAAGCGATCCAGTTACCTTTGCAATTTTTCCTTGAAAAAATTAAAACCAAATGTCAAACAAAGTTGTGTGCATCACCTCAATATAAACACAGTTACCATTTGATTATCAGACAGTAAGAATACCATCCATTAAGAATAAACTTCAAAAAAAATTTCTATTGCTCTCTAGCTTTCAAGAAATTATTAACCAAAATTTACAACTGGAGAAAACATTACTTGATTTGGACTTTCTGCTCTCCTAAACAAGAAGATAAAACATATCCTGCCAGTGCTATTTACTTTGAATATTGCTACCTCTCAATTGCATTCATTGCTCAGCTACCAGAATCAACAGTAAACTTCCTCTGCCTGCAACACTAGCAGTGATTTGGAACGCTAAATAATTTTAAGGAATTAACTTTTTCTTACATGTCACAGCTATTTCCTCAATGTATATTATTATATACAGGACTATGTAAGTTCTTTGAGAAGTCCTGCAGAGTCTCCGTAAGAAAACCTGTTTTTAATAATAATTCCATCAAATCTCATTTATACAGCGAATTAATAATAAATATATGCTACTTGCAACAATCTGCCTTTTAAACCTAATGATTCCTTCCAGGTTTCAGCTAGTTTCTATCTACAAAGTTGATCTGATTATCCGGATATAAGGATCTCTATACAGAGAAACTCTTATCATTACCAGTAGCAGCAAACCCAATGGAACACATCTCACCTATCATGAATAATTTCTTTTCCTCAGCATGAATTGGGAGATTTGCCCCACAACCACTGCTACCAGCTTCCATCTTTGTGAGGCCATAAGAATTTTGCATGCAGACAAGAGGCAGCAGCTACATGTTGAAGAAATAACTGCCAGAGAAGTTTGAAAAAGAAAAAAAATGCAATGCTTCCTGTAGAGCAGACATTGAAATATCCTATCTTTAATGCTCAGAAATAAATTTCAGAATTGTAAGAACTGTCATTATACGCTGAAGGCACCAAAGGAAACAGAGACTAAAGCAGAGCTTAACGTAAACAAGGAAAAAGAAATAATTGAAATGAGCTTTATTCACTGTCTCTAGAGATTACAAAAAAAATCAGATACAAGTGAAATTGAGGATAGTTTAAGGAGATCACATTTAGTTAGGAAAAGACCCTCATCTAGCGCTCCTATCTGTTCCCAGATAATCTGCTGGTGTCATATTACATACCTACTATGCAAAGCAAGGTCAGAAGCAGAGAGCACGGACAAACAGAAGCTTTTAATCACTAAGTATTCAAGGGCTTAAAACTTAAGTATCATTTAATTATGCATGGTGTCATGTTTTTGTTAACATTTCAGATCAATACATAATGAACTGTACTTACTGATGTCATTCCAGGGCAGGTGTTTTTTTGTGGCTGGACCAGAGGTTCCTAACTTTCTGTAGCAAAATACACAGTAAGCAGCCACTGACATTCTGCATATTGAGGAGGGAAGAAAAAAAAAAAGTAATGATTGATTTGAGAACTACAGCAGAAATCCAGTAGCATTTTTTTCCTGTCTTTTTACAGCAAAGGTCATGATGGCAAAGGCCACAATAAACCATGTTTGTGTCATTATGTTCCCCATAAAGCACTCAGATCAGAGAACTCTATAAAATTCTCAATTTAATTGGCTGAATTTCAATTATAAGACAAGTTTAAAGCAGCTTTTTATTAATTATGTTACTGTTGACTTTTGTGACTAAGTATCTCCAATGACAGTATCTTTTCTGCTTCTAAGTGTCCTTTCCTACTTCTTAGTCACACTTCCCTAAATACTAGATATGGCCCTATCTCCATCAAGACATTACTCAGTATGACATGGGCTTTAATACAACTCAGCAACCAATTGCTTTTAAAAGTTCATAATTTATTGTGTTGCCAAGTAAATCTTTTGTTTTGACTTCCAAGGCTTAAAGAACCACTACATACAAACCAATGCTTTTCGCATACACTGCAGAAGTAACATGAAACTCATATCTTCAAAGTGAAATTTTAGTGTCTGCATTGATGCAGTTATACCAACTGAAATATTGAGTTAATGTGCTTAAAGGGATGTAAAACCACACCAGTATCTCTCACATACCAAACAAATTCTTGTCAAGTTAGGACTCTGTTACCACAATCACAATTAACTCAAAATGATAAAATGTCACATGTGTAAACCTGATGTCGAAATATGGAAGCCTGATATTCTCCTTGAATTCAAGGTAATCTCTGCAGACCAAGAAAAGTGCTTGTGTCACTTTTATCATCAGTGCCCAACATCTCTAAACAAGGACTCTTTTTGTATCCTTCCTTTAACATGTCTTCTTTTTTCTCATTTCCCCCAAAGTTTTGATTTTCCCCTTCTCTCTTGCTTGCGTTTGGGAGATTTCTGAAAATAACCAGCAGTACCCCAGTACTGTCACAATCAGTGCAGACTGCTTTTTGACTTCTGTCATTTCAACACTGTTTATCCATTCATTTCAACAGAGTACACCACACTGTGAAATACTTTTAAGACTGATGATCAGTCCTCTAGAGACACCTGTCCTGCCTCCAAACTCCTTGTCTCATGACAGTTCCTTTGCTACCTTTATTCACAGAATCACAGTACTCACATTTACTCCTCTCTCTAACCACAGCCTGAAATAAACATGTGGTTCAGTGACAGCAGGTACCACAATTACTAGAATTTAAAACATGCACCTGCAAACACAGGAAGCCAAAGTGAGCACCACTTCTCTGCTGCCAGCAGCTTCTGTTCATGTTCGAGGGCAAGCATCAAACCATCAAATGTTAAGGGTCTGGAGTGGACCTTAAAGATCACCTAATCCCAACACCCCTGCTATGGGGAGGGGAAACTCCCACCAGACCATGTTGCTCATGGCTTCATCCAGCCTGGCCTTGAACACTTCCAAGGCTGGGGCAGCCACAACTTTCCTGAGAAATCTGTTCCAATGTCACACCAACTGCACAGTCAAAATTTTCTTTCAAAATATCTAATCTAAATGTCTCCTCTTTACGTTTGTACCCACTACTCCTTGTCCCATACTACAGTTCCCGATTAAGTGTCCCTCTCTGGCTTCCCTGTAGGACCCTTCAGACACTGGAGGGTTGCCGTGGGGTGACCACGCAACCTTCTCTTCTCTAGGCTGAACTACCCCAACTTCCTCAGTTTGTTTTCACAGGGGAAGTGCTCCAGTCCTCTTATGAACGTCGTGGCCCTTCTCTAGACTTGCTCCAGCAGCACCATGTCGTTCTGATGTTGGGGACCCCAGGCGATCTCTCCAGAGCGGAGGAGGGGGGCAGAGTCGCCTCCCTGGACCCGCTGCCCCGGTTCAGCCGGGCGCTCTCGGGGCTGCCAGCGCTCACTGCCGGCTCACGCTGAGCTTGGGGACACGCTTAGGGACATGCAAGTATAATGCAAAAGGACTCATTTCGGACCCTGTTTCACAGCTGGTCCAGGCAGCTCCGAGACCCGTCCCTACCCGCCTCGCGACTGCGCAACTGCGGCGTATTAAAAACCAAAAACACCACCGCAAACCCAACTTTAAGCAATGCAACACGTAAACGGGCAAGGAGTTAGGCGGGGGTGGCCCCGTGCCTCCTTCCCACGGGGAGGAACAATGCACCCATTACCCCGAACCCCGGCCCCCCGCCCTCTGCCGACCGCCATCCCCGCACCCCCCGCCCC
>VWYP01033580.1:251959-369942 GCA_013400435.1 Pycnonotus jocosus
CCTGCGGCTCCGGGCCGCGGGGCGGGGGTGGTGCCCGCCGTGCCCCGGCGGTCCGGGGGCGGCCGGGGGCTCCGGGAGCCCCGGGCGGCGGCAGGGAGCGAAGCGCTGGCTCTGGCATCACCTGTGACTCTCCGTACACCGCCCGTAGCGCTGCCATTTGTAAACATTTTTGTCTTTTTCTTCTGTTTTTTTTCCCCTCCCGCTGCGTCCCCCCCGTGCCCCCGCCTTATCGGGGTGGGGGATGGCGGGGGGCGCACGGCTCGGAGCCGTGCCCCGCGATGTGCAGAGATCGCCTCGGGAGCGCAACTCCTTCGCATTCTTTGTTGTGTCTTCTCGTCGTGCCTTTCAGTAAGCGTCTGTGTGCGAACGTGTTCGAGCACCTTGGCTTCCGAAAGGTTTCCGAAAAAGTGCAGGAATCGTTTACCCGTTCAGTGCTTAAATTTGACTGAAACATTAGAACAGACAATTAAAACCAGCTGCATGGGGTGAGATCAAAGGTCTGTCTTGTTTTGATTGCCGTTCCTGCAAGTGGCACATAGCAGATGCTTAGGAAACACCATAACAACAGGGTGAGCGTGCTGTGATTCTTTGGGAAACCAGCCAGGCCTCCAGCAATTTGAGGTTAAGGGATTGCCTGAGTCAAATTTGATGTTTTTGTGTTTAAGAGTCCTTTTTCACCCGTGGCTTAGATGTACATGTTTTTCAAACAAAAAACAAAGGCCTCCTAATAGAAAAAAAAACCACCAAAAACATTTTATATTATATATATAATATATTGCACTCATACTATTGTCATAGGTAGTTTTGTTTTGCCAGGATTAAATTTGCCAAGTGTTACTGATTCATGAGCAAGATCCTGTGTTTTGAATAGGTAAAGGGTATTTGCAGTGGATGTTTTCTATACCTATGAAAACTGTAAATAAAAAAAAAAATTGTTTCTTAATGTTTGTTTTTACAAATAATTTGCAAAATTTAAGTCTTAAAGTAACTGTTTAATGAAATGACGTATAGTAAGAGCTGTGTCAAAATAGCAAGTGTTTTACCATAATGCAATATTGACAGCTTTGGAGATGGTCATATGAACCACTAATGTTTATACTTAAGCTTAAAGACTTAAATTGTTGTCTCATTGCATCACGATTTCTGCTAAAATCATTTTGAGGTAAAATCACGGATTTTAAGGTGGTCCCTGGGGATGCTAGCTATCAACTTGATCCTGTAATCCTAATTCAAGAAATAGCTTCATGCCTATGGTTCCTAACCTGATTGCTCTTATAAGGAACATTTGCACGAGTGGGCCTCATTTTTCTCAGGCAGTGTGAATGTCAGGCAAAGTAGAGCTATTTCAAAAAACTGCATATTCCCCCACGCCCCCAATGGAATTTTGCAAGAAGGTCATTAACAGTTTCTTGGGGGCTGAAAGGAGGTAGTGGGTTGATAGTATATATAGATAGCTATTTATAAGAATAAAAATAGCTTAGAAAACTGACAACTGTAACTGTTATGAATGATTTTCATAGAAAGACAATTTTTTTTTGTACATTACATCACTGTTTCTGACAACAGACTGAATTTTTCACCTAGTCAACACATGTTTAGTGTAAAAGCCTTAACACATTTCATTATTCTATGGAAACCCTACTTATGTTGAACTCTACTGAGCCCGTGATGGACAGTTTAAAATATTCAGTATATTTCCTTAAGCAAGGCAATGAATAGATTTAAATGGTTCTATTGTGAACTTGTACCAAGAAAGCTGTTGTAGTGCAGCTGATTCATTTTTATCACAAAAATTAATTGATTCAGCTGAACTTTCAAATAAAATCAGCTTTGTTTATAGCTAGCCTTTAGAAAAAGTTGTTCTTGTTTTATGCAATTATTAGGCATACTTAATATACACAGCTTTTAGCATTGCTTTTCATTAGTAGGTCTCAAAGCACCTTGCAAAAGAATTCAATGTAATTATTCTCTTCTTATCTTAGGGTGATTATTATCATGTTATCTAGTGCTCATAAAGAGATCATTGTCTGCCTGTGATCTCTATAAGAAGCTCTATAAGAAGGTCTAATAATAAAATCAGACTTTTTGATTTAATTCTTTTTTTACAATAAAACCCCAACAAACTCACCTTTCTGTTTCTGTTGTAGCATTTTTATTTCATTTAATGATGACTGAGGTAATTTCATACCATACCTTCCATGCCACTGCTGGAAGCTAAGCCTATGCTTTATGGAGTACCGACTTTACTTCCTAGTGTCAGAAGAAACCTTGCTGAAGGCTTAACTAAATTCATTGACGAGTTAGAAAATGCTTCGGGACAGTTCCTGTTAAGGTGATCCAGGTACTAATGGTGCACGTCTCTAGTTCAGTTGCCAGGGGGCTTGACTGCTCAGAGAGTTTGCCCATGTGTCTCTTGATACTGATCAGGATTAGAAAAAAGTGTGTGTGAAGGAGCGAGTTAAATGGTCAGCATCCTCCTATCATATGTATTTTGCTTCATCTCTACTATGGTTGAGCTGGTAGAAATGGTACAGAATCTTTCATTTCTTTGAGTCACCATCAGTGTCTCATTTTTGTAATGCATCTGGTACCAGAACAACTTCTGATGCTAAGGATGCGAAGTACACATCTTTAAGTTGTTTTCCAACTGTCTCTATCAGTTGAGATGTGCATTTGATTATTACTAATTACATTATTAGTGCATTTTCATAGTTACTTAGGACATGAGGGCTTATGCTGCATTGGTAGTTGGCAAAATAAAACAAAAAATTGGATTTTTTTTTTTAAATTCAAGATAATATATTGCATCATTGTCATTTAGGGATAAAATACAAGTTAGGAAAGGTATGGTAGATTTGATAATGGAAAGATTATAATTTAAAAACTGCATAGTGTACTATGTGCTAAATAATGGAACTGTGTTCCTAGACAGTGTAATGCTATCAAGAAATACAAGCTTGTACTACAAACTTAGATCTAAGTTATAAAACTTTTATTAAAGAGAACGAAGGCTTAGCTACTGTAATGAAATGTTTGTCGGAAGTTGGGCAGGTGTAGTCAGTGATTTCAGGTGGCTCTCTGTAGAGACAATGCCTTCTTGTTGGCAGACTTGCATCTAGATTTCACTTAGATTTGTATGGTTTTGGATTGTTTGGAAAAAGGTCCAAGAAATGTTTTGAGAAGTCCAGTTTCAAGAAGCTGCCTGTTGCTGTGCTCATTGTTTTTGTGTGACTCTTGTTTTGATCCATGCTTCTATTATTTGATTCTTTTTTCCTCTGTTGTATAGTTTTTAACTAATGCCTTTGTTTACATCATTTTACAGTATTTGAAGCTTTAATACCTTTTAAATGGTTCACAATAATGGTTTTCACTTTGTGCTCACACTCATGAAAGGCCTCAGTATTACTCTGCTGTGTGCCATATCCTTGATAGCTATAGTATATCAAATCTGGTTTGGAGAACCTCCCACAGGAAAGGTGGGCTGTGTAGTGTGGAGATCCTTTGTTGCCTTCTGCGTAGTTTGAGAGCTAACAGACACAGCTGGTAGTCATACACTTTCCTGGTGCCCTGGTTTGGATAGTCTCCAACGTCCTTGTCTAGTGCAAATTGCTCTTTGCAAGACATTCACTTGAAGACTGGCTCTCCCATTAGAATAGAAAGATCTAGCATTTCTCAATACTCACATCAGTCCATCCTGTCCATTCCTCCTATGCTTTGTATGTGCCATGGAATAGATTCCTCTCCTTTGAAGACACTTTTCATGAAATATTTGTTAAAGCAAGTGTCTTCCAGCTGAACTGTTTTCTATATAAAATCCTCATGTATCTCTTGTTTCACTAGTTTGAACAGTGAATTTCAAAGGTGGCCAAATCTATGCATGTAGCCATTTAAAGAGAATTGGTGCAAATGCTTCACCAGTGGTTTCTGGCACCACTTAAGCAGACAAAAGACATGAAAAGGAGCCATAAATGTTGAACACAATATGCAAGAAAAGAATCCATCTACATGTATGGCAAGAATATGATAGAAGAACAGCGTTTTTGAAGATAAGTAGCAAATAAAGTTATTGGGAAAAGCAAAGGTTGACTGCTTGCTGTGATTGTGATGGATCACAGTCCACAGGGGATTCTTTAGTTGGAGAAAGACCATAACTAACAAAATTCTTAAATGAGGGAGAAAGCACTCTCACTTATATTCTCTTTTGGATGCAGTATCTAATACAACGGGAACCTTGGTCTTTTGAGCATCCAAGCATTAGTAGCAATGTTATTGCTGTCTCTGCTTTATAAAGAACAGATCTCTCTATTTTAATGGACTGGTGGATCACTTTTATGAAATCCTTTCAATTGTAAAGAACCAAAAAATTAAACACAATCCTAGAGATCTACCTACCTAAAATCTGATTAAAATACACAGAAAGTAGATTGGCTAACACAAATCCTGTCTTGAAGATCATAGAGGGTATGGATAATAGTTACTGTTGTATAAAAATAGAAAAAATGTTACTCATAAAGCTATTTTAAGTATTAAGCAAAACTTTTAAGGAGGAGTGAATTCAGCTAAGGGAGAAGGAGGAAGAGTTATATACTTGTGGTGTCTTCCCCAGCTCTCACGAGTCATGTAAGTATATTAAGAACTGTTACTATATAAATATCTTGGCTGCCATACAAGTGCCCTACATAGTGTTTGGAAATGAGGGACTTGAACAGTGTAGGTGTTGAACCAGCTTTAGATACTGTACCTTCTTTTTACCCAGGCACAAAAATATGGACCTATGAATGGCATATCAGCTCAGACCAGAGGTGTTTCTACATCAGTATCTTGTTTTTAGCAGTGAATGATAGCAGATGCCCAGGGCAGAGTATGATAGGGTGTACAAATAGCTGAGTATCTGCAGGGAAGTGTAACTGGCTTCTAGCAGGGTGCAGTTTATGGGTCTGTGGGCTGATGGTATTTAATCATTTGGGTTTTAATAGTTGTGGTGAATTTATGCCATCTTTTTTTTTTTTTTNGATAGCTTTGGCATCTGCAGTATCCTGTGACACAAGAAATGACAAAAATTTAACATGTCCATTTTTAGTTTGTCTGTTGCCAGCTTAAGAGTTATGATCCTCCACTCCTTTAATTTGCTTGATGTAAAACTCTGATATTTTTAATTTGTAAAATTTGGTAAGAAACTTCTATGGATAAAGCTGAATGCTTGATGTGGAACACATATGGAATGTCAGGCCTTGTATGCAAATTCCTGTTTACTGTGAAATACGAAGAAAGGACTTTTCATAAAAGTTCTTTTCATTTTGAGTAAAGTCCAGTTTATTTGTGATTTGCATTCATCTTAACATGGAACCTGAGAATTGCTTAAAGCAAGTTTGGCTCTTAGCAATGTATCTTTTTGTAAAGACTATGGGGTTCATACCTACTGTATATGAGTTCTATCTGTAGAAACATTGGGAGCATAAAAAGCTGGCCTGTGGAAAGTAAATGCCAAGTTTATAAGATTGAAGAAAGTTTTGATTGAGATTTTAGTAGAGTTTTCTGTAGTTGCATAGTAGAAGACTGATGTATCCATGTTTGTGCCATTAGTCATTAAAAAAAAAACAACCAAAAAACCAAAAAAACTCACCCCCAAAAGTCATTCCTGAATAGTTTGGAAACAGAACAATATGTAAATGAAATGGCTCTTTCTTGTGGTCACTACAGGAACTTTCACCTAATCTGTAAAGAAATAATGAAATCAATCAAATGGGTTTGATTTGCATTTCCAGACTTGGATTGGGCTGGAGTCTGCTGAGGACTTTTCTAGTCTGATGTGGACTTATCTCTGGTTTGGATTTCTGCTTCCTTCCCTTATCTGGTAGGGTTTCTTAGAAGATCTTTAATGTTTGATGCTTAGAGGTGAAGGATCCTTTATGCCATGTATATATATGTATTTATGTTTTTTAATTTGTCATCAGAAAATGGGGCTAGAGCTTCCATTGTCCACTAAGTGTTTATGAACTCAATTGGCTAAAGCAATTTAAGTGTTTGAATTCTAAGAGAGATTTAAATAAATGCGTTTGTATTTTATATTGACATGAGAAGCTATGCAGTGAAAATCTGCTAACTTGCATGAATGATCAAGGGATAAAATTAAACCAGCTCTTGTTACAGGTATGCAGTTTGGAGCCATTTGCTGTTTTTCCAAAGTGGAAATGAAGATATATAATAGATTTAAAAAATTGGAGCAGTGGGGGAAGGGCCATGGTTTTTCTAAAGATACCTATATGAAGTCTTAACTGTGAATTGTAATGGAGCACCATGAGCAAGGATTAATTTGTTTCTCTCAACAGCCAAACCTTTGATGCAGCAATAGAGTTCCATTAAAAGCAAATAGAAATCATAGGAATAAGTCCTCTTTCTCTGAGTTGCAGACCTTTAGAGGTGGATTCCTTCCAGATTTGCCAGCCCACTGAGGAGACACTCTGTCTTCCTTTATACCAGTAGAATAACCCTGTGGAACATGTATTAAATCCAATATAAGTTATTTCCTGGTGTTGCAAAGAGAATTTTTGAATTTGAAAGTCTGTTCACTGGACCTGTAATAAGATTGAGGAAAGTATACTCTATAAGAAAAGTATAATTTGAGCTCAGTACTTGTGCTAGGAGTATGCCTGTATAGTATTAGTCCCTCCTCCCAGAGGCCTCAGGGGCTCTTGCTGGGTAAATGCAGAGGCAGCAACTCCTGCAAAACACCTCAGCCTACATGCTGCAAGTCTGATTAGAAAGGTACTGGTGTGCTCTTCTACAGAGGAGATGGACATGGAGAGAAGACATAAGTAAAACAGAGCAAAGATGAGCTGTACAGTCACATTTCATCCACATATTATCACTAGAGCTGTGTATTATATACCTTCCAGTAGCAAATTGATGACTGTGTCTTTTAGGAAAACATATTCTGTCAAAAAGACAGAATCCATATCTGATGGATAAATAACTGATACTTGAATGACAGAGAGATGATGAAGGTGCAAGAACAGAGGTGAAGTGAAGCAGTATGAGAATTTAATAACCATATTGACTCTTTTAGGTAGGATTCACAATGACTTATTAAAGAAAGGATTTTAGAGCCTGGCTGCTGTGGCTTTTGCATGGTATCTTTTAAATGCTATTAAGGAGTTATAGTGGAGTTGTTTGTTTCTTTAGTTGTTATGAATTAGAAGTCAGTAACAGAACCCCCCCACCCACAAACTAGTACTTTACTTTCATTAATAAAGGAATTGGAAATAGCTCTTTCTTCAAGGATTTAAATGAGAGACCACTGAGGAGAGAGTGGTGGTTGGGAGTTGAGGAAGAAGATGTATAGAAAATTCTTAAAATACAGTTTCATTTTCAGTACTGTATTGGTCAGTTTTGAAGTTATTAATGCAGAAAGCAGATGACCGGAGTAGTGGTTGTTCTGGGCTAAAAGTGACCATTAATGCTGCAAGATCTCATAAAAGGTAGTCTCCTATTTCCATGAGATGCAACAGTAAAGTCTTTTGTCTCTGTCATAGGAAGTTTATGTTCCAAAGGTTGGATAGTTGTCTTCCTCTTCTCCCTTTGGAGTTTGCTTGAAATATTTCTGGTGGCTTGGAGAGAAAATATTTATGATTTGATTGTCTGGTGCTGTGGTGCCAGAACAAGCTCTTGCAGTTTTAAAATAGTATTACTTGTTAAAGCTCCATAAATACTAGGAAAACTTTGTTCCTTGCTTTGGATTTGAATTCGCGTCCATCATTGTCATCGAAGGATGCATGAGGAACCCAAGAAATAGCCAGCATTTGTTTAATGAAAATTTTCCTAAAACAATCAAATGACCTCTGCATGGGAAAGGATAATAAAATTTTTATAGTGCCTTCAGGAGGAGATTTGTTGCTAGTTGTCCATTTTCTGTTAAGAAAGATATAATGGGGCAGAAACGTTGTGAGGGTTTGGATTGTACTGATTTGCCTCCAGCAGCATTGTCATGGCTTTGGCAGATATCGTGCCTGATGACTGAGTGTCCACAGTGATGTGCAACTGTCTGTTTTCACTTACATTTACTTCTGCTTTGTTTTGTTGGTGTGGAGACTTAAGATCTCATGGCTTTCTGAGCCTAACACTTGCTCAAGCTGTGGAATGACTTTTCTGCCTTGGAGTATCCTAAGAGGTTTGGGTTGTTGCCTTCTTCACTGGCAGGACTAGGATGGAAGGACTGAATGGAAAATCCTTAAGTGCTGGCATTGCTCAGTTTTGTTTCTGTTTTGATTGTCCCTAATGACATCTTTAAGTGCACCCATCCACGTCTGGTGTGATAACTCGATGAGAATGGGCTTGAGATGATGCAGGTTTAATGGAGAAGGCTCTGGAGGGCCTGAGAAGTATCTGAGTTCTTTCAGTTTGTGCTTTTGATTAGGCTGTGAGCTTGGAGCATGTGTGGTGTATTGTTTGTGTGTATTTTCATTTGTTTGTTTATTATGTTTTTGATTTAAAATTATTTTTCAATGTTTAGGACAGTTTCTTCCTGTCTTTCTGGTTAAGTGTCAGGACTGTGTTTCCTGGGTCTTGGTATTGTTACTGTCTTTGCCTTCATTGAAATGTACAGTTTTGTGATTTTGTGAAATGCCAGGCAAGATACTGCATTTTGTTATTGCTTCCTGATTTCCTCTACATCTTTATAGCAAATGTGATCAGGAGAGAAATCTTGGGGGTTTCTTTTGTTTAGTTTTAAAGCACCTCATTCTGTTAGCAGATGTAAAAACATACCTGGAAAATTACTCCAATTTAAAAATAAATAACAATTGCATGCAGGCATACTTGGCTGCATAGCAAGATCTATTTTTAGAGGAGGTTTCTGCCCTGTTTTTTCTTCATTTTAGATTCAGAGTTTTACCTTCACTTGAGACATCCTAAGGAATTTTGGCTTCTTTACCAGTCCTTCACAATAGATAAATGCATGCATCTTCTGGATCAGATTTCAGAATTGTTTTTGTAAGGGAAGCCATGCTTATCTTCAGATAACCTCAGGTATTCCAGTAATTCCTAGTGTATTTGAGGTTCTGCCTCAGCTTGTTTGGTGTTTTTTAGTAGATCTTGTGGTTGGAAAGGTGAAGTAGGTTGTGGGAGGCTGCTGCCATGTGAGTACAACAACTTAAAAAATAATTGCAACCTCCTGCAAATGGGTGTTCTGATGAAATGATGATTTAGGAAAAAAACAAAGCCAACCCATGCCAGTCTAAAGTAACACCTAAATGTTGATTTTTTTTTTTTTTTTTTGCACTAGTTGATGATTGCAGCAGCAGATTAGGAGACAGAACTCCTGTACTTTCTCTCTCCATTCTACCATGAGCTTCTGTATTGCTTTGAGATGCTTTAACTGTCTTTTACCTAGCAGTATAATGGGAATACTTTTCTTAGAATCACTGATACTAGTATAACACTCCTAGGACACTGGATAAAGGGTTCAAAATAAAAAGAAATCATGGTGTAGTTGGAATTGAGCCAAATGTTCACTCAACTGAAGATGACTACTTTAGGTACACCTTAAACTAAAAAGG
This sequence comes from Pycnonotus jocosus, assembly GCA_013400435.1. Classification (NCBI taxonomy): domain Eukaryota; kingdom Metazoa; phylum Chordata; class Aves; order Passeriformes; family Pycnonotidae; genus Pycnonotus; species Pycnonotus jocosus. Next base: position 261,514 of record VWYP01033580.1, read on the forward strand.
TTGCAGAAAGAGAGGAGCCTGAAATGGGATAGGTGAAACTATAAATACTGTTATGCAACTCCTTATTTCCTGGTATTCTTGTTGATTCTTGAGACTGTGAACTCTTGGTTTATCACTTAATGTGTGTAAACCATCAGAACAGCACTGCTAAAATTACAGTACTTCAAAGTATTAGTAATGGCAAAAGTGCATGGCTGGATGAGGTACCCACATAGGGGATGCATTTGAACATATCCACTAAAAACTGAAAAATTGAATTGAAAAATTCCTCCACGTGTTTGTAGCAGATAGTGAATCACAGAAAGGATCCACAGCTTTGCTTAGAGTGCTGTGTTTTGGGAGTTAACAATGACAAGTCTTTGTCACTCATTCATTGGTAAGGGTATATTTGTGAAAAAAGGTTAGTGCATTTTATTCTCCCCTGTGTAATAGGAAATATATCTGTAGAGTGTTCAGCTTTATTCATAGAGACACTTTTTGGCTGCAGATATTTATGTAAGGTTGTGGGAGTTTTCATTTTCACAGTCCTTTAGCAATGTTTGTATTTACTCAAGCAGTACAAATGAAGCAGGGATGCTCTTTTGTTGGAAAGTCTTGTCCTACCTGCTTGGGGTTGTTTCTGGAAAACAGACTGCTAATTCCTGTTAGAATTTTCTTTAATACTTAACTCACCTATTATACCCCAGATTTATTTTTGGATAGTGCGGTATACAATATGCAAAATATAATTTACTGGTGTCAAGGTGAAAGTGAAACATTAGGCTTTGTGTAGTCTGAAGTTCCACACAGCACTGTTTTTGGATTATATGTGAAGATGAGTGCTTACATTAAACTAGTGTTCTTTTCAGAGGAAGTAAATTAATGATGTAGATATGAGGCTTGCTCTCACACACAGTCCACTGTTAATAGGCCTGCTGTTTTCTTGTATCTGGATATAGGCAAAGACCTTGTGAAGAAAGGAATTGTACTCCAGGCAAAGAGGCAAATATAAAATTCCTTGGGTCACAGAGAGGAGTAAGAAAAGTTGAGAAGGTCCTTTTTTGTGTCTTATGAGTGTTCTGGTGTGAACGTTTATTCAGAAATTCACCTGAGCAAATGAAACATGCTATGAAAAATGCAATGAACAAAATCGCATTCTTTTACAATAATTTTTTTCTTTTTTCTATGTTTCTCAAGTTGTGGTGTGAAGCTTCCTGTGTGTCTCTCCTTGAGCTACTTGTCACCTCTCTTTGTTCACATGTCTTGTTCACCTCTCTTTTTTACTTTCTATTTTTTGAGGTACTTATTCTTTGTCTTTGCAGGTTTACTTGTCTTCTTTGAGTAGCTGAGTAAATTCAGGGATCTCTCAGGGATTTAAATTCATCAAAAGATGATAGCACTGTCATTTTTCTTCCTTTTTCCCTCTGCATTTTTTGAGTTTTTCTTTCAGGACAGGCTCCTGTGGCTCTGTGGATGATAGTGTACACGGATCCTCAAAGTGCGACTGTTAAGGTTTTTGCTCTCTGGACTGTGATGTTTGTTAGGTGGCCTGTACCATAGTACTCAGGTCTTCTCTTTCAAGCTTTTCTTGCAGGATGTTTCAAAGCTGTCTGTTTTAAAGCAGAATAAGTGATGAGAGGGAGGGAGAAGTTGGAGGAGATGCTGGATACCATACCAAATAAAACTCAAAGAAGTGCACAGCTTGTTTGGCAGCATTAGGTTCTCTTGTGCACTTTGCAGCACACTTGCTGTGAACTGAGAGCCAGAGACCTTTTGTTCACTGTTTTAGAAAACTTCAGGCCCAGAACTCTGGCCCAAAAAGTATTTAGACAAAAAATGGTGAGTAGGCACTGCTCTGAAAGCCGTAGTCTCCCTTCTGATGTTGAGGTTTTCAGAGCCAGCATAGAGATGTCCCATACTCTCTACTATTTGAAGGATCAAAGGCTTAATGAACGTGATATTTCAAATTGTGAATTATTTACTCTAGCACTCATTCACATGAGGTATCTTCTACAGAATTTTTCTGATATGTATTTACCAAGTGGACAGGTTTTCCTCAAGTAGGTTTGTTTAGTCTGTGTTTAATTTTTTTTTTTTGGTCTCCCTCTAGATTCAAAATCTTTACTGATTATAAACAAGACATTCTCTCATGCTGGTGATAAGTCTAAATCTGCCTTGGGACAGTGGCCTCTTTCTTAGAATGATGTCAGTGGAAAGCCTGAAAATGCTGCCACACGGCAGTTTGCTTTCTCAGCTAGAAAAGCATTGTTGATTGTCAGTGCTTGTTAGATCCTTTGTATCATAGGAATTGGTTGTGTATAGCATAGTTGTGACATGCTTTGGTCAAATGCCCTGACTCTTTGTGGTGATACCCACAATCACCAGGGCATCATAGTGTGTTCATGGCTTGAGACTATAGAGACTTATTTTGCTAAACCTAGGCCTTGATCAACTGGAAGGATTTCTTCCTGCTTTCTACTGCTGTTTTTTAATTTTTTTTTGGTGCATGTTTGTGTCAGGCAGAAGTGAAAATGAAACAAAGGTGCACAGGTTTTGGGTTGTAACAGATGTACTGGTTGTCAGAGAGGTATTTTTACGTGTCCTATCCTGTTCCCCCAGCTGTGTTTTGTGGTTACAGTAGTAGCCAAAAATATGTCTGGAAAGAATCCAGGATGAGGATAACACTCTTCTCTCAGGAGTATGCAATCTGTATAATTTTTTTAAGCAAACACCTATTATATATTTCTGTCAGTTGAGTCTTTAGGAGAGTAATATGACAGAAATCACTGCTGTCCTAAATTTTTTTTCAGCATTTTCCTCTCTTTTGCTTAATTGCTGATTGTACATTGTTTTTTAAATAAAACAGTCATGTCTCGCTATGTGGACTTAGTGTCTGATTTATGGAGACAGGATTGTTTTGCACAGTGAATTTTATGAACATGTGATTTCTCATGTCAAACAATGTAGCATTTCATTAGCATGTTGATAAAAAATGCATCAGTAACTTTGGCTTTGTAAAGTTTGTTTGTTTGTTTGGGGGTTTTGTTTGTTTACTTTTAAAATTTTTTGGACTGTAAAAGCATTTTACAAACATATTATTATTATTACTACTATTATTAGTCTGAAGGACATAAATTCTCCCACTTCACTTCCCCCAAACCCTATGTCCCTACGTAGCTAATTAAACATCCTTTGTACTAGATGCTCTAATGATGATGCTCTAATCTATGTGTACAGACTCTTGGCTTGTTTCCTTAGTCCAGGTAATTGATACCGTGCCTGAAGTCTGATTTGAGCCTTTTGGACAAGAGCCTTAGCATCATGGCTTCAAAATGAAACTGCAAGACATCCACATGCTAATCTAGTGCTCTTCTTACCTTATGAACCACCTGCCTCTTTTCAGTATGACCTTAATTCATCCCATTTTCCCAGAAGGAAGCTTGCTTCTTTTGTCTTTGCTTTCCTCTTAGTGGGATTCCCTCCAGCTCTGCCATCAGCTGCATGACAGGGATAATTCTTGTTGTGACCTGATGTCGCAGCTGGAGGGGAGCAGATCAGGCACTGGTCTGCTTGGATCCAGCTTCTGAAGATTGACTCACTGCTGCCATGTGACACTGCACTGTTTGGCAAATAGCCATTGCAATTTTTCTTGTTGTGTGCGTATGTAGGTGGCTTTGAATGAGGGGAAGTAGAAATACAAGTTTCTTCATAGCACCTCTGTTATGGACTGGATGCATTGTTCATGCCATATTCATCCATCTGAAATATTGTGGATGTTGAGATTGGAATTATGAAGATTCTGGTTTTTTCTGAAGCTTTAAGTAAATAAAACTAATACATCCAAAGGGATTTTGTTTTTGTCTGTAAAGTAGACAAAATGTATTGAAGTCTGACTTTGTCCTTTTAATGTCTTCTCCTGCTGTACCTGGTAGAGGCTATCACAGGTCTACTGCTGAATGGTTAGAAGAGGATGTGTGTCTGTACCTAATGCAATTCACTCTAGAATTTGGCTTTTTGGTTTGGTTTATTTTCCATTATTAACTTTTCAACTGAGATTTGGGACCTTTTTGTGTTGTGATGGAAGTGCAGACATGGGTCTGTAATGGAAGGGAAACCTATAGCAATAGCACTCCCAAGTCTTTTTTTACTATGCTGTATTAGAGAACATTTACAGGGTGACTAAAAATGGATTTAAAAAGATACTATTTTTAAGTAGGACTTTTTATCTTAGTCTATTGTACTAAATTTACACTTTCATAAAACTTATCAAATTGAAATAAAATAGCTTTAATAATAAATAATGTGACTATGTATTGCTTAAGTGTTTTTGCTGAGGTTTTAAAAGTGCCACAAAAAATGAGGGAAATTGCTGGGTAAATAACTGGTTTCAGTTTGCTGAAGGGGCAGATCAGCTTGCAACAGATTTTCTTCAGGCAGAGAGGAAAAATTGTGTTTATTTCAGTATAGTTTATGTCAGGGTTTTTTTCCCAAGGAGAAACTGAAAAGGATGTGTTTTTCCTTAGAAAATATTAAAAAAAAGAAATTTGATGTTGAGATCAGCTGTTTCTACTGATGTAGTGATTCGGCATCTAGAAAGTCACCTCAGGTCAGAAGCTAAAGGTAATTCTTCCTTTTATTTAAAAACAAATTAATTTTCAATGAAAAACATGATTAATATGGATCTGAAACATCTAGTGTGTAGTTTTATTAGTAAAATTCTCTAAATCTTTTAAAACTTGGATTTCTGTATAATGGAATTCTAGTTTCCTTTGAAAGTAACTTGATACCCTTGTGAGTTTGCAAGATAATCCTTTAAAATACTGCTTTTTGGTTTTGTGGTGGGTTTTTTTGGTTGGTTAGTTGGGGTTTTATTTTTTTTTGTTGTTGTTTTTGGGGGGTTTTTGTTTGGGTTTGGTTTTTTTTGTTGTTGTTTGTTTGTTTGTTTTTGTTTTTGTTTTTTTTTGTTACTCCAGCAGTGTTGGAGATTAGACAGACATTAGATTTTGGACTGTTGTCAGCCTTGTTCTAGGCTGGATTTTATAACACTCCAGGGTACCTTGTGTACTTGTGTTTTTCTTTATGCATATGTTGAGTGTCAGTGGGGCGTATATGGCAGTTTGGAGAACATTGTTCCAGAAAGAAGGGCCATTTAAGCATTCTTTTTTTTGAATGCAGACTAGAAATGGACAGAAATGTTTTGAAGCAAGATAGAAATAGACTGGAAAACATCAGATGAGCTACACTCAGGGGTGATGGGATTGTACCACAGACTGGAAGCCAGTAATGTTAAATTCTGCCTTCTTATTTATGAAGAATGCTATTTTTCCCTTCAGTATTACGAAGGTTGCTCCAGCTCTGTCCCACGGGGGAAGTTCCATGGTGCAGCTGAGCTGAGCTAACAGCTTTCTGTTTCTGAAAGGTCCTCCTGCACCTCAGCCTTGTGCCTGCTCCGTAGCTGCAGTTCCAACACTCACCTGACCCATCAGCAATTGAATCCAAATCCCTAAAGCCACAGAATATTTCTCACTTTTTTTTTAATATTTATTTTGTGCTGTATTAAGAAACTGAGTCCGCCCAAGGAGATGTCAGATGGGCACCTGGCAGTGAAAATAGGGATGAGGGCCAAGTGGATTTGGGAAGGGAAATGGGAGTGGGTCACTGAGGTGTCCAAGATTAAGAAGTGTTTCCATGGCATAGGTTTCTTTGAAGTTTGTTGTCTTGCAGGCCTTTGGGAAGGAATTGTACTTATCTGTCTGACAGAGTTGCTAAAAAGACTCTGTAGTGTGTGCATTCAAGACATCATAGGGTGTGAGAGATTTTATAAAAGCAATCTTGCTTTACTGTATATGAAAGTACTACTACTTTGGCCATAAAACTTTATTTCTCAAGAGATAAGATGACATAAAGCTGTTGGATTGCCAGTGGTGATGGTGACTGCCAGTCACGTATCAGCTCTTCTTGAAGATGGATGAAGCTCTCTTGTTAATTTTGTGGTAAGAGCAGGGCTCTCTGAGTCATTGAAGGTTGCTATGAGAAACCCAGTAGTGTTTCCATAGGGCATAGCAATATAATTATAGAAGCTTCATTTGAAAATTGGTGAGGTGTCAGGTATTTGTAGCTGTGCTTCAGAGCAAGAGAAACCATAAATGTTGGACAGAGCAGATGACCTGTGTGTATCCCGATTTTCTCTGCATCTGTGTGTGGCTTTCCAGGAGATAGGCTCAGGTTTGCTTTTAGTCTGCTGGAGCTCTTGCTGGTCTGGGTACTGTTCTGAGAAACAGCAATAAAGAACATTCCTATCAACCCAGAGCAGTTCCTTTGTAGTTGGGCTTTTGGCTCTTGCAAGGAAACCAACAGATCCAAGAATCACAGAGCACATTGCATGAGGTAATGTTATTAAACAGTAAATGCCTTGCTATACTCTGCTTAAAAATTTTGGTAAAATGTTGAAGCATTGAGAGAGAATAATCCTGCAACATCTGTAAGGCTCTACATAAGGAACACTGTTTTATTGTAGAACATCCCAGCATATGTGCTCCCCATCCCAGTGGGAGACTGACTGCCTGGCAGAAGATGGTCTGTAATCAGATCCCTGCAGCTCTGCATTGCTCTAGTGTGTCTGTTAAGAATCTAGCAGGGTCTTGCTTCATTTTATGGTCTGTATTACTTTCTGTGAGATGAATTTCTTCATCTGAAATGAAAATTGGTAAACATGCAAGTGCAAAATAAAGCTTGTGAATTAGATTTATAAAAACCTATGTTACTGGTTTCAGTCAACTGAAAAATCAATTTAACTGTTTTTTTGGATGTGAGCTCTAGCTTCTCAAGCTTTAATCAACATAACATGATATAACTTTCCAGCCTTTTTTTCTGACATTAGTTACAAGACTTAGGGAAAGTCTTTAGCATCCGAAGCAAAATCATAAGGATTGGAAATCATATTATTTTATTGACATTTTGCTGTTAAAAGAGGAGGAAACATCCATGAAACTTGTTAATACTGCCTCCCACCTACTTATCCAATAGAACTAAAAAATTATGTGCAAGATAATTAAACAGACCAGATAGGCTTTTCAGATATTTTGTAACTGTCATAGAATATTGAGAATAGAATATCTCAGTCTACGTGGATGGGAACAAGAAAGAAGTGTTAGAGATTCCTTAAATCTGGTGCTATGCATTGATCACTCCTGAGAACAGGGGCAAGAAATTTTGGGTTTGTTTGCAGGCCTGTTGAATGTCACATTTCTGTGGGGGGTTTTTTTGTTATTGGATAATAATAAGCTAAGTTGCTTAAGAACTTCATGTACAGTAGGGATTTGACAGGAAAGAATGGAATATTTGTTTTATGGGTTAGCCATCAGTAAAATGTTGTTTATTCCAATTCTTAGTGATAGATTCTGGTAGGATTACTGTGGGTTTGACACTGTGGGGAATAAAAATATTACATACCTCTCAGGTGCATTAATTTGTAAAATTATTTGTTCCTATATGATAATTGCCTTTAGGGGATTGCTTTTTGCAAGCTTACTGTGGAACATTTATCCACTCGCTTCTATGTTAGGTTATTTAACATTCTTGGAATGGTGTATGCCATCTTCTTGCACTGTCGTATGGTTTTATTAATACACTGAATTCCTCATCCTACGAATGTAATGAGTGGGTTATTATTTTTTTTCCTCATAGATAATCCTAGCAACCTTTCCACATTCTGTTTTGACCAGTGGCACAAGCATTATGCAGACCCTTTTACAGTAGCAATATGTTAGAATGTAGATTTAAGGAGAAATAGCAGCAGCAGTAAAATAACTCTGCTGTGATGGTGTACAGGTATAAACAAGGCAGTATATTTACATGTAACGTAAATCTTGTTTTATGTCTTTTTAGAAAAGAAATGGACTGATTTCAGGCAAACATATAATCTGTGGGTTATATATTAAGTATTACAGATTTTTTTTAAAAAAATATCTTGCACCATTTTAATCAAGCAGCCAAGTAGTGAGTGAAATCAGCATCTGTCAGGTATTATTTGAGGTTTAAGAGTCACTGAGTAACCAGATTTTCCCATTTTAAATTTAGGTATTTAATTCTTTTAATAGCTAGGAATAGAATTTTTGTATTCTGGTATTGAAATTTGTGAATGTTCATCATCTTTGTTTCATGCTGTCATTCAGTAGAAGAATAAGTGAAAAGTAATATATAATTTCAGTTAGTTGGGACAGAATTTTCTTACAATATCGTTAGCTTACCTAATTTCAGAAGCATTGTATGAAAATACTTTATGAAACACTGTATTTTAACCTTTTTTTCTGATGTTTGTTGTGTGCATCCATCTGCTGCAGATCGAATGTAATGTCAGTTTCAAGCAGATGCTGGAGTGTTGAATTCATTGTAATGTAGCTAATAGTGGTAACTACAAAGCATATAGTTTCCTCACAGTAACCTGTTATTATGTGGTCTGTGAATAATACACAGTTAATGGAGAATGTATTCAGGTGTCAGTGCAGCATTAGACAGTAAAGCGCTATACTGTCTTAGGTTCCTTGAATCTAAGGAGGAACTGGAATATCCTGATCCTCTTAAGCTACTGAATTGAAATCCTGAAAAAGATGTTTTCATGTAATTTGTTTTAATAGACTTTGTAAGCTCAAGGGGATGGCTGACACTGCAAGATTATGATGTTACCTTGCCAAGCTGCTTACCAGAAAAAGCAGCAGAATTTTCCTTCCACAATTTGCAAGTAGGCTTTTTTAATACAGATGTTGAGCCTTCATTACAGATGTTGAGTTTTACAGATGGAATGATCAGAGCAGATTATATGTTGTTTCTTTTCTTTTCTCTGATTGTTCTGCTTTTTCACCTCTTCACAAAACTCTTAACATAGTAAATTTTGGGCTTTCATACAGCTCTGGAAGTGAAGTACTTTGTGAAGTACTTATTTACCTAAAAAAAAAAGTTGTACTGAAATAGGCTTTTCTAAGTATATAGTAGTCTTAGGCATAGAAGGAAAAAAGTAACTATGTAAGATAGCTATAAAATTTTACATCAAAATTACCTTATGAAATTACCTCAGATTGCTTTTGTCTTATTACTTTCGTCTAGAAACGGCAAAGTGTGCTTGAGCAAAGTGTGATTGTAGGACTCTGACTTGTATTTGTCAGATTTAGCAGAAGGTGTCTGCTAAGTAGCACATCATCTACTAAATGCAATCATATTACTTTCCCAAATCCAAGTTTCCAAAATTAAGTACAAAATGTATGATGCTGATATTCTTCAACCAAATCCATCTTTCCTCTGGCTATTTTGAGAAGTTTACTGTCTTCCTCTGAAGATCCTTGTGTTCCTTGGGAAAGGCAGTAAGGTGAAACTTGGCACTGGGAAAGAAGAAAATGCAAAGGGAAAAACAACTTCACACCAGTATTCGTTCTCTTGTTTAGTCATGCATAACTTTAGCTTTAATCATATGTGAATGTATTAGCTCTGTGTGAGTGTTTATCTAAGAGATAGAGATTTAACTGTGCTGATGAATCTTCCCTTTTGATTGTCATGCTTTGTAGATTCCGAATGTGAGCTTTACAAAAAAAAAAAACCAACCCTTTTGGGTATAGGTTAGGTAGAGGTGCATTTAAAGAGGTATTGGAAGTTTTCTGTTAAGGAGGAGAAATAGTTGGGTCCAAGTAGTTTGACAGTTACTTCATTTATATAACTTCCTGAGGATAAAAACAACAGAATAAAATTAATTATAGCACTAGCTACCAAGTAATGAGAATATTACTTTTCCCCAAAAAGTCCACAGTAATTTACTACTAATTCTTGACTTTCTTGATGAAATGTGAATACTTGTTCAATGGAAAAGTATTTTCATAATTTTGTAGAGATTAAAGTTGGAAGAAACCACTATCTGGTAGTTGTACAGAGGATGTTAAATGAAATATTCAGAATTCCTACTTAAAATAACTCATGTTGCTCCTTGAATATACTTTGCTAGAGTTTTTTCAACCCTTTTTCTGTTCATTCATTTTCATCAGTGATCATTTTAACATATTTATTTTTCATGTTTAAGAAAATAGAAGATGTTCTCCCACTGAATACCTCTGTAACTGGCAATTTTTAACTATTATGGACTTCTTAATGGAAAGGTTGCAGTGTCCCAGTCATGCGTGAGGAATAGTATACTGCTATTTCTTATCCTCACTTCAAAGTTTTGTATTTTAATATATCTCTCTAGATATTTCGTATGTCTAGCAGGAGCTAGGCCAGTATCAAGAGAGAATTGTGAAGCCATCTATAAAGTAAAACTACTTGGACACAAGACTGCTCTGTGAGTTTACCTAGGTGCAGATCTACCTTCTGCCTTCAGCTCAGCCACCAGAACGTGACTGTGCCTGGTGGACACCTGTGTCTTGCTGACCTCCTTGCTTCTGTCTGGACAGGTGAGCACTCAACTCTTGGCATAGCAATACAGAGCAGATCAAAAACATCATTCACCTAACAGGGCACATGTGTATGCAGCTGATCTTGTGCCCTCTGAATCTTGGTAGTAAAACAACAACTTACAGGAGTCTTTGCTTTGCTCCAAGCCTTTATTTAAAGCTCCTGACTTTTACAAAGGCGTCTTCAGTGATTCTTGATTATCAAGGTTACCTCTAAAGCAACCACTCCTTGAGTTAGTCTGTTTCTATTATATTACATTATATGCCTCCTTTAACCCAGAGATCTTGACATGACCTTCCAGAACTATGAGGAAAAAACATGGAACTTAAAGCAAAAGAGGACAGGTAGAGGGAGGAGATGAAGCTGTTCTTAAGCTCTGCATCTCTTTGTTGCAAGGGCAGAGTATCCCTGCTCTGCATGTGGGCTTCTGAGCCGTGATTGTGAGGTAAGTGCAGGTCCTCAGACACAGACTGAAATTTTGAGTTACAGCACATTTGTGGGACAGCCAGGACTAGAGTTAAGTTCTTCATCCCAAAGCCAAAGACTGAGAAACCCAAGTTGTTTGAAAAATGCAATTCCTGTCTTTTTTGTATTTTTAAATACACACACACACACACATTTCTCACAATCCATCTCACACCTGTGGTGCAGCTTGCAGGCATCACCAGGAACTCCCTCTCTGCTGCAGCACGCTGCACTTGCACCACTTCTCAGCAATTATGAGGTTTCTGACTTAAATATGTCTTTCTGTCCAAAAGAATTAATTCTTGTTTATAAGGCTCTTCTGAATTTTAAAAACTGATGACATCTGATGTTCTCTTATCTCCCTTCATCTCCCCTTCCTTTTTTTAAAAAAAGGTTTTTTTAAAAATTATTTTTAAAATTATATTTTAAATGTTGTTGTTTGTTTCCAGTGTGGTAGTGCATGTGTCACATACAAAGGTGTATTGGGATTTTTGAGGATAATATCGAAAGTTCAGTGTATGTTCATAAGAAAGTATTAAAGAGCCTGTGGGCAGATATTGGAGATAATTAGGAACTAGCTGGAGCTGCTGCAGACTCGAGGGATGTTTGCAGGCTGCAGAATGTTCCTATGGGAAAGAAATTGCTCTGTAATTACAGGCAAGGTCAGCGCAGTCATTTCAATGGAAAAGAGATGGTGAGAGCTGAGTCTCCCTCCCATGAAGGTCTTTGAATGTTATTAGTGAGCCACAGCTGTTGCCACTTTTTGAGGAGGTGCCTGGTGAAGTATACATTGTCTAAGGGTTCTCTGGGCTGTGAGGATTGCAGCTTTTTCTTGAGCAAGAAGATTGACACTTATAACTGTAAGGAATTTCTTGGTGACACTTCACATTTCTTTGAGTCTCTAAAGCATTTGGATGTGTTTTTCAGTGGTGTGACTCTCCCAACTCTTTAAAAGGTTGGTATGTGTTATTTGTGCATTTTTATTTTTTGAGACAGTTTTTTCGATACCTATCTGGAATATTTCAGCTCCCTTCTGTTTGTTTGAAAATGAGGCATATTTTCATGGCTCATGGGTAGCTTTGGCTCGAGGCCATCCAAGTCATCTGAAATTCATCCTCAAGCAGGAAAACTTTGCTTTCCTTTCTTCTAAGGACAAACCCCTGAGTTCAGAAATATTCTGTGCCCAAACTTTTTATCAATAGCCTTCAGGTGGCAATACTGGCAATACTAGGTACTCCTCCTTTCTGTTTCTCACTTGTTTTGTAGCTTTTCCAGTTTGCCAGTGCAGCTGAATGTGGGACAGCACTGGGACTGTGTTAGGGATTGATTCTACTTAAAAGAGCAAAAACTCTTGGGCACAGCTCAAACTGATTAAAATTTATTGCCACAATTCCCAACCCCTTTGTGCATAGTGACTTCAGGATGGGAAGCTCTCTTAAAATCAGTTGCTGTTTTTGGAGAGTGAGTTTTCAGCAAGATCAGCTCCTTGAACTGCATGATTGAAAGAGGGCTGGTGCTCTGTGTTAGGAGAGGCTGGGGGGGTATAGTTTGTCACAAAGGAAGTTGAAAGCATGGCTGAATCTAGTAAAGCAGATATATATTGTTCAAGTTATGTATCTTAAGTTCTGAAATCTTTTATTGGATCTTTTCCTCAAATATTCAAACTGTAGCACCTTGAATGGTCATTCTGGCTTAAGTGAGTGGCATAGTGTGTCATGCTAGGGGTTGAGAAAAAGTGATTAGAGTGGTGGGAGCAGTGACTTACAGCTGAATGCTTTGTGTTGTAAAGTCTAACCTTCAATTATTTTTCTGGTTTGCTTCCCTACCATAAAAGCATAACAGATCTAGCATTGTTCGACTCAGGAATTTCCCATGAGCGTGTTAGACCAGTAACTGATTAAAGGGACTTGGATCAGTTCTTTTCAGAAATGGATACGTTATTTATTGAACAAAAGTATATAGTTGTTAAAGAAAATGTTTCAAAACCGAACAAAAAAATGTGGATATTCTCTCTTGCATGGTTTGGTAGCTTCAGATTTCTCAAATACTCTTAGATTTGAGACTGGGTTGATTCTACTGTACTTTTATCTTTCCTAACCTCTTTTCTGTGTGAACAGCATGACTGTTTACCTCACTTCCTGCACACATAGGATTTTTAACAACCTGCTGTATTTTGTGTCTGCAAGCCTCCACCTTTTGGAGAACATGTATGAATTTGGCAACTCACAATTAGTATCTTCTTACAGTTTGCTTAAAAACCCTAGGTGTTTTTCTTGAAAAATCTTTTCCTGAAGACACTTCAAAATTTGTTCCTTGAGTATTGTTTCTAACTGTTTTTAAATTTAGCTCCCATTTAATCTGTTGGTGTAGCATCAAGAATTGAAAGTGTAATACATATAATAGTTCTAAAAATAATACATATATCTCTTCTTTTTTGTGTAAGAGCTATAATGAAAAAGATTTTGCACTTTAAAAAACGTATGCAACATATTGCCTTCTCTACTATTACAATAGCCCAGGAAGTTTGTTCAGCTACTACTATTTTTTATTTTCACTTCTCTGAGAGTGTAATTTGGGGAGGAAATGGTAGTATGTTTGTCAGAGTATTGCATTGAAATAAATTCTGTGAATATTCACAATGAGTGTCTGCTGAACAGCGTCTAATACAAGTTTCACTTCCCTCAATATGCCAAGAAATAAATTTTGAGCAATTTTATCTGCTTAATGATACATAGGTACATATAACTAGAAGTACAGTGTCTGTGTTAATGGGCTGGTAGTTACCAATGTCACATCACAGTGCCTGGCATTATACCTTTGCTGCAGGTCTGTTTTGGGGCAGCTATGCTGGAGCTGCAGATCTTTCTGCATCTCTGATTAATGTGATTGACTGTACTGCCCAGGCTTTCTTCAAGTAGGGTAAGAGCTTCTAGACTTACACAAGGACAAATACTGTGAAAAGAAAGCCATTTAAGAACAACCACAGCAAAACCCAAGCATTTTCATCTCTACTCTTCCTTCATTTTTCTTGGGATAGAGAGCATTTTTATAACCACTAGTTAGCTTATTGGTATTTATTTAGAATCACGTCCTCCAAAATAATTTTGTATTTCTCTGTAATATGCAAGGAAGGTGTTAATCTGAGTAACTTACACCACAATGGGAGGTGAATAAAGTAAAGATAGAAGATGTGAGTGAAAGCAGAGGAAAACCAGTATCTATTCAGGTCAAAATACATTTTTTCCCCCTGTGGAATTGGCCCATTTTTAATGGAAAAAAGTCTTTTATCTCCAAGCCAGTTAATTTTTTCTTCAGGCTTTTTAGGAATATAGTTAGTTTTGTTAAATAATTTTCTTTCCCTTTTTTGATAGGATTGTTTAATAGTTTTTGTTAATTTATAGGTTGGACTAAATAAACAACAAATTGTATCATCTTACCAGCTTCTAGATCTCTATAGAATTTAGCCTGTAATACAGAAACTATTACAGGATGTGCCAATTTTGTACCATATTGTTCAGCAGTAACCTTGGAGGTTGCTCCCACAGTCCCGATTTGATAGCTGGTGGGATCATCTGCTATCAGCTTGTGCCAAACCAGTTGTGGCTGGCACTTTTAAAATATCTTGCTGTCTTTGGGGACACTGGTGTACATTTTTTCCTTCTTAGACTGTAAAGGGAGGGAAAACTGCAGTTTCCTTTGACCTTTTGAAGGTTTGGCAGGTAAGAAATCTGGTTAGGCTGAAAAATCCTGAACTCTTTCCAAAGGCTCTTTATCTTCTGTTTCTTTCCTTAAGATGTTTGGGCAGAATCTTCACAGCAGGCTGTGAGTCCTTATTTGTTTTGGTTTCTTGGAGATAATAATTCAGAAATAGTGTGTACTCACTTCAGCTTTCCTTCTTTGCTTTCCTTCACTTCCCTTCCCAGTTCTCTTTTATCCTCACCTTCAGACTCTCTGCTCTGGAGCCTTGAAGAGTAGGGGTTTGAATAAACATGAAATACTGAAGAGCTTGCTGCAGTATCGGTACATTTGGCTGTGCATGGCTTCTTTCTGTCAACAAAAGAGACACTTCAATGAAAGATGCATGAGAACAAACAAATATTTTTCTGATTGTCCAGGTGTGGCTTAACACACTTTATATAAGTTAATAGAAACAGTTAGAAGATAAAAAGGATGAGTTAAATATTGACTCTACAATAGGAGAGCTACTGTTTATAAGCTCATTTTTAAAAATCAGTACCTAAATTTTCTGTCATGCAGAAACATAGCTTGTTGCTGGGTTTTGCATTTGAGAAGAGCTATGCTTCCAAAACAAAATGAAATAAAATAGCTGTGGATCCTGCTTTCTTGTGTCACAGGTTTAATATGTTTTTGTCTCATTAGGTGACTGTACTTAAACATTTTACATCACTGGGCTTGGACTCAACAGTATTAGAGGATAAATTCAAGTAGCATCTCTCTTTGTTAAAAAGAAAATCCAGAGACAACATGTTTTCAACTGTCTTTTAAGTGAGAGTGAAAGTAGGCAATTTGTTGATATTTATTATCCTAGTAGTGTTAGAAATAATTTACTAGCAAAATCAGATTGTGGTGCGCTTCTCTGGTTAGTCCTTACACTGCTGTGGGAGGAAAGGTGCATAAAGTTTGCTTATAAAAAATCTTCAGTTAAAAATTTAGTTTGAATGAGTCCCATCCGGAAGGCCAATTTCTCTTTGTATGATGAGCCCAAACTGGCCTTGGACTAGTGGTAGGATTGTGCAGGTAACACCCAGCTCTTCTATCTACGAGCTTTTTATCCTCTGCTATTACACACTTCACAACACAGGTGGAAGCCATTACCCTGGTGTTCCGTGGCGGGGAAAAACAAGACAAAAAGCTTGTTTTCAACATACGAAAATGAGCAGAGCTGTGAGACTGCTGTAATGGTGGCAGGAGGGGAGTGTCTAAATTACTGATTTTCTGTAGGGAATGCTAGCACTTGTATCTTTTAGTTAGGTTATTTCCTAGGAAACATGGAGTGGATGGAACTGAAGAAGAAGGGAATGGAAAGAGTTAATATATAATATATGTAATCTTAATTCAGCCTGTATTTTGAGTGCTTGATACTACAGTTTTAAAGGTCTTTTTTTTCTTGTCTCTGAATATAACATAAAAGTAGCATCAATCCTCAGTGATTTAAAGGTAAAATATTCTCATGGGTTGTATTGTATTGAGAAAGTATTTGAATAATGCATTTGAATAATGGCTGATTTTATTACTTTTGTAGAGTACTTTTATTTTAGATTTTAGATTTTCACCTCTCCCTGTCTAGCGTTTCTAATGCAGTTAGGGTATTTTTAATAGGGTAAGCCTTAGGTCTGTCTAATCTTGAAAGTGATGGTAAATGGGACTAGGGCGAGAGAAGATTATTGACCAAGATGCAGATGAGTCCTTTTCTCAGACTTGCTAATCTTATATGCAGTGAATAATGACAGAAATTGCATACAGATTTTATGCAAAGCCACTGTATCTATAGTTACCTGTATTTTAAAATCCACTTGTAAACTCATGATGCTCGTACAGTTCAAACAATTCACTCTGCTCTAACTGATATTTCATAGACTTCATTTTCTCAGTAAACATTTTTTAAAAATTTCTCTGTAGGATTAGTAAAGGCTTGCATCGTAATACTCCCACTGCTAATGTAAAGTGTCAACTCTTGAATGTAGATGTCTGTTAGGAAGATTCCAGTGAGTATGAAAACAGTGGCACTGATCCTTCAGAGGGTCAAGTTTGCTTCTGGGATAAATGCAGAAGTTTGTCTACAAACCATTGTACTCTGAAAGTTTTTTTGTGTTTTCCTATATATGAACTTTCTCTGGCCTGTAATTGATAAGCATCAGAAATTTGGAAAGGTGACATTTCTCATATCATCATCTTGCCATGATAAAAAAGAAATTAATAGCAGCCATAATTTTTGAAACTTCGGTGAGTTGTAGTGTTGAAGAGGTCTGGCAGTGACTCACCAAATCTCAGTGTTTCTGATAAGTCAGCCAACTGTGTAGTGTTGTAAACTACTTTACGACTTTGCCTTTGTGTCTATAAATTTGTTTTCTTATCTATTCTCTTTTTTATAAAACAAAATTAATTAATACATCTATGCTAGAATGAAATAAGTGGTTAATTGCAGGAAACATGAGGTTAGTATAGTGCTTTATGTAATAAAGACAAGACCATTTTTACAGCTCTGGTGATTTATGAATGCAGCTCTGAATTTAAATGAGCTCTCTAGCATAACTGTGTAGATGCAATAACTGTGCATATGTGTGCACTTCGGATACAGCTTCTGGAATATCCTGAATGGCCTTTTGCTTGGTCTCTTGTGTTTTATTTACACTCTTTTGTATAAAACTGACTTTGGGGAATTTTTCTCCTCTTTTTCAAATGGAGATTTAAGCAGGATTTTAATAGTTTCTAAATTCGTCTGTATTGATTCAGACTTTCAAGCTTTAATTTTGAAGTCCTTAGATCTCTTTAAAGCAGTAGTTCAAGCCCTGGAGGAATCTTCCAATTCTCCTTGAGACTGATAAGTTCAGTACTGTATTTTCGTGGTTTGGAGCATCTTTGCTGTGAGGAAAATCTGAGAGCTGAGACTTCAGCCTGGAGAAGAAAAAGCTCAACGAGATCTTTTTGTTGTGTACAGTTGATGGGAGGGAATTAATTGAGAGAGGCAGACTCTTAATAGTGGTATCCAGTGACAGAACGAGAGGCAGTGAGCACAAACTGAAACACAGATGGTTCCCTCTAAACATCAGGAAACACTTTACTGTGAGGATGACTGAGTGCTGGCACGGGTTGCCCAGAGAGTTCATAGGGCTTTCATTCTTGGAGATACTCAGAGGCTGCCTGGATACAGTCCTGGGCAGCTGACTCCAGGTGACCCTGCTTGGGCACAGTGGTTGGACCAGATGATGTCCAGAGGTCCCTTCCAGTTCAGCCATTCTGTGATTCTGTTTGTGTGCCTCAGGGTCTAACCCTGTGCCTGCTCTGTCACTAACATCTCCCTGCCCTTCACTTCAAAGTTGTGAAATAAAGTTTAAGACTTTGCCCCAGACACTGTGACCAGGACAAAGCTCTTCTTCCTTCTTGCCCCCCTCAAAGTATCTTTCCCAGATATATTTCATTAGGTGTACATGTCCATTGTGAAAAGTTTCAGAAATTTTGGAAGTGAAAAAGAAAATTTTAGTTTGTCTTTGTGTGTATATCAAATAGAAATGTATCAAATGTGTATGTCTGAATAATGTTTTTATCTATATATAATGTACTTTATAGGAGTCTGATATAAAATCTGTAATCATAATACTTTGATTACTGTAACAGTTGTACCAATATCTTTAACTTGTTTTGTGGCTTATTTTATTCACTTTTTTCTTTTTATGTGTGTGTGTGTGTGCTTTGCCCTGCAGGGTTGGAAGAATCCAGGGATTTCAAGTTTTGAGGAGCAGGCGTCTTACAAGATCACCACACCTAACCTGAAAAGGCAGATGCATCTCTGAGTACCAGATTGGTGTGTGCACTGCATGTACATGAAAACGCCCATGTTTTTGTCATCACATAGACTTGCTCTGGCGTATTCCTGAGAGCTTAACAATTGATGAAAATTAATTTGAGATCCAGATGGAGCACCTTCACAGCACAGGAATCAGTAATCCATGGAGACACACCTGCCAGTAATGTTCAGCTTTCCACATGGTCTTCACGGGTGAAAAAAGTTTGCAAGAAGAGAAAGAAAAAACACCCTCTACGCAGAAAAAGCCTAATAAATACCTCCACAATCTAAATCAATAGCTGTGAGGGAAACAGAAGAATCAAGAGGACAGAGGAAGCTGATCTAGTTCCAGCAGAGGAATAATGTATGGTCTTCAGCATGTTTTCCTTTGGGCTCAGTAGATTGTGAATGGACTAATAAATCGTGACCTTCTGCTGAGTAATGATGACTGGAAGTAAATAAGTTGAGGAGCTATGGGACAAGTCTGGGCATTGAACTGAGCAAGCCTCGCTGTCCTTCTTGAGTTAACCAGGTCATCCAACTTGCATATTCTTTCTCCCTCTCCTTTTTCCTCTTTTCACTTAGTGTGGTATAAATACTGGCTAATTGAGCTCATAAATGTTATTCAAATAAAACGATTGGAATCCTTCATATGTTTCCTTCTTGTACAGCTGCAAATGTTGTGTCTGGAACTATGAATCTGTGCTGTAGACAAGCATCAAGAAGGAAAGATCCGATCAAACAAGCAAGGAAAGTACCTAGAGAAATAGTGAACCCAGGAAGTCAGATTTTTAATGCTGCTTCTCTTTCTTTTTTAGATGATTATATTTCTTCCTTCCTTGAATTTTAGAAGATTTTGAAAGAGTGCTTACTTGATGTACTTTAATTCTGGCATTTGTTTTTTATGGTAGAATGAAAAGTCTGTGATTCCTTGTAGCAGAAAAAAAGGGAAAAGTAAAGGAAAAACAGCTTGACATTTTAGCCTGTTTCACAGGAGAGAGAACTTCATGGTTCACCTGAGGCAAACTTATCTACTTTGAAAGCTAAAAGCTTTAGAGCATTTTTGATTCTGCTATAAATGAAGAAGGGGTTCTTTTTCATTCGTGTGTGGCAGCAAAAAGTGGGAAAGCAGGCAAGATAGCGTGATAAACAGTTCAGGCTGTGTTGGGTCTCTGGTGGAAAAAAAGTGCTGCGATGAAAATTGGATTGGCTTTGGATTGCAAAAACTTTTGAGTCCAACGAGCGGGTCAGTACCAAGAGGGATTTCCCAACTGGCCTGGCACAGCAGTGCCTGCACAGGTTCGGGTCTGTTGTTTCACACGGTTTGTGTGCCTTTTTTTCCCTTTATGCAATCTCTTTCAGCTTTAGCAGCAGAAAACACATCAGATGGAAAAGATATGCCAGAGGGCAGCTTGGAAAAGAGGAATGTCATATATATACATATATATGTATGTGCGTGTGTTTAAATTTCTGCAACTGAACTTTTGAAGAAAATCTGACTGGAGGAAATTTTAAAAGCCTTAAGTTACTTGAAACCTACACATTTGCAACTCTTTGTCTCTGGAATTGCATTACGCTAAACTGGAATCTCAGGCTGTATAAAGATTATATCAAGTTGAGCAAAAAGATGACTTAAGCATTTCTTGAGCGCCTCTTACGAAGTAGCTGTTTCTCCAAAGGATAAGTGCACCCCCACTCTACTGACTCAAAACAAAAATGAACCCGAATTTTTTTTTTAAGTGTTACTTTTTCTTAGCCAACTGCCATCATCTTTTATAGAGGAATTTTTCACTATGCATTTGGTGGATATTTATAAACACTGACCCCATCCTCCTCCCTTTCAATGATCTATCCCAGGTCAGTCTTATCAATAAAAAAAAAAAAATTGATTTAAATTTTGTGCACTAGACATATTACTTTCTTATGTCAAAAAATAAAATATTTAAAAAGCATGTATGCAGCAGTGGAACATGGGCCTGTTCTTTGCAGCGATTCCAACATCCTCTGCCTCTCCTGGAAAGGCAGAGTCCCCAAAAGTGAGAAGGAGAAGCCGGTGTGTCGGAGGCGGTACTATGAGGAAGGCTGGTTGGCAACAGGCAATGGCAGAGGAGTTGTAGGCGTCACTTTTACTTCC
The DNA here is from genome assembly GCA_013400435.1 of Pycnonotus jocosus. NCBI lineage: Eukaryota > Metazoa > Chordata > Aves > Passeriformes > Pycnonotidae > Pycnonotus > Pycnonotus jocosus. The sequence continues at coordinate 282,051 of VWYP01033580.1, forward strand.
AGCCATTGCAGGAGGGACCGGAACACCCCTCAGAGAATCAACTTCAATTTGAGGGGCCACAACAGTGAGGTAAGCAAAATGTGTGTTACACTCTAAAGAAAATGATGGCTACCTTTTTGTAGTATTTATGCTTGAAATTTGACTGAGTGGTATGAAGGAGGCTCAAGACTAATCCAAACTTGGGTCAGTTGGAATTTTTCTGGTATAAATTCAAGCGTGTAAGACTGATCGTGGGAGGTTCTCTGGAAGTGTGTCTGGTTTTGGTTTGGCCTACTTTCTCCTTCATTCCCCAGCACCTACCAGTTTCAAGGCAAATGCAATAAATGCATGTTAATGGAAGTTAAAAGTTGTGCTAATCAACTGCTTTCACACGGTAGTAAAGTCTGGCCTGGAAGACTAATGGAAGGGCAGAGGAATGGGAGGAAAGCTTGGTTGAAGTCTGCCAGATTTTCAGAAGCTGCAAACTGGAATGGCCTGTGAAAAGAGATAGCTGTTTTATGTGGAAAAAACTCCTCATTTTGTTAGAAAAAAGGCCAAGTGTGACTTCTCAGAGAAATGCTGAGGTGCCTTGCAGTAAAATGCTGTAACTTCATTGTCTTGAGTACAATGATACAAAACCTTTTCCATTTGCGTTTTCCAAAAGGCATAAATGTGTTGGTATAAACTGATATTTCAGCTGTGCTTTATCATCTTCTGGCACCCATCTGTTTCTCTGTGAAAGTGTAGGTGATGCCCAGTAGCTTACGAAGTGTCTTAGACAACAGGGAGGGCCTAGTTTCTTTCTCTTTTTTAGTTATGATGTGTTTGGATGTGCTCTTTGAGAAGAATCTGTCCAAATCAAAGATTTGCTGTTAGGTTGGTGGGTGGAATGACATTTTAAGTACTGAAATGAAAACCAAAGATACCATGTGTTTTTTCTTGTCTCTTATGCTATTTATTGGGTGGCCTCTGGGAATATATGTTACCCTTTCAACACAAGCTGTACCGAAGTTTCAGACGGAGGTAGTTTTGGTTCTTTTGTAACATTAATAACAATCCTCTCTTAAGGAAAAAAGGGAACCGCCAATAAATACTTGGCCTGAAATAAATGCTTCCACATGCTTTGTGTGTATGGAGGTTGTGTGGGTGTATGGTAAATCATACAGACTTCTATATGTATAGATGAAAGACAGATTCATGTATATATTTGTATCAGGTTCATTCAAAAAAAATTACAGCCACATTTTCCTAAAGGGGAGAATGATGTTTGAATCCAGCATTTTGGTTTGAATGATATCTAGGTGTCAGTTTAATTTTCAATTACAGATTGCATTTTATTTTTTAAGTGTGTGACAAAATAATCTTGTCATTTCTCCATATTTTGTTATCTAGCTTTTCTGTGAACCTGGGTACTTGTTTTTCTTTTGTGTAATATATGTTTTGGGAACAATATAGGAAGTGCTGTCTTCAGGAATGTGAAGTCTTACTGCAGAACTTGGAAATACAAGACTAGGTTTCAGTATGTGCCCATTTGAGTGGAGATGATGCTCATGTGCATGCTGCCCTTTGAGTTTGGCTAGTTTTGCTTTATTTACTCAGTTGGCCATTGGAGTCTCTTTCTGGGTCACTGCATTATTGCTGTGTGGATTTAGCTGTGCTGTTTGCACATCCTTTCAGCTAACAGTGATTGGCATAACAGAGAGACTCAAATGAAATGAAAATTTTCTGTTTGAATCTTTTTGTTGTTGTTGTTTGGGTCAAGCTTGTCATTAATAAAGGGTTGTGTTCCTGGAAGTAATCCTCCTGATAGCAGGAATTGTGTCAATGATCAGAGTTAGAGACTGCCAGTTTATGTCTCTGTAAAACAAAACTGATGTGCTGGGATATGACTGAAGGAGGAGAAGAGTGGCTTTAGTGGAACTAGCTTTCTGTGATGAGTCTGTGGCTGCTATCAGATTTTCCTACTGTCATGTTTTTTTGACCATCATTGTAGGTAAAAGTTCATCTTTACAAGATGTGTTACACAATGCTCTTTACCAGGCTTACTGAATTTAATCCTTTTATAGGAGAATCCCACTGATCTGGATATGAATGTTAAAGTTATCTAGTTGAATGGACAGCGAGATTTTTTCCATTAGAAAACACCTTTTCTTCTAAATCTGTCTGCTGAAAGATTCCTGAAAGAAAACACTGAACAGCAGTACTTATTGCTAATATTTGCATAAGAAGAAGGAAATACTGTTTTCGTCTTCTCCTGTTAAAAAGCAAGCCAACAACGTTGTCTCTGCTATGTACCACCATTCATAATGGAAAATGCTGATATTGCAAGCACATCCTGGTGTGTGTGTCTGATTAAAGCCATGTTTGTTGCACAGAATGGGCCCTTAGATTGTGATTGACTTAAAACTCTTAAGAGTCTGTTTGATTTGCTGACCAGTTCTAGAAGCATATTGTGTTGTCTTGTTCCCAGAAATGGTGATTTATACCTATTTTATAGTTTATTTATAAATGGTGATTTATACCTACATTTTTCTCTGGGATAAAGCTAGGGTGCCAAGTGAAGTTTATTGCTTTTCAGTCATACAGTGCTATTTCAACATTAGTATGCGTTCGATTATTGAGTATAAAATGCTGAAATGAACAGAATGGAAGAGGGACAATATAGAAGCTAAATGGTTTCCATTTGGGGTGTAATTAACAGTATGCTGTGGGCAGAGCACTGCATTGTGTTTCAATTTTAAAGTGAAAATTTAGAAGAAGAGGTAATGTGGCAGCGCTGTGCTTTTGGCAAGAATGTGAGACTATTTTTAAGTGAGTTAAGGAAGTGAATGCTTGTGATGTATTTTTGCAATCTTTTTATGACTGCTGAAGAGATTCACTGAAATCTTTTTGGTGTATTTGCATGACTCTAATAACATGCTTGCAGCCTATCAGAACAAACAAGAATGAGGAATCCCAAGACTGAATTACTGACATGCATATTTCAGTGCTGGATTTGAATGACTCATCGTGTTGAACAATAATTTAGAATTAAATGTGTTGTAGTGTGAGCCACGCATGTGTTTCTGCAATTGCTTTGTAGAGTTTGCAACAACTTTTTTTTTTTTTTTTTTTTTTTTTTTGTAGTTAAGGAGAATCACAATTAAAATAGGCATATTCCCATTTATTCTGTGGCAAGGGGTGAAAATATTGCATTTTGTGATACAAAATGTGTGACAGTAGGCTCTGAAGCGTGCCAGGCTGAGTATTTTTTATAGTGCCACAGAGATACCAGCTTTCAGCATCTGATCCATCTTGAGTTTTTGGGAGAGAGATTTTCAGGGGGCTCTGTGAGAGGTAATTAGAAAAAGAAGCCCAAATTTAATTTAGGAAGCTTCAGTTGGCCTTATAGGGATTTTCCTTCTAGTGAAATATTTGTAAGGTGTCTGCAAATCTAATTGGTTGGATGGTGCCATTGTAAATGTTTATTTTAATGGTTTCTGTTGTTTCTAGTGTATTAAGATGGGACCAATTTTTATGGGACTTAATGTTTCTTAAATTACTAGTGCTTAAAAAAATGTTTTGCAGGTGTACGTTTGCTTTTGACTGTGCTGACTAAAAAGACATCTCTGATATATTTAATGAGATTCAATATGCTAAATGCTAGACTGAAGCATAAAAAAGTATTACAAGTATATGCAAATTAGATGCAGTGAATTAAGTAACAAGATGAATACATTATGGAGCATATATAACATTTTTTACTGTAAAGATAAAGGAAATTATTTATTTACACTTGCCATTATTTGAGTGTTCTAAGTACTTGTCTCAGCTGCAAAACACCCACCCTGTTTCATTTAGCACAGGTTTTAGTAGATACGGATGTAAATGCTGGACTGTCAAATGAATTAGTTTCAGCTTTTCAAAGGAACACTGTCCTTCAGAAATATTCAATACATGTTGGTTTTCATACTACATTAATTATGGAAGTCTGCACAGTTCTTGGTTTTGTTTTGATTTAGAATAGAAGGAGCTTAAAAATGGTTTTTCTTGTTTTAAAAAGAAAGAAAGCTTTTCTTTATCCTGTCTCATTTTTTTGAGGTTGTATGTATCTTGCAGAGCAGATTTTTTTTTTCCCAGAAGTCTATTGCTTGTTTAGGAAATAAATTTTAAAAACCCAAACAAATAAGCCTTTTCAGTAGTGTTTCTTGGTTGGTAGTGTAATTGGTAAGAATACAGAAAAACAATGCAGGAAAAGTTTTGTTTGTTTGCTTGTTTGTTTAAACTTTGTTTTAATGGAAATGGCATTTGAATGTTAAATGTGATTTTTATTATGGTTGTTAGACAGAAAAAAATGAATCAGCATGTGACTCTTTACAGTATGGATCCCTTGTATCAAGTGTTGCCTTCAGACACCGCTGGAACAGTTGTTACTGGTGAATAATTTAAAAATCTTGAGGTAGAATGATGCCATGATGATGCCTTTTGGCTTTAGAAGCCTCAGAGGTACAAGACGCACACTGTTGTTAGCTGCGGTGGTACTGCAGATCTCTTTTCTGTTTTACTGTCACTGCACAAAGAAGACAGGACATCTGTTGGCAGAAATGCTCTCTCTTTGTTAAAGCAAGCTAGTGGAATTGGAAAAGACCGACAAGCTTTTAGGCATACAAGATTCTGAAGAAGGACTTGTATTTCTGAAAGCTTGTGTAGTTTTTACATCCCTCCTACCTGATACAATACTAAATCTATCTACAGACCAGGCCCTTCCTCTGTCGTTAAACTATTATGTCTACAGAAAAACAATGCTGCAGAAAGAGGCAGAACTAGTGGAAAGTGACTTGTAGGACGACAAGGTCCTGTGCCTGACTGTGCTGGCTGTGTTGGGTTTGTGCTGTGACTGGTGTTGCCAGGCTCTTCTGGCTGCCTGCTTTCAGAAGGGACAGACACGTTGGGCTTTTGTGCAGGCTCCTTATTGCACCTTCCTGAACTGTCTGCTCTGCACCTAGTCTGGGTGCTTGAGTGCTTTAATTCTCAAAGCAAATATTAAAAGAGCCAGAATACATTTTAAATCTTTTGGCTAGTCTTTTACCAATCTTTTCAGCCTTTGCTGAAGTTTAAACATGCTCCATGGCATGCAGAAGTGTCTTTCATTGTCTTCTCTTAGTAGAATTGATAAAGAAAATAAATGGAGCTATAATTTGGAAATGATTGATCCTTTTCCCTTAAATGACAAATAGCAGTCTTGCTGTTTCCCATTTCTATGCCCTTTATCAATTTGCAAATGCCAAAGCATGGCTTAAACTTGTGTACCAGCACACCTTCTGTATAATTTATTCACTCTAAAAACTGTGACCACTTTCAGTGAGTCTTTTCCTTTTTCTTTGTGTTTTTTTTTCCAGCCACACCCAGCTCCTACTTTCACAAATATTTTTGTGAAAGGCCTTTTCTGTCCATCCATTTTTCTCGATTGCCTCAGAAGCCCAGCCTCTCTGTTCAGTGTTTATTATTATGCAGTTGTGGCTTTGAAGCAAACCATCCAATATTGCCACAGTTGTTGCTGAGTAATGAGAGTTGGTAATGCTGCATTGATCTGCTCCTTTGAAATTGCTCTTGTAGGTCATGCAGCAGTTTGTTTCCTGCAAAGGTTAGGTCATCAGCTTTGGAAAATTTAAAATTACAGTTTTTCTGGTTTGTAGTAATAAGCATCTAGATAATTACTCCAAAAGCTGGACAAAAAAGGAATGTATGATGTGAAAACAATACTGTCAGCTTTTAAACAAAATTAATTATATTTGTAAGTGGGTCATCCATGCAGTTTAAAATTTTATCATGCCATAACATGTAGCTAAAGTTTTGTTGTTAGATAATTTTACTCAAAAAAAAGTTTCAGGTGGAATCAAGCTCAGCTATATCAGAAATTACCCCAAGCTTTTATTCAAAAAATTGCTGAAAGATAACAACATGCATATTTTAAGATAATGATACACCTGAGGGGCATTTCTTGCTTTTTGAATTAGGGTGAACATACTTTGTTGTTCTGTATAGAAGCAGTTGTTCCACATGATAATTTGTGTGTTCAAGGAAAATAAATGCATTTTCTTTAACAAAAGCTTAATAATGAGGACCTATTGATGTACTGAATAGATGAGATTACTCACTTATTAGAGAGTGGATACCTAAGCTTGGAATATGAGCACTTTCTGCTCATGAGTAAAGTGTTCAATAAAGAATTTAATATGAAATTCTGAAGGCCTTGTATAGCATACATACATATTGAACATCTGAATAGTGGAGAAGTTAGGTTTTATGATAGCATTTCTGAGCCATAATAATCATTAAGGGCACTGCCTTGGTTTAAACAGTTCCCAGAGGAATTCATCAAATTACAGATAGTTGGAACAGATAAGATACCCATTACAAACTATAAACATTTCACAATTTAATTGAATGTAGAGTACCAAGTAACTGCTTGTCAAGTGTAGCTAGAATGTAGTAGGATAGACAAAAGATATTTTATAGGCCATTATCCTTGGGCAACCAGCATCTCTGCATTAATAGATGTCCTTTGTGAACATGCATGAACTTCTGAGGGAGTTCTCAGTATCCCCTTTGCATTAGGAACTTCTTTAAAGAGAAGGAATCCACTTGTATAATACAGGTGTTATGGGAAGTAATGAGAATGAAGCTGAATTGAGGAAATGCTGGTTTATGGTTTTCATCAGAATTGTGATACTCCAGTTCTAGAATTACTTGAGAAATTTGTATACTGGGAGATAGTATCCTTATGCTTTGGGGTTTTTTCCTTCATTTAAGGGAAAATAAATGCATGTAGATGACTTTACTAATGAAGAACACACAGCTTTGTTTACCCTAACCAGAATGTTGAACATGAGCAAGCAGTGTAACCCGTACCACAAAGAGGGCAAATGGAGTTCTTGGTGACATCGGGAGAAGTATTTCCAGCTGTTTAAGGGAGGTGGTCCTGACCCTCTGCACAGCACTGGTGAGGCCACACCTGGAGCATCGTGTTCTGGGATTCCCCAGTAAGTGAGGTCAGTGAAGGGCCACAAAGATTATTGAGGGACTGGAGCACCTCACCTGTGAGGTGGGACTCAGAGAGCTGGGACTATTCAACCTAAACAAAAGGTTCAGAAGAATCTTAGTAATGTATGTAAATACCTGCAGGGAGGGTGCAAAGAAGATGGAGCCTCTTTTTGGTGACAGAGGTTAAGGGCACAAACTAAACTGCAGGAGGTTCCCCATGAACATCAGAAAATGTTTTTTAACTGTGAGGGCAGGTGGTTTAGATAGCCCAGAGAGGTTTTGGAGTCTCCATTTCTCCATGAAATGAAACAATTATGTTTCTTCCATCCTTGGAAACAATCAAAAGAGCCATCTGAACACACTCCTGGGAAAGCAAATCCATGTCCCTGCTTGAGCAGGGAGCTCAGAACTTCCAGAAGTTCCACCCCAGTTACTCTGTGACTCTCTGAAATCTATTTGTAAATCTGAGTGAAGTCTTTTGCACAAAAATCGGTGAAGCGGCATCAAAAAACATCTCTTGAAGGAGGCAAGAAGTGCTAAGTATACAAATGTGTGGAGAGAATCAAGTTCAGCTAAAATGAGAACAAACTGGTATTCCAGAAGAGGAGGATTTTTTTTTTTTTTTTCCCCTGGGGAGAAATCCAGATAGTTTTCCAAGTAGTCAAAAAGTTGGAGAGCACAGCCAAAATCCTCCTGCAGAGTTACAGGCAGAGGTTATTAAAATGCAGAAGAAAGTCAAGCTGTTGGATGTGAGAGTGACTTCATAAGAGAAACATAATTTGGAAAGGAAAAATATCGAGCCAAAGAGAAGGAACTGTTTAGATGCACAAATAATGCTGTTTGAAAAGTTTTAGAAGAAGCTACAGAAGGTGAGTCTGTTGTAAGCTATAGAAACCTACAGCCTTGCTTCAAACAAAGTGATAAAAATGCTAAATGTAGACACTGAAAAATCAGACTTCTGGAGGAAATTCTATCACAAGGTAGCAGTGCCCCAGTTACTGAGTTGGCTCATCTGCTTGTAAAATGAGAAAATGGCAAGTAATTGTTTCATCAGGGAAAGACAAGGCAGAACTGTGAAGAAACCTGCAGCAGCAGATGCACACTGCCTGGGAGAGGTGTGTACATGCACCTGCCCATGTGCAGGAGCCACAGGTGCAGCTGGAGTGCAGCCAGCCTCAAAGTATTGTCCGGATGGAGAATGGCACTGGCTTTTGTGAAGCTGAGCAAACGTGTGGGGGATCTGGCATGCACTGACAGTCAGCAGAAGGCAGCAGTCAGTTCCACAGATGCAGCTTCCAGAGGATAATGGCCAACAGCAGAAGGCTGATGATCAGCAGTATGGTGATGTCCTGTTCAGGTTCTGAGTAGTGTCCTGGAGAGGGGGCCAAATATAAGCACCTGCAGGAGATATTGGAGAAGATGGGAAAGAGTGAATATTTCAGCTTTGTAAAGAAGAAATCCAGTCTTCTGAGTGAGGTGTCAAAAAAGACAGTTTGTATGCTTATGGTAGAGACAGCTCTAAAGCCTCGAACCTGAGAGAGCTAGAGAGGGTTGAGTTTCACAGGAAAATCAATTCCACCTAAAGGAATATCAAGGTTATTCTTCAGGTAGAGACACAACAGAGAATTATGTCAGTGGAAAAAAAAAGAAACGTAGAAAGGAGACTCAAAAATCTTGGTTATTTGATTACAAAATACTAAAAATGGGGATATTTAACCTTAAGCTGCACCAGGGGAAATTTAGGCTAAACATCAGAAAAAAATTCTTCACTGAAAGAGTGATTGGACAGTGGAATCATCTGCCCAGGGAGGTGGTAGAGTCACTGTCCCTGCATGTGTTTAAAAAAAGACTGGACGTGGCACTCAGTGCCATGGTTTAGTTGATGAGGAGGTGTTAGGTTATAGGTTGGGCTGGATGATCTCAAAGGTCTTTTCCAATCTAGTTCATTCTGTGATTCTCTGTGATTTGTAACTTCCCTAATGAGGACCTTTCTTGAGGAATGACCTTATCTGTCAAGGGTGCACATATGAAGATATCCCAGAAGGCTGTTTTGAGGATAAAGTGAGACTGCTTTCTGATGCTCTGCTTTGGGTAAAAGGAGTGTTGATTGCATACTAGAGAGCTTAGTTTGTAAGGGATACAACAGAGCATTTATATTAGGGCTATCATAAGGAAAAAAGAGCCTGTTTCTTCTTCTTTCTCTTCCTCCAGTTCTAATTTGGTTCTGTGCAGTATTTTTTGAGCCTGATAATATACAAATATCTTGCTCTTCAGTTGAGCAGTTTCCTACGAGCATACGATGGAACTGTGGTTCCAGCTTCTGCACAGAAGTGAGAATGTCAAATGCCTGATTAATTAATAAAAGGTGTTACTGTGGAGGGAGTTGTGTTTATTTTAAGGAATGGATGCTCAAAATGTTTAGTTCCTTGAAATAAGTTGTCTTAAAAGTATGCAGAGGATTAAGTGGCTAAGAAAGGCTGCAGTTTGAGAGTACCTGTCACATCTTGTGCTGGTAATACCTTGAGCTAGGCATATGCTTGATAACCTAAATGGGACCAATGCTGAATAAAATGTATGAAATGGAAGAACATTTGATGTTCTTCCATCCAGGCTCAGACTGCTTTACTGTACAAAATGAGGCCTTAGAATAAGTTATGTTTATTGGTATCTAAGATAAATGTTTTCTCATGTACGTTATCTTAGCAATTCTAATTTTGCCGAGAAGATACCCCATTGATCACAGATGTTAGAGTAGGAATTACTATTTTCCTGTGAAAAATCATCATTTACGTGTTTCATTTACATTTCACTGCATTTCCAGCATTCTTACTGTTTTCAGAGTAATACTCTCAACAGTTTCTTCAGATTTAGTAGTCATCCTACTAATTAGAGATTCCAGACTCTGCATTTCACTTGTGAGAGAAATCTGGTGTCATTAGGTTTCTCAAATATTAGCAGTAATTATGAAAGTCATAAAAATGTAAACCAAGGCTTGTTTATTGAGAAATACCTGTTGGCATATACACAGATGTTGTTCTTGTTTGAAGGAAATCAGAAATCTTTTGAAGCAGTGCTTCAGTTGTTCATAATGACAGAATTTGTCCTGCCCTAAGTTCTTTCTCCAGAAGAAACAAATCCGGCGGGGAGGGTAACAAATTAGATTTTGATATTGTCATTTTCAAACATACTATTTATGAAACCAGTTATACCTTGTTATTATGTCTTATGGCTGCCATAAAGTTATTATGTTGAATAAACAGATTCATATTAGGTTTTGACATAGTGTTGTTACGTATTATTAAAGGGCCTGTCTGAAGCTGGTGTTTCTTTGGGTTAGTTGTGCTAAGGGTTCTAGTCTCTGTGGTCACTTAGTGAGTGTTAAAATTGTCCTCCCTCAGCCAGCTTCCTCCTCAGTTGCCTGGGAGGGGAGGAGTGAGATATAGTTGTGATTACACTGGTCAGGGAGATGACCGTGTTTACTGCAAGGCAGTGGGTGTCAGTAATTACAGGTGTAGGTCATTTTTCCATCCTGAAGGCCTTGCTGCTGACAACTAAAATGAGTCATTTAAAGCATGAAATGGGAGAGATGCTTCTCTAAAACCAGGTGATCCTACACTACCTTTTGAGGCAAATACATGTAATTTTGTTTCCATACATACAGAATATTTTCATAATGCCTCGTTCACATTTTAATTGCTCTTTCTGCAGCTTTGATGCATAATTATAACAATAACCAGAACAGGTTTGCCAGACTTGAAAAACTTCCATCTTGTCCATAAGACTGGAAAACACAATATAAAGAACTTGCATGCTATGCACTAGGCATTTTATGACTTCATTTGAGATTTTTTCGATGTAATTTCTGAGCATGAGACTTTTATACTGAGATGCACTGAGGTTTAATAGCAAGTGTATCTCCTGTCTGAAAAGAATAAAAAGAGACTTAAAAATTTTTAAACTTGATGGATTTGAGCAGCTGTTTTTTAAATTTCTTGTGGCCTTTACATTTGTAATTTTAAGGACAGAAACTGGAAAGCTACTTAGTACTGAAGGCACTCTAGTCTCCTAGGTTATTTTTTTCTAAAACTATTAGTAGTATCAGAAATACCTTGCTATTAAAATTTTATTTTTAAACTGTTGGTGTGAATACTGGTAGCAACTGAACTGCTAGTTTTACTTTTACTCACTCTATAGAAATAATAAGCTTTCCAGTATTATTATTGTGCTGTTGAAAAAGAGATAGTATTACCTGGTGGGCATCCATGTGTACTTTTACTAGTGTTTATTCAAGCAGAGGTTTTTGCTTACTTGATGTAGGCACTAATATGTAATTAATTTCACATTAAGTGATAGCAGCTTTTATGAGAGTAGGGAAAGAGCTAAGAATTTAGGTGGAAGTGGGAATGAGCCTGAAGTATACGTAGGGTGGGAGTTTTGGGTCTGTTTGGATTCAGGATGCAGGAAGGGAAGGCAGGGAATATTACCTGGAGGGAACAGGTAGCAGAGAAGAAGGCAAGCCTGCCTGCCGCTTTTCTGATGTGGCTTTCTGCCAGGCCTTGGGGCTGGACTTACGGTTGTAATGTCCCAGATTTGTAAGCAGCTATCAGATGTGGTCACAATATCTTCATCTTCTGCAGTGAGTGATCCAAACCAGAGATGACAACTTTAATAGCTGTTAGTTAAATGTAGATAGTAGATATCAGTCCTGCTCATCGCTTTGTGGGTTGATGGTGCATGTCAGGAGCAACATGTAGGTTTATCCTACTTCCTTTGTAAAACTTGAGCAATTTGTCAGACAGCCATTGTGTATCAGAGAGAAAGATTGAGCTATCAGAAGTTATGTAATGTCAGCATTAGCTGCAGTTGATTTACCATGTCAGTTCATTTCTTTGAATGTGTTGGTGCATACATATTGTGATTCAGTTTTCAATTACCTGAACACATACTCTTTTTTTTGACTCCTTGTCATTCTCTTCTATTCAGTGCCTGTGTGGTGCCTGTGGATGAGGGAAAGTTGCCTAAATAAGTTCCATATTACTTGTTTTGGAAAGTAGTAAGTATGCAGTGAAGAGCAGGAAGAAGAACAAAGTCTAACGGTTTGGCAGCTCAGTTTTGCTGTGAAAGATTTTTTTTTTTTTACACATAGCTTTACATCCATCATAACCTGGATGTATTTCTCATTTTCTGAAAAATGGTAGTACGGATTTTTCTATCTTTGGAACTGTGAAGATGAATCAATTACTTTTCATTAAATGATCTGTTACTATAAATCTACACAGGTAGCCAGCATTTCTTGGTGTTTATCTTTGTCAGTTTAATCTTGAAGTTCTTCTGAGTATCCGATTTCACAAACCAATTTAAAAATAAACTTTCATGACTCATCTTCAGAGTTTGATCATGAGTAATATTTGACCCCACTGAACGTGGGCACCAGTACAGTGAGGTTTCTTGGTATGTATCTAGCTAATTTTGAGGAATTCCTCATTGGGCAGCATAGCTACCTTCAAAGCTCAAAGCCTAGATGTACAGCAGTCAGACTAAGCGGATATTTAGCTATGTCTTACATCCAGCTTGCTGTGATTCAATCAGTTCATCAGCTTAGAAAGCACCAGTTCTGAGCTTTAGAACTATAGTAATGATGCAATGAGCAATTGTTCATCAATGGTGTAATGAGCAATTGGTTTGTGTCCAGAGGATGGATAACATGACTCCTATCATTGAGAGGTTTTAATAATTGAGTTCTGTGTTGTTGGTTATAACATTAGTGATGTGAGATCTAACATGTTCTTGTTAAGCTTGACTTTTAAATGTATGTTAAAAAGGAAAATAATCTGTGATGTACTTATGTGCTGCAGTGATTATTAAGACTGAGAATCACAGGTATTTGAGTCTGAAACATGGTATGTGACTCCCTTGGGTACACATAAAAGCTAGAAGAAAGACAGATAGTAAATGAAGTTTCTTATTGCAAATTAACTCCAGAATCACTTGAGAAATGATGAGAAATGATGAGAAACTTGGCAGTTTCTCAGCCAGCTTACTGTATCCTCACTGCTACAGCAAATACCTCAGTGGTTCAAAACACCAAGTTGAGCTTGTAATCCTCACCGGTGATCAAGGTTTTGTAGGTTAATATAGGTTTGCTCTCCTAGATCATCTGTTAAACATGGTATTTCAAACAGGTGTAAGTGTGCTTAGTGGAACATACTGTTCATTTATGAGTAAAGTTATTCTTTTTGTTGTGAAAGAAACAAAAAAATGTTACCTTTCTCTTTACTTTGAGGTGATAACTTTGAGGTGTTAACTTTTTATCTCGAATGTCAGTGGAAGTGAGCTTTGAATACGCATAGGAGCAAATTCATTGAGTAAACAGTTGCTACTGTTAAATAAATCAACCTTAAGGCTGCATTTTCTAGTCCTTACATTGCCAAAATGAGGCAGAGGCCCATAAAATAACCTGCAGAAGGTGCATGAACTGTACTGGAGGCTTTAGAAAGAGGGTAAAATGTCTTTTAAAATTATTTTTATACTTCCAGGCTGTGGCAGAGAAGGCTTTTTCAGGTTTACTGTCCAATGTGATGATGTCTGATTTTCTGAATTATTTTTGCAAATGTTCTTTAGCAGTGACAGTTCCATCATACTGTGCTGTGGCACTCATCGGTAACTTCTGTCAGTGTAGATTTAGCTACTGTTCTTGTGAACTGGAAATTTTCCCTAATAGAGAAAGACGGGTTATTATTTTTTAAATATTCGTGAGGATGGCACTGCTTTTAGTGAAACATGTTAAATTCTGTAAAATTTTAGTCTTAACTGTTTATAGTGACAAGTTTGTTTGGGAGTTTTTTTACAAATTGAAAGCATTTGAACTTTTCACTTAAAATACAAAAAAGCTTTCAAAAGCCATTTGCTCACTCCTCTTTATCTTTGTATTTCTGCTTAAAAATAGTCTACTGCTTTCTTCATTCACTATTTGGGATGAGTAAGGAAGGGAAGCCTTGAAAACACTTCATATAAAATTGAAGACACAGATTTCTGTTTCTGTGAGCCAATAATAGTTGAAGATAAGAGGCTTGTTTTGAGGATTTTTAATCAGCTGAAAATTTTTGGAGGCACTCTAGTCACGACAGTCACAGAATTGTTTGATGGAAGTCTGCTCACCAATTTGTATTCATCTTTGGGTGGTTATTAGCAAGCTAAGAACTCTGGCTGCTCTTTTGAATTTTCCTGTCACTTTGTCATTGTTCTGGAAGCAGATGAACAGCTATCTTATTCAGGCATTTAGAGAAGATTGGGTGCTTTGGCTTCTCCTCTGCTGCATGACTGGACTTTGTGTGAGGCACTCCTGTGATGTCCTTCTCAGAACCAAAGAAAGCAAACAGGTACCTTGTACCAGTGGGTTGTGTTTGTCCCTGTGGTGGAAGTTACCTGAGCAGCAGCTGGAGAATGGGCTCATGACTGTGCTCTGCTGGTGGTCCATATGTGGAGCCCAGGTGCTTTGTCACAGCCCTGCTAAGGAATGAGGTCTGGCTGTCTGTCTCCTTTGGGTTGTTATCCCCAGTGTTGATAAATTGCTGTGCCTTACACCGCTGCAGGAGCCACTGCACATCTACAGTGGTAGCACTCTGTGTTGTAGGTAGCTGGAGCTCCTCTGTCCCTGGAGCCATCCCTGAAGCTGGAGCAGAAGCTCTTTGTTTGCTTCCCCTCTTCTGCAGGGTTTTTTTTCAGCTAAAGATCCCGGCAGTAAGCAGCCAAGTCAAGCTACAGAGCAGAAAAGATGGAGGCAGGATCTCTCAGTCACAAGGATGCCAAACCAGATGACATCAAAAAGCTGTTAAAACTTACAAGTATATGACAAACTCTAGCAGAAATAGAATGCTGGATCTTTTAGAATATTAATCTATTTTATGATTTCCCTTTTATAAACAAAGCTGTATAACAAAGTGCTCCAGGGTCCTTTCAGATGAAAGGCATTAGATAATGGTGCCTTTAGCTTTTGCCTCTTGTCTGGGCCTGTGAATTCGTTTATCACTGAAATGCTTTATTGAAACAACTCTGTTCTTGCCCATGTGTGGTGTGAAACCACTTGAATGTCACAGTTATTTATTTTAGATCATTTATAAGTTTCCTATTGAGGCCTCTGTGGCCTGAATTAAAAGGAAATCTCTACATAAAGCTGCCAAATAAAATACATAGCCAGGCAAGATTAAAAATAAATAAATAAATAAACACATGAAAATCAGGCAAGAGGTCTGTCAGGCTTGTCCTTGTGCAAACCACCCAGAAAGGGATTAGTTCCCAGTTTCTGAAAGGAATGGAAAAAAACATGGGTAGCTGATAAAAGAGCATAGGGAGGGGATGCAAAATAGACAGAAATAGCTCAGTTGAAATAAACAAGTCTTGCAGAAAAGGGCAAGAGAAGTGAATGCTGAAAAGTAACACAAAAAGGTGAGTTGTTACACAGGAGTGGAACTCATGGTGCGGTGGGGCATCCTGGAGCTGGATCTGATCCAGAGCAGGCAGGGTGCCTTGCTGACATGCAGACTGCAGGCTACAGTTTGGTTTTGCCTGGCCCTTTCAACCTGCCCATGGGTGACCAGCTGCAAGAAAGGAGATGGCAGCACTGATAAAAGTAAGAAAGCTGCTTTTCTGAAATGTAGGTTTGCTTGCTTTGCTTGGAATTGGTGTATTGGGACCCTTATCCATTCATTAAGCACAGAATACTCAAGTAATTTGGTGTTTTGTAGGATGAAGCCCAGAAGTGTAAAAAGATTCATACTTTTGAGATTTTGGGTGTTACTGGTCTGAGTGATATCTTCTTGCTGTCTTTCCCAAGGAAAGCCTTTTGGAGCCATCAGAATGCTATAAGCAAATTCAGATCAACCACAAGGGCTTATTTAAAACATCCTGGGTTTTATAGATTTCTCCATAAATGGCTCTTCCTTGTTAAAAGATAATTTAAGTGAAATTTGTGTTTCTGTCATGTTTGTTATCTGAACTGTCATCCTTTACCTGTGCCAAATTATTGTTTGCAAACAGACAATATTAAATTATTGAGGGCACAAGAAAAGTCTATAACATGACTTAGTACTTTGGAAGGGTCCACCCATGATCTCAGCTCTAATTTTCAAAACATATACACCCTGAACATCATGCTGTGCTTTTATTATACCTTCTGGCAATCTGTGATTGGTTTCTGCTTTGCATGGCTGCCACTTCATGGTGGCATTATTGATGAGGTTTTTTCCCACATGGCCCTTTTAGATATTTGTTTAAATGGTACACATAAACAAATGATGATGATAGTAGCAATTATAATAACAATAACAACAATCATTGTCATCATCATCTTTCATTTCCCTGCTGCTTTTTCTCAGGTAACAGTTCTGCGATTTTCTCTTCCTGCCCCTGTACAGTTTCACCCTTTTTCTTTAAAAGTATTTTAAGAATTAAGTTACCATATTTTGCCTTTTCTTCTTTTAATCCTTTTGAATCTCTTTATGTGAAATCAATGTTTGTGAAAAGCTAGAAGGTAACTATTCTTAAGGATAATCAGATAAATACCAGTTAGAGTGGATGTGCAAAAATGTGACAGGTACAGGAATTTTTTCAGCCTTTAAGGTTTATGCTCACGCATTGCCAGCAGTCCCGGTGCAATCCCTAGTGCTAGTACTGGGGTGGCTTCTTTGTGGCATTACCTATACATCAGGATCAGGTGCACATATGTATTGGCTTCTGAGTGAAAGATTTCAGTCGTTAGTGTGCTGTAAGAGCATAACTGAAGGCAGTCTGCAGATGACTAGAAAGATGCTATGAATTCTTACCTACAGAGTCTTGTATAAATTGGAGAATTGTAAACCTTCTGGTTTATGACCAATATCCAAGGGTTGTTATATACAGTATGGCTGAAGGTTTATAAAGTAGGGAGATATTACAGATTTCAGTTTCTCCTTATTAATGTGTCTTTGGTGTTTGTAAGTTAGAAATAGAATGGCTGTTTTAATTTAAAAAGTACCCTAACTGAAATAGCTAAAAAGCAGAGTAATAATTTGTGTTGTATCATGCAGAGCTCTGAGTCTGTTGAAGCTTTCTTGGACACTGCAGTTTTCTTTGTCAGTCCAAACTTGTCATACCCGTGTGAAGCATTTTCTTCATTGTAGCTTTAAATGGATCCACAGATGGATGGTATGCCCAGATATTCAGGAGTGCAGGTAAAAGGAGTGTAATCAAAGAAATCTTCTTTACACCCTGGTACATAATCTGCTGTTTAACCTTTCTCAATTCTTGTTCTTCACTGGCATACTGTCAGACTTCTGACAGAAGTCAGTAATACTGGTCTACTGTAGTACTGGCTTTACGGTTAAAACAGTCTTCTGAACTTTCTGAGAAGGTGCTTTTTGAAAAATAGAATTACTATTTTTCCTTTTTTAAGTCTGTCATTAACCACATTTGAATTTTGCTTTTCTGTTTTCCTACTATTTTTCATTTTGAAATTAAACTCTTCAGCTTTACCTCATTCTTACTACTTCGACTCATCTGACTCCTAATCTTAATTACATCTGCTCCAAACTCCATCTGTATTTCTGAAATGGCTCAGTCCTACTCTCTGCTTAATTGTTTGGGTCAGAAGTTTCTGCCTGAACTTTATGGTGTGAGATAATTTAGCGAGTTCCACAAGGTCTTCCAAGTGTTCATTGCAATTGAGATTTGAACATTTGGTCTGGTAAGGGTCTATGCTGACCTGAAAGAGAAGAATGTTAAGCTGTCTGTGTTGTTATACTAGCTTGCTTATAAAAATACTGCTCAGTGTTCTTAAAATGTCCCTCAACAGAATTTTAACTTTATTATACAATTGAACTTTTGATGTGATGAGGAAATAAAAGATACTTAAAACTTCAAATATTGACCTTTTGAAAACAGGAGTGAAAAAGAAATACAAAGCAGACTGTATTGCAGTGGCAGAGAGAGAGAAAAAAAAAAGGTTAATGTTGGCTCTGGCAATTTTTAGAATCAATTCAGAGTTAATCCTAAAATAGAATTAATAATGTAATTAGCTTTCACTCATTTGAGACAGGACAGGATGAAGTTTTACATATTAAAGGCTTTGTCCACCATGATTGATAGGGTCCATGGAGTATCAGATCAAACATCCAGATGGCAGTGTCCTGTCCCTGGCAGTGACTGGTAGTCAACACACAGGAAAGAATTTAAGCACCAGTAAGCTCATAATTATGTTTTTCTGATACAGACCCAAGAGTCTGCAGCTCAGGAGCTCTCTGGGCCAGGTACACAGGCCTTGTTCTTACGACTTCTGTGAGTTTGTGTCCTTACGATTTTTTTTTGTGAATTTGCCTTACTGCTATTTGCATTAAGTGTAAAATTTCAACCCATCCCATGTAGTCAATTGTACAATTTACCCAATTTACTTATAGGTTATGTGGAAAAAGTTTTTCTTTTGTTGTTTGACTATCCATACTTCAGATTTTGTTCAACAATCTTTTTTTCTTCTGCACTGGAAAAGGTTGTAGCAGTTGTTAACTACTTATTCCATGCCACTCTGGTAATTTATTTTCCTGATTTGAATCATGCTAGTCTGTTGCTCATACAGAATCTAATGCACTCCTACATTTTTTTCGCCTGTTCTGAGTGTTTTGAAGTTGATTTATGGGTGTTTTGAGACTAGAGGAACAGCAGCTACACATAGCAGTAACAAAAATGAGTACAGTGGTGTAATGCTGGTCTCTCTTTTCCCTTTCTCCCACACCTCCTTACAGTTGCTAATGAAGGCCAATGTAATAATGGCAGTTGCCACTTGTTATAGTTAGGGCTGATGTGTTTCTTTGAAAGAAAGCCTAGTGGGGAACATTTTAACTGGTGACAGATAGAGGACCTGACATGGGCTCCCAGTACAATTCCTGCTTCTTTGTTCCATGTAATATTTGTCAAAACAGTGGCAATGAATGATGATATGTATTTATTTTATTTTCAGCGTGAAGGATGGCTGCATTCAGCATGCACACAGGCAGATAAAAGAAGTTGAACAGCTTCAAAAGCTTTGTCAGTCAGACTGTCAAAATCACATTGGCAGACCTGGAGTCCTGTATGTACAGACGGGACCTGAAAGCGAGATCTGTTTGCTCATGGGGGTAAAGGGAGCTTGATTTGACGAGACTGCTGCAGAGAACAGCTGGCTTGCTTGGCTGTGACCGCAGCCTCACATGTCTCATAAGAGGCTTGCACTAAATATGTATTTTTTCTTTTCTTTATTTTTTCCCACAAGCCATGTTTCTCTCTTGGAGATGTGCAGCATTTGTGCACCATGGCCTCTCTGGGGCACCGGCTGCCTTTGCTGCCCTGTCCCTGTGGTCCTCCTGATCCACTCACTGCATGGAGGCTTCACGTGAGGGGTGAACAGGCAGGAAAGCTGCTGTCACAGTTTACCTTTGCTCCTGCTCTGGAGGGCCTGCAGGGAAGCCAATAGAGAGGAACAGAGGCCACTTTTCCATGTAGTGGAATTAGGGTAGGAGAGCACAAAGCAAGCAGGTCACAGGCTGTGAGCCCTTGTTCCTGAGCCTTCCCAGGGGCCTGAATTCCTACTAGGTTTTGTGTTGAGGAGATCTGTGTCTGTGCTCAGGAAATCCATCCTGCATTCCTTGGAGAAATGTTAAGGGCATCAAGCCTTGAAGCTAAAGCAAAGTCACTTACCTGTTGGCTGGAAGATCGGGGGGTTTTTGTTGTACAGTCGTCAATTCAGAGCAGCTCTTCACCTACTGAGTTAATGGAAATCCATGTATTGGAAAAGTTGGGAGATTCTTCTTTCTAGCATCTGTAGCCTTTATGTATTTAATGTTGTCATATAATCAGCTATTTGTATCTTTTACATGAGAA
The DNA here is from genome assembly GCA_013400435.1 of Pycnonotus jocosus. Lineage (NCBI taxonomy): Eukaryota > Metazoa > Chordata > Aves > Passeriformes > Pycnonotidae > Pycnonotus > Pycnonotus jocosus. The sequence goes on from VWYP01033580.1 coordinate 301,938, forward strand.
ATTTGTATCTTTTACATGAGAAATAAGATAATCTTTCTTTGTTTTAAAATCTGAGCCCTAAAATATTGTGCGTGTAGGCAGTATATTTGATTTATCTCTCTTGATTGAATAATAGCTGTGAATTACTTTACTAGGCTTGGTCCGTGGTAAAACTGATGTACTGAAGTATTGATCTGTTCTCTGGTGACTGGTTTTTGTGATTGCCTTTCTCAGAGAGATTTCATTGAGGGAAATACTTGTGGGTTTTACAAGAGGTGTCCACTTTGCTGGCTTTGATCATGCTGTGTATAGTGCATACTCTGATCTCAGCTAGCAGATCACTTAATTCGGTAACATTTGTCCTCCTGGAAAAAGGTGAGCATTTTTAAAAGTTCTTTTTGAAGTTCTAGCGAGGAAGACATTAAGTGTGGAATACCTGTGTTGTTGAATGTAGTAAATATATGGAAATGATACAACTTAATGAGCATGTTTCCTTGAGAAGATATAAAAATGCAAAGTGTAGGTGAAGGACACAGGCACCTACAAACTACAGCAAATGTACAAAGGAACAAAATTGCCAAGAGATAAAGATTTGGAAAGAACAGAAAAAACTAGGGCACAATAGTAGTTAAAGGGCTAAAGTAAATAGTCATTGTATTGGGAAATGGAAAAAGAAATTTTGCAAGGGGATGCAAACATTAGCATAAACGAAGTTCTCACAGCATAATTACCACCTAAAATGTGTTTTAAAATGTCAGAGGCACTTATTTTTATTGTTCCCTAAGTCCTTGTAAATTCTGATTTTTAAAATTTTTTGGTTTTGTCTGAGTAGAGGGTTGAGTTGTGCCCAGTGACAAGCCTAGAGGTGATGTGCACAAACTGAAAGACTGAAAGTTCCCTTTAAACATCAGGAAATGCCATTTTACTGGGAGGGTGACTGAGCTTTGGGACAGGTTGCCCAGAGAGGTTGTTAACTTGGAAATACTTGAAAGCCACCTGGGCATGGTCGTGGGCAGCCAAGTCTAGGTGTGACCCTTCTTGGGCTGGGGCCAAATGACCTCCAGAGGTCCCTTCCAACCTCAGCTGTGCTGGGATTCTGCAAAAAAGTCCTTTAATTTTAAAAAAGGAACGTTTTATTGCTATTTGCCTATAAAATGCTCAGCCAACATAGTGGATACTTGTAAAAAGAGACATTCACCTGTAGATACTAAAACGAGCTTTCCAACCAAATAAATGTTTAAAACTGTTTATTTCAGTGATAAATGAGGGCAAAAGGGAAGCTTCAGACCAGTGCGAATTTGGAGTTTTATGTTCTCTAGCTGTAGAATGGAGGTTTTACATAGCACTGTTGATTAAACATCTTATTATGGAGGATAATATTCAGAAACAACCTTGCTGGGGCCTTTTTAGCAGCACTGAGTATTCAGTGTTTATGACTCACTGGGATGCTTACTAATGTATTCTTGGGTGAGATCTAAACCCTTTTGTTCGAGAAATTATTTTTTCAAAGTAGAAATGCAAAATTAATGGAGAGATTATTTGCCAACCAAATCTGATTATTTGGCAGGGCTTCATGTGTGAATCCTTTGGCATCACTGCTTGGTCTAAAATTATTATGACATTGACACTAAAATGTGAAGCACTGGCATTTTAAGATGACTCACTTTAGGAAGAAATACTCTTAAAATCACTCCTTCAGTCTGAGCTGCAGGCTGGGAGAATGTTATTTGCTTTTGATAAGGGATATGAAAATATATTGATTGAAGGTTTACTGAGGGACAGAAATGTTGCAGGCATGCAAAGTTAGACTAGGTGCAGCCCTTTGGAGAGGAATGTAGAGGAAAAGCCTACTTTCAAAGACACAGAATACCATGTGTGATCCAAGACAGATACAAGCTAATTGGCTGACCTTACTGCATTTTCTATGAGGTTTGGCTTGCAAAGCAGAGAAGTAACCTCCAGTCGAAGGAAATTTTGTGTCATCTTCTTCAAACCTAATTTTATGGCTTGCATTTGTAATACTTTTTAAAGTGATACAGTATTTTTTTATTCTAGTTAGTTCACATTTCCATTGCTTTGAATGTAAAAGAAGCTGTGGAAGTGTAAATTGTTGTATCTTTGGATCACTAGGCCTTATTTATTTACTTGCATTAATTTCTGCTCCAGTTCCACTCTCCCTGTAATTTCCCTTTATCTTCATATCTTATGTTACTTGGGATAGATGGCCTAGCTGGGAATAAAGCTGAATATTTTATAATTTTTCTCAGAATCACTTAATGGCTCTTTGTGATGCTAGTTTCTATAGGGGGTGCATTCATATTTTTCTTCGTTTTTTCAATTTTTTGACAATATTCAAAGCTTCATGTTGTTTCCCTATGTCTAAATGTAAATTTTAGTATTTATTTACTTTTTTTTTTTCTGAATGGCAAAAGTATCTTTTTACTACTTCAAAAAAAAAAAAAAAAAAAGAAGGCATACCTAATACGAAGTGCTATTTTAGTTCCCTGATATGTGACACAGCAGTAATCAAATATATTGTGTTTCATTCTCCATATCAGAGATTTACATTAACACTTGAGTCTTCGTGACTGTGGAGTTTAATAAAATTTAGATTGCATCTTTGCTTTGATGTAGAAGTTATTGTTTTTCAAGATACTGGATTTTGCTTCTTATATTTCCTCTCCACATAACTGTGACTGATGGATGCAAATCCATCTGCAGTTCAGCTCACTCTCTTGCTGCCTGCTATGAGGTAAATTTGATTTTTATGGAGCAACTTGAAATAATGCTTTAATAAGAAAGAATAGTTAAGTTTATGAAAAGAATATTGCTTTTTGCTGTCTGAGAAACCAGACTTTGCCTTTGTAGATCTCTTTGAAAGAAAGAAAATGCCATGGAAACAGAAGGTCATGTTAATATTTGGGATAAAAAAAGGAACATTGGGTTAAGTAACATCTTGGTTCCTATTTAGTTGGCCTATTTGGATTTCAGCATTTATGGGAAAAGGTGCTGTCTACAGTTTTTAAAAGTTAAACCATCCAATTCCAGATTCAATACTGGTTTATAAATGGAAAAGATTCAAAAAGTTAATTGCAAATAAAACAAGTCAGATGGGATTAAATTGCTTCAGTCAGTAGGAAAAAAAAAAGTTTCTGGGGAGTCTGACATATGTTTGCTCAGAAAAAAAAAAGTTGTGATAATAATAATGTCCATTTAGCAGAAGCTTTTCACAGCAGGAACTTCACTTCAGAAGTCTGGTAGCAAGCACCATGTAACTAAATGGTTTGGCTTGCTGGGGGAGCATAGAGGATGCTCTCTCTGGCTGCTGTGCAATGGCAGCAGTGTTTTGAGTGTGGTGAAAGAAATGAGATGGGAGAACATGGCAGAGGAAGAAAGGAGATTTAAGCAGAAGTGCTTGCTCCAATAATAATGAAATGAAAATATCCTGTAAGACCCCTGTTCTCTTTGTCTCCTCTCCTATTTGATGGTATTAAGTAGTGTTTGAACCAGAGTAGGAAGCAGCCTTTCTTTTCAGCAGATGTCTTCCAGGAATTTCCAGTAGTGAGCAAATAGATGTGTTCAAGACTGGAACTGCATGTTTCTTTTTATAGGCAGATACTATTTTTGTTATGATCTATTTATAATGCTTTACTTTTTTTAGTTCACTGGAGAAAAGCTTGTTTTTCATATAAGCGTCTTTAGGTCCTCACATTTTCCATGCCTTGGGAAGCTTCTGCTGAGTTTTTTCAAAAGCTAGGGGTTTTTTGTTAAATAATTTTTAAAATTGGTTGGTGACTTGAAGCTGCAGTGACTTCTAGTTAGGCAATCAACTGTTTGGTTGTTAACAGGCTTAATTTTAGGTGATTTTAATTTTCTTGAAAGATCTGTGAAGGCCAGCACTGTTCAATTCTCTCATTATTTATAGAACTCTGCTTTTGAATGTTCTTTTCTAGGAGTTCAGTAGGGAAAAAAAAAAACCAAAAAAACCAAAAAAACCCAAGCAACTCTGGGGTTTTTTGCAAATGTTAGAGAAATTGTTGAAAAAAAGAAAATATAGTGAAAGCTGCAAAAGTCAATAAGCTTATGTAATCTCCTGGAGAAAGAATGTAGATATACTCTGCAGTTTGTCATTTACATTAAAAAAATAGTTTGGTACTAGTATTAGTATTTGGTATTAGTAGCATCATCACTGCAAGCTATGATGATGAATTCTTTTAATCATCATGTCAGTGTTTACATCACGAGTTGCAAGAATTAAAACTGTAGGAACCCAAAGAAACAGGACAGTGCATCATCAGATTTGGCCACCAGTAGGTCACAAACTGTAGTACCAAGTTCACTGCAGAATTCAATAATTTGGAAATTGATCACACAAGTTCTATCAGATAAAAATTCTTTTTAAAAGTTAAAAAATGTCCACTCCTTTTGTCTCAGCTGTTGCAAGTTTCTGTTTCAGTGAGGAAATGAAAATTGTAAGTCCTCCTGATTTCTTTTTCTTACCTCTAAGTAAATATCTAGTGGCAACATCATGGATAATCTGTAATTGCTTCAAAGTACTGCTGAAATACCAACCCTCTCACATGTAGCTGTCAGGAGAAGTGCAGAGGGCTACTTGATACAGATTAATTGGTAGCAGTTAATGGCACCCAAGGGCGGTCTGCTTGTAACTGTGTGCAGAGATAACCAGATGCTCCACTCCCAGTATTGTCTTCCTTGTACTGTCAGAAGTCTTTTAAAGTGTCTGTTATTGTTCTAACGAAGGACTGCAGATATTTCACAAAATCAATTATTTCAGTCTTTTCCTCTGGGCAAAGGGAAATTGAAGTAGTGTTTCATGTGATTGCTGAATTGCTGCCAAAAGTGCCCCAAAAATCAATCCTTTGTGTGAGAAGATGTCTCAACATGTGCTGCCTTTTTTGACTTGTATGTGGACTGTAGAGAGATCAAAATACAAGTGCAAAGCAGCTGAGTTGCACCTTTTAAACAGTGGGAAAATCACCTGGATTATCTGAAGTTTGTAGAAAATTAATGCATTTGGGTTGGGTTATGAAAAAGAAAAAACTCGTCTGCATAACAACTGTTCTTGGAAGGATATGTTTACATGAATCTGTTGGTTTGTTTTATATGTTGCCTATTTTTTAGCTTCAAACAGGTACAGGGATTGTCACCTACAGTATTTTTAGGCTTTAGGTACCTTTAGTATTTTTAGGCACTTTCTAAAGGAAGAAAGTAAATTATTAAATCTAAACACAGAAGTCATTTGTGAGGAGCTTGGTGAAAATCTCTTTAGTTTTGGTCATCCTCCTTAAACTTGATTTCTATTCTGCCTTTAGGGGAACAGTATCACCATGCATTTTAATAGTGTAAAGTAAGTTATTAATTTTGGTGTGTTAACTTGATAGTATTTCTATGCATTTCTATTGCTACCTCTTATGGATTGGTTGTGGTTCTTTTTTCTTTCTCAGTCTAGAAATAGGCTGGGGATTACTTCAGAGCCTGTCACCACGGGTTCATACTCAAGCAGAAGAACGACAGCCAAGCTGAATGCTGGGCTGAGAGTGCAGCTCTGTAGCAGTTCCAGCTCCTGCAGTCTTGGGCAGGCAGACTAAGAAAAAGAGCCAAATTTTCCTCTCAGGAAAACTGCAGCCACATCAGTGAGGCCACTTGGATTGAAGGCTGCTTAATAGATCTGTAAATCAGGTTAACTATCTCTGCCTCCATCTGGGCTATGCTGAACTGGCCACTTCTGCACAGTCTGTACAGTGACAGTTGCCATGGATAAAAGAATTACATTTTTTTTTTCTACTTTTCTTGACATGCAGTGCCCAAGCAAGACACAAAAATTGGCTTCAGAGCCACAGGAAGTATGTCAGCCCTCCAGATGCTCAATGAAAACAAATAAAATTATCTTCTGATTACAATAGAATCAGTTATGATTTTAGCTTCATAATGAATAATGTATTTGTGAAAAGATGCATAGCCTTAAAAATTATTATGTGTAATAATTACTCTATATTAAGATTTTTCTTCAGGAGGATGAGCTAGTAATAGAAGAAACATTGCTGTATTTTTATGTAATGTTTTATTGCTTACAGCACATTAATGACAGATGGCAGGTGTCACTAATTATATTACTACAGAGGAAGCAGTCTAGAATGAGCTGCTTTTCTTTGTGTCTTAGTTATCTTTTATTCTGAGAGGAAAGTCCAATGCCCAAATGGTTTGGTGTATTAAAGTTGAAAGCATCTGTGCTGGTAAGCCACCTTCTCACTCATTAAATGCTTTCATTTTACCTAAAATAAGATTGTACTAGGCTGTTGCTTGGCATGTTGCACCTGTTCGAGTGTTGAAATGAGTGGGTACAATATATTTTAAAAAGTGTGAAAGAACACTATGGCAGATGAAACACCGAGGGCCCAAATGTCACAAAATTCCTGAATTAAATTTGTCTGTGACACAAGTTTCTACCTTATGCACAGGCTTCATGAACAAGTCTTTAACTATACAATCAGGTAGTGGGATTTCCTCTTTCCTACAGCAGAATACCCAGCCTGCCTGCATTTGCTGTGGAAGCCCCCAAGACCAGCTTGGCCTCATCACTTGTTATAATAGCTGGTGCTGAAAAGTAAAAGGACTTGAAAGAACCCATGGAGGAGAAGTACCAACCTATGTTAAATGTTTGTCACTGCCAGTTGTCTGTGATAGTACAGGATCCCTGGAAAATTGATTAAAAATTAGTGTTTAAATCCCTGACTGGCATGCAGTAAGAGGTTTGTTAACAAGGTTTAAAAGTTAGAAGAGTTGTAGCACAGAAATTTATGTCAAGAGTTCTGCAGCTGTGAAGAACGATGCCCATTTCACATATCAAACTGAAAGGTGCTAAAAAATACAAAACCAATTTATGTTTCTACTCTGTATTACACTTAAAGAAGCATAAATTTAAAAAGTGTAAATACAGGCTAATGATGAAGAATCAACCTGAGTAGGTGTTGAAGGATTAGAATTGCATTGTTTGTAATCAACTATAATAATGATTTCATAATGATAATATAAATATGATAGTATATAAATTAGATATTGTAAGATATGATATATGTGTAATATAGTATACAATGATGGAATAATATGCTCTATGCACTATACAATATCTATTACATAATTATGATATAATAATGACTATAATAATAATACAGGACAAGAATAGGCTTTGATCTCATAGTTGACCTTGCTTTGAAGATACTTGCAGTGATCTCTTCTGGAGTCAGTTCCTGGGCTGAGGCTGCATTCTCCAAATGCTGCAGTGGAGTGAATGTTTGTACAGGCTTCAACATAAGAGCAGAGATGATCTTAAGGGGCAAGAAGGTAGCTGTGCTCACCAGTTTTTCTGCAGCAGATCTAGTGCTTGTTAGCACTGGGGAGGGTCAGATGAGCTGCCTGAGCCCTTACAAAATTAATTTTGTAGAGGAATTAGTGCCATTTCTTCTCTTTTGGAGGTTGCTGTCCATTTTACTTATTCGGATTATTGTGTGTATGAGCTATTCGCTGATTCTCTCTTTCGGTTTGTGGGCTCTTCAGTCTTGTACACTGCAAAGATTAACCTGTAAAGCTCATCATGTGGATTTTATGTGGCAATGATTGCGTTTTAACATGGCCTTGTGTTTAGTTCTGAATGCCATTTGAGGAGAAAAGAGAAACATAAAGCCATCATGTATTTTAGAGGGAAGTAAGAAAGGAACTGAAGGAAAGCTGTATGTAGGAAACAGTTTTATGGCAATTGGGATCTTGATTGCTCTGGATATTCAGTAAAAGAAATAATGAACCTATGTTGCTGCAGCCTAGAAAATTAAGGGTGCATGGGTTAAAAATGCAAGAGCAGTTATCAGTAAACTAAATTGCCAAGGGAGATAGTAGAATTGTTAATTTAAGCCCGTGTAATCGTAGGACAGATGAAACTCCTGTCCAATAGAGTTGTCTTAGGACCAGTGTCATTGTTTCTGAGATGTGGCAGCAAAACAACTGGCTAAGGATCTCTCTTGAAATTAAAATTAGAAATACATTAGGTATCAGTTATATGATGGCTGTAGTAAACAAAGTTCTGTTGATTTGGGTGCTCTCATCTGAGCTGGATCTTTAGTATCAGCTCGGCCAAGCAGGTCTGGCTTGTAGAGGGTGTGGAAAGGCTTTGCTTTTTCCAGTTTAGATTTTAATGTTTTTGGAGTTAGAGGAGACATTGTCTCAGTCATTTCCTTGCAGAGAATTCTTTCTGCTCGTTTCATTCCCTGCTGGATTTGTGTGTACATAAAAGGTTTGGGTTCATTTAGGCACCTTGAAATGTTGCTCCTTTATGGCCAAGAAAGCTTCTCCCATAGCGAGTGACTGTGAGTTCTCGGCATTATCTGTAAAAGTTTGCCAAGGACAATGACAGTCTTTCAGTAAGCAATAGCTGATGATTTGGTACCAGCTCGAGCTGCACAGTCTTTGGTAAGTGACTATTAGTCAGCCACTTAATATTTTTCTGGTTAGATTTTCCCTTTATAAAGCCTGAGTAATATTAATTCCCTTGTTGTACCCTTTTGTTCATATATAGATTTTAAACTTTTGGGATGCTTTATTGTAGAGTATTTGCACAAAATCTAGCACTGTGGGATCCTTGTCTTAGTTGAAGCCTTAGAGCACTGTCATAAGTAGTGGCAGAAGTAATAAGTTCCATTTCCTATTTATAAACCTCACACTAAGTAGGAGAGCTCTTTAGGCTGGTACTTAGTGTAAGTCCCCACAGACTGCTGAAGGCTTTAATCAGGAGATTGTTATCATATGAACTCAACAGAACAAAAGTTGCATTTATTAGAGAGTTAATTTTTCAACCATATATTCCCAGTGCAAGCCCTCATTAAGATGGGAGTCATGTTTAGAATGTGCACAATTAATTTAGGAGAATCTACAAAAATGCTATAAATACTGGGAGCCGTACAACCTGACACCAAGGAGAGAGTTCCCCAGACATGAAAACTACTGGAGTTAATGTTAAATTTCATGTATTTGGCTTTCTTCTAAGCTCAGAAATTTAAAATATATGAGCTATTGGTCTTCTGTGATGTACTTTAGTGGTCAGAAAGCTCTGTCTGTGAATAATAGTGTTGTATTCCAGTTCAGATCAGGCTGACTAATTAAAACATGTAGAAATCTGTATTTTCTATCAGTTTCCCCCCCAAGTTTATAGCCAGAGAACAAAAAGGAAGCCTTACATGTTGATTAGCAAAGACTTTCCATTTTTCTTCCTTACAGAAAAATGGTGATTGTTTTGAAAGAAAAGGACTGTCATCTTTCCTAAAGCTAGATTGCATCACTATTCCTTCAGGTGCACTGAGATGTGGCCATCCCTCTACATTGGGGTTCTTAATGGAATTTTCTGCTACAGAGCAAAAGTCATCAGTCCCTGTTAATTTAGGAAGTGTAGGGGAAGATGACATAGCCATTAATCCTTAAACAGATAAATAGGCAGAATTTTTGAATGATGCATGAGATTTCAGGAAGCTTTTAGAGTATGAGAGATTCTTACAGTGAGATCCCTTGGGACACAGGAATGATTTAAAGCAAGATTTTCAGCGTTTTAGTAACCTGTTCTTAATGTGATTTATATGTAGGCTTACCAATGAGTTCTGCATTTTGTGCAAGCATTGCACTTGCAGATGTTGATATGTATGGTATTATTCATATGTAACTGTGATTGGATGTTTTGTTGAAAGCCTTACAATGTATAAAAATGATATTTGGTATTTCTGCAGTATCAGAAAGATCAAAACTAGAAATTTGGTTTTTAAGATAGATACAAATGCTCTCTCCCCCTCCCCAACTGTGTTTTCATAGACAAATCTTGAAATACTATTTTTAGTGCCTGCTGAAACAAAACATGTTAGTAAATATTTAATTTTCTGATTATTAACCCATTTTATAATCTCAGTTCATAAATATGCAATTCAGATTTTGTCTCATTTTATTACTAGCCTAATTTCTTATTTTTAGAGACACAATCCCCTGCTGAGCTAAAATATAAGTTATCTGGTGGATAAAATCTGTTAGAGAAGCACCTGGGCAGACCTTCAATATATCTACTTATTTGAAAGACAGAGGTAATCTGCTGCAGAAATAAAAATAGCATTGGAATTATCCAGACGAGTCAGAGAATGAAGCTGCTGGATTAGAATACTGCTCATTTGTATGTAAATGTACTGTCTTTGTTCCTGAATTTGATCCTTAAGAGCTGTTAATATGGAGGAGTAAGGGTTGAAAAACATGCTTGAAATTGATCCAGACAGATGCACACAGGCTAGTGCTGTGTGGCTAAATCATGATATACATGGTGGGGATTATCTGAAAAAAAAAAAAAAAAAATCTGTATTTAAAAAAGCCATGCTGAATGCGTTGGGAGAGCAGTGCACTGCATCTACGATTGCTGAGGCTAGTGATCCTCCATGACTTAATTCATATAAAGATTTATATTTGCTAGAAGGTTTCAGTGCCTAGAAAATCAAGTGGCAAGTGCCTGCATTTTACCAACTATACATTGCTGTTTACCTGTGAATAAACATTACTCAGGTGAACAGAAATATTTCATGAAAGGTTTTGGGGGTTTTTTTCCTGTACAGGGATTTTTTGCTGCAGAAAATTGAGAGAAAGCAAGCAAGGGGTGAAAAAAAGAAAGGAAAAGAGACCCTCTTAGAGACTAAGATTTCAGCCAAACTTGCAAATAGTTATTTGTATATTTGAATCTTGTGGTAGCTCTGTGACTGAGTTCAGTTATCTGCAGCTTAGGCTCTCTCAACTGAGTCCCAATGCCATGCACTCCAGGCAACACTGAAGTTGTCATTTAGAAACTTGGTGTTATGGAAATGTACCTAAGTAAGTTTGCACACCTGGCTGTGTGGGCTTTACATGGCATTCTGTCCATACCTAAAATTATATAGATTCAGATCTGCTGTCATGGTTGCTCGTGTCCAGAAAGAACAGTTCTGAATCTTTCTGTAGCAGGAGAAAATCAGGAAACAAAAATGAAGAAAACCAGAAATGCTTATTTTGAAAAAAAAGCTTGGATATGAAATCAAGAAATTGGGAAGTAATGTTAGAATTAAGGCTGTTAGTGTTCCTCAGATCTTCTTCTCCATATGTGTTACGGCTGTCTGCTTGCAGAGATAGTACATTCCATGGGTTTTTCCTTGGGTCCTTTGCTCTCACCAGGACACATTTTGAGTGATGCAGCCAAAGAGAGAAAAGCAGACAGATCTCTGTCCAGTCTGACTCTGATGGGGGCAGTGATGTGCCTCTGGATGTTTTCTGCCCCGTTGGGCAGGAACGCTCTGGTGCCTGCGGGCAGAGCAGCCGGGAGCAGGCGCGCGTGCCCGCAGTCCTGCTGATCCAAAGGCTGGTTTTTCCACAGACAGGAAATGTTGCATTCTTTCAGTTTAGCATTTTTTCCCCTGAAATGATATAACTTTTCTAACTTGAATCTAATATTCTTAAATGAGATGCTGAGAGAGAGATTATTTGCAGTGAGTTTTGGATGCATTGGACTATTTTGTCTTGCAACACAATACTGAAAATATGTAATTAGGCAAATGACAGGAGCTTTGAAAGAGTTGGATTTTCCTAATATTTGCATTATTATATGTTAGCTTAAACTTGCAGGCAACCTAATTTTTGCTTAACCAAACCTAATCTGTCTAATTAATAGAATTTTTTTTATATCTTCCTGTGCAGTACTTGCAGTAGTCAGTCTCTGTCCATGCTTTTTTGCATGCTTTTTGAAATTTTGCTGATCTCTGTAAGTTACATGATTGTTGGTCTGTAGCATTTGGTAAAAATTCAGAAAGGTCATCTGAAAATAATCGTCTTGAAGGAAGAAAGCATGCTATGTTTGTTTTATTTTTGGCTGGTGCACTTCACAATCCGTTATCTCTTCTGTTTGCGTGACTTGTTTCCCACTTAATTTCATCTTTTACCTCCTGGCAAATAGCAATATGCCTCAGCATAATGATGAGCAGCAGCAAAGGTAAAAACAAATACATTTATATTCTTCCCTGCCTTCCAGATTTAGAACTGAAAATAGAAACTAGTTAATGTCTACTGTTTAGAAGAGTAGTAAATAAACATGGTTTGGGAAAAAGACTAGATATACTTCAACACTTTTCTAAATTATGCTTTTCTGTAGTACGGAAAGATTTTTTGTAAAATAATTTAGGATTTAAAATAATAATCATACTGACAACAAAAAGATAAGCAGGAGGATAATTAGCTGCTGAAAACAATGCGTAGATTTCATTACATTGAAACTTCAGAGGCTCAATGCTGAAATACGCTGAACTGTTTGCAGGATAAAGTGTGTGACACATAAAAAGCAGCACAGTGCATGCAGAGTATTTGGAATCCATCACAGCTTGCAATAACATCTTTGAGGCACATATCCACCTACTGCTGTTTAATAATTCTGCCATCAGTGCCTACTGTTCCTCCTCACTATTAAGATAGTCCTCTAAATACTGCAGCACAATCCTGAGTTTCCATTGTCACTTGGGTGATCAGATGCTGGAGGATATTTCCCACAGAGGCAGCAAAGTGTCTATTCTTCAGCTACTCAGAACTGGACACAGCCCTGAGCTGGAGCAGGGGCTTTGGCTGACCCTGCTCTGAGCAGAAACAAGGTCATCTCCAGAGATCTCTTCCCACCTCAATTCTGTGATGAGGTAGCAAAGAGGGATAGCGTTTAGTAAAGAGTGCTGGAAGTGTTGGATCATGCACAGACTGACTTCAAGGGGAGCTGGGGTTATGTAAGGGCAGCTTGGACAATGTTGGTAGATCATGGCTGTAGATTTTTTTTTTTTAAATGTCTCCACAACATCTGTAGAGCTAGTAATGCTAGTAAGTAATCAAAGGCAGGATGAGTGTGTCAGGAATATTATCAACAATAATGATCAGCTTAGGGACAAACCTTATGTAATGGAGGGGTTGATCAGGTAAGTCAGCAAGTGCTCAAGGGTTTTGAAATTAAAGAATTGGTGCCAGGTTGTCCATGGCTGGAATTTTTCACATACCAGTCAGTGATTTCAATCAAGTGAAAGGTGATCAACATGGTTGTTTTAGCATTGCCTTAACGATCCAACATTGGGGTGGTTTTTAGTTTTCTTTTCCCTTCTAGAAAGCCTGAGAGGCAGGATGGCAGCAGAAGCAATCAGGACCTTTCAGTACCTTATGTTCCCCAGCCACAGTCCCAAGCTGCATCAAGGGAAATATAGGTTGGATATTAGGAAAAAGTTGTTCACAGAAAGAATGATAAAGTATTGGAATGGCCTGCCTGGGGAGGTGGTGGGGCCACCATCCCTGGATGTGTTTAAAAAAGACTGGATGTGGCACTCGGTGCTATGGTCTAGTTGAGGTGTTGGAGCATGGGTTGGACTCGATGATCTTGAAGGTCTCTTCCAATCTAGAAATTCTGTGATTCTGTGATTTGGGCAGCAGAGTGACCGAGGCAGTCGCCTCTGCAGGGCCACTGAGGGTCGAGGCTTGCTGGTCACAAAGATGGCTGGAGACACGAGCTGTGCCAAGATTGCTGTCAGCACAACTTCTCCCCTCCCTCTGGAGGGCCATGAAGTCGTGGGGCAGGAACTCTGAAGTTGTATTTTCTTTCAGGTTGTTTCTTGGCCAAGAGTGCACAGACCTTTGAGTTTAGAACGGACCATTGTAAACATTCAGTCATGTATTCTGTACTCTAGGCCTTGTGGCATCTTTCAATTATTGCATTAATGAGCTTAGACATGGATTATCTGTTTTTAAGAACTTGATAGATTGCCTGTAGTTTAGCCTGGTAATTATCATCACTGTTATGCATCTCATCCTAATGATTTTCTTGCCAGAATTTAACTTGTGATAGATTTTGGGAGTGTATGTGGATGTTGAAATAAAATCTTGAGGACAAACCATGGCAAAATATACATTTATGATTAAGTAAGAAAATGGGTTAGAAAATGTTTTCAGGAAAATTGGGTTTCAGAGGTAGATACATAGTTCTGTAAGCATTTCGTGTTTTTATCCTTGGTGATATAATTCCAAGGCCTGATCGAGAGTCGAGAGGGATGATGACAATCATGACTGTGAGACAGGATCTCCTGTACAGCAATGCCAGTTGAGTGGCTGGTTACTGGCAAAAAGCAGGCTCCTCTCCCGCCCCCAATTATTTTCTCTCTTTTAAAAAATTGTTTTATTTATTTTTCACTTTCCTGCCATCTTAGCCCCTGGGGTTATGTGAGTGCTGGGAGAAGAAGCAGGACAGGCACAGTTCCTTTCTGGAGCAGCCTTCAGTTATAGTTTGGCTCTGCAGTGTCATTCAGGTTCTATGGGACCATAACGAACCCTGGTAACTAAGGGTCTGACTAGGAACAATATAATTTCTTCTTGTAGCAAAGGTTTGAAAAATCCTTTGATTTCTATTCAGATTTAGATGCTTTGGCTTTAAAATATTAATTTGAGAATGTGGAATATTACTGTATTAGGGCATTGCTGTGGGAGTACATTGTTGATGTGGAATATGCAGAGACAGTGAAGTCACAGGATTGACATTGGCATGTCCACAATTTGATAACACCTCCTGAATAATGCATGTGATGGGTACAGGATGCACTCACTGGTGTTGTGTGACTGACAGGGACGTGAGGAGAGGAAAAAAGGTTAGGGCAGCAGCACACCAGAAATGTGCTTCTTCCTCTTTGGCTTCCTGATCTTACATATCAGGAATTGGAAGAAAAAGGAGGAGAAGTGGGTGGTGCTTTGCCATCTTGTCTCACAAAACAGTTAAAATTATAGCATGCTTCTACAGACACGTGTACATTACAGAATTCAGTAGCACCATCACGTTAAAGGCTGCTCTGTAACTAGGCTTTTTCTGAGGAAGCTATTGACTTGAATTGGACCTTACTTTGAAGATAATGTAGGAGAGAAGAAAGTAGTTTATTGCTATTTTTTTGTGTATATCATGAAGTATTTCATATTTAAGAAAATTCTTAGAGATACATAATCCTGTTTGTCCTTACTTTACTTACTGATTGCACTGGAGAACCAGGTAATTTGTGCTCTTTCAAACTTTCATGAAAAGCAGAAATTGCATGAAACATTTAACAAAATAGGATTTTTTTCTGGAATATTGTCCAGCCTGTATTTGACTGTAGCCTATCAGAAATAAATAATGAAGAGTTTTATACACTGAAGGAAAAAAATATCCCCCCTTTTCAGATCTTTAAAGTGTGTGATGTGGGTATATCTTTTACAGTGGCATGGAAGGCTTGGCAGTTGTGATAAAATAATGCATGTGATATTTTAACAATAAACACCACCACTCCAGCCCCTCAGGAAAAGCCAAAATCAAACCCCGTGGTATTTGTGTGTATGAACATCAAACGTGGTTATGTGTATGCTTATAATGGGCAGAGTGGCCATAGTGGTTTCCTTTGTGTCTAATTATATTTCTGAAAAAAGCCCTTCCACTCCAACACCAATATTTGGATGGGATAAAGCCTCATTCTCCTGAGTTTACTCAAGTCTGTAACTATGCAGAATCACAGAATAATTGAGTTTCAAGGGACCTCTGGAGATTGTCCAGTTCAGCCCCTATGCTCAAAGCAGTGTGAGCTGGGGCAGACCAGCACTGTGTCCAGTTGGATTTTGGGCATCTCCAAGAATTGTGACTCTGCAACTTCCCTGAGTCCAAGTAGCACAGCGTGTGGTACAAAACATTGAACATGGGACAGGAAGTGAGATGAAGAGACAAGTTTTATGATCCATGCTCCATGGAAGTGTTTGAGCATATACTTTAGTCTTACTACAGTAAACACATTAATGTTTGGGTTTAAGTGCAATACTGAGCCAGAGTCATTAGTAATGTTTATTTACACTTAATGTTAAATAATGCTTTTGTTATTCTATTCAGTCACAGAAATCAGATGGACAATTGCCAGTTCTGCTGCCTTTTAGTCATGTCCTTTTATTTTCCTGCTGTCAGAAAGGGCTACAATTGGGACCCAGGTACAACCATGTAACTGTGGGCTTTGGTCAGTTTCATTACTAGTGACTAGGAATATGTTTTCATTTTTGTTACTGTAATACTACATAGAACTGTAGGATTTATAATGTTTGCATATGTACAGGTGTCATTTATTTAAAATGGGTGCAGTAATATTTTTTTTATGTCATAAACTCTTTACATAAAGCCTTTGAAAAAGTAATAAGGCTGCAGCAGGCCTGTGCAATAATCTTGTCATCCTTAAATTATTTTTCTGAAGCACTGCCTCTCAAGCTGTCATGTGGGATACTTTAATCTCTTTTGCTGATGGCATTCACTGTGTCCGCTTCCAGGGCAGCCACAGGCAGACCTCTTTAGAAAAACAGATGAAGCAGTTTATATATAGCATTCCATTTATTCCTAATGAAATCAAATGGCCTTGTGGCCAGGACTTGGGTTGAAAAGAGCAGTTTATTGAGAACTTCTAAATAGGATAAAAAGAGTAACAAATGGTGCAGTATTCCCTGGCTAGTTGCCTTTTCAGTATTACATGGAAAAATTCCCTCTGAAATGGAAAGAATTCACCACACCCTTTTTATGTAGAGGTGATTCAGTACTTCCTTGAAAATTTCATGAGTAGTAAAAAAAAAAGAAAGCTGTACCCCCTGTGGCATTGGATGTCAGAACTGGGGCACCAGAGTAACTGATATGTAATATTTATCAGGTTGCTCAGTGCCCCTTCCTAGCCACATGTGTCTGACTCGATGTTATTTTTAATTGAGACAAAAGGACAGTTAAAAAAATATATATATTGCAATTCTATTGCGATTATGAATCTGGAGTGTAAACCTGAGATTTATTTGTATAACTGCACGGCCACAAAGGCCTACTGACCATGATTCCTCATGGGCAGAGCTCTAAGTAGAAAGCATGCTTCATCTGTCAGTGCCTGCACAGTGCCCAGGTGTGTAAGATTAGACACATTTACACAAATACTGATGTTGGTATGCTGCATTTACCAACTATAAACAGTGCTTTTCTGTGGAAAGACATTTAGAGTTAGGATTGCCCCATGGTCATTAGCTGGAAGAGATGGTGAAGGTACATCAGAGTTTCTTGGCAGAATGATGTGTGAAATTCAAACCTATGAAGTCATCCTCTATTCACCTCATTGACTATACTTTTATCTTGATAATACAGCATCTAAGTTTGTTTCTTGTAACTGTAATATTGGCACTCCCACTGAATTGTCTCCTAGAAAAGTTTCTTCTTCTAATAGGCTTCTACTAAAAATACAATTCTTTAGAGTTCAGTTACTTCTGTAATACGGTCTCATGGATAAAAATCATAAAAAAGCTTCCGAAACAGAGTAATTTTACATCTCTGTAAATGTTTGTGCTGGTTTCAGCTGGAATAGAGTTAATTTTCTTCACAGTACCTTTTTTGGGGCCTTATTTTGGATTTGTGTTGAACAGAGATGATAATACAGAGATACTTTTGTTGTTACAGAACAGGACTTAGACACAGCCAAGCCCTTTCCTGCTTTTCATACTGCCACTCTGGCAAGGTTGGGGATGCACGGCAGTTTGGGAGGAGACACAACTGGAACACGTTGTGTCTCCCAGACTGACCAAAGGGATGTTCCAGACCATATGACATGGTGCTCAGTGTATAGAGTGGGGGGAAGAAGAAGGAAAGAGGAGATGTTTGAAATGGTTTGTCTTCCCAAGCCACCATTTTGCGGGATGGGGCCCTGCTCTGCTAGAGGCAGGTGAATTCCTGCCAGCCCATGGGAAGCAGTAAAGCCTTGTTTAGCTTTACTTGTGTGTGTGGTTTTTGCTTTCCCTCTTAATTTATCTTTACCATTTATCAGCTGCCTGGGGCTTGGTGGCTGGCTAGGGTTAAACCATGGTGATGTTATATTCTGTCTTGTGTGCTTGTTGTCTGTCAGTCTTCCACCTGCCTCTATGCCTTTAAGCTAATTTCCTAGATAGGAATGCCTTTTCCCTGGATGCATTTCTTCATACATTTCTTCCAGGTCACCGCTGGTTTTCCACCTCTTTCTTCACTCTTTTCATCTCTTTTGATTTTTAGTACTTGGACTCTTAGATAATGTTAATCCTCAAGGGCCAGTTGATTGAGACAGTTGACTCAGATTTCAATCAGGCTTGAGAGAGCACCTTCAATGAATGTGTGCCTAACTGTAATAAGCCTGTAAAAGAAAATTATATGAAATTCAGCAGCTTTACATTTGAAGCAGTGGTTATTATTTGAAAGCCACATTTTTCAAATGCTAAGAAAAATATGTATTTTTTAAAGTGCTTGAATTTGTAGGTTCTGGATGCTAAAGGAAACTTTTCATTGACCCAGCTGAGTGTTTTGGCAGTCATTGAAAGAAAGGAGTGTGTAGCAAATTGGTCTTCATTAGCTACCATGGGCAATCCACTTTTTAAAATGTTGTAATATCAGAATTTACTGAATGAAAAAAAAAATAGATGCAGAAATTTTATTTGATTTCAATAAGGTTTGTCTTTTAAATTTTATACAATTTTGTGCTAGCTTAGGTTTGAACACAAGCTTCCTAGCCTTTACCAGCCAAAGGCAGAAGTGGCCTTGGTTTCAAGAAGGTAACAAAAGTATAGAGAATAGTAGAGCTCTTCTTTCAGCTGCAAGACACTGTTCTTCCACTTGTCCTCAGTTCTCCAACCTCACTTTTCCAGTGGTATTTCAGGTAGTATTTGTGAGATTTCATGTTCAGGATTTCTTTTAAAAACTGAAGGAGACCAGCTGCAGAGGGCAAAGCTTGCCCAGATGTAAGCTCAGATTGTTCATCACTTTTCTAATCTGTAAAGTTTTAGTTCTCTCTCATATGTTCTTTGCTTGCCAACCCAGGAAGCCAGATACCAATATGAACAGTGCACTGTGTCATGTAGATGCAGGTAAATACACCCACCAGCCTGTAGAGATGGGGCTGGAGATGGGGATGATTACTTCAGAGTAATGGCATAAGATATTTTAGTGAAAACAAAAGGACTGCAGTTTTTATTTGTCCTTATTTTTCTTCCTTAGCTTCCTAAAAGTGTGTTTGTAGGCAGCTGATTTCAGGGAGTTTTATGACTCTGAGGCTTTGCTCCTGGGCTGTGCTCAGCAGACACCTCCATGTCCACGTCCCCCATGTGGTTCATGCCCCATCGGTCACTCGGCCAGAGCCTGGCAGAGGCACTGCCATCCATCTGGGCCATTTATCAGCTTTGACTGTGGTTGCTATTTTGGAGCTTTCAAAGAGGCACAGATAACAAAAAGAAATTATTTTGTAGTTAATCATATGGTGCTGAAAAGCAAGTAAACCACTGAAATCATTGCAAGAATCAAAATGTGGAGAAAGGAGAGGCAAGAGTACAGAAGTGGGAGAGACATACACTGATGAAAGGGATGAAGTGTCACGGATGTTAAATAGATGAGTAAAGGTGAGGAAAACACACATGCTGTAGGAACTTGAATTTTAAATTAATATCAGTTTATGTTGTAATGTCAGGGTTATACTTTATAGCTGGAACAAGAACTCTGTCATAAATCCAGATTAATCTGTTTGGTCTTCAAGAGATGGAGGAATGACTCAGAATTTATGTGCTGTTGTTGTCAATATAGGGATGCGTTGCCTGTTACACTCTTTGGAAATGAAGGTGTTTTCTCAAGTATTTTGAATGCTGTATTTACATCCCTAACCATGTTTTCCAGGGAAGAGGTTTGCACTGGCCTATACTTTGACCCACCTTCTTGGAATACCCTGGGAAATGTGTTGAAATACTGGTCTGCTAACTCTCTTCCCAGGCATTCCTTTAACTTGCCTTATAATTCACATTAAGTCAGGTTAAGGTAAAAACAAATGTGATTTTATTGATGAAGTTTTCTTTATGCAATACAATGTATAATGTACCCCATAGACATTAAAAAATGTAAAAGAAAACGAAACAATTGTCTGCCTGTTAGGTTAAATCAGGATATTCCTCCTAGCCTTTATGGAATAGCTCACAGCTTGCTAGAAAGTGATGTCCCCATGGGTGAGGAGATGTTTTACAAGGAAATCTCTGGTCTTAGATGTAGAGGTGGAGGAGGGTTAAGGTTAAATATAAACTGCTAGACTCAAACCATTTTTTGCTGTTTACTGTTGTTTCATTTGTAGTGAAATCTTCTTTTCCTTCTCTCTCATTCTTACACTTGTGTGAGAATTACTGATCCATAGTTTATTCAGTTATAGATGCCATCTGATCTGTTAAATAGGGTCACTTCTTTGAAATACAAGGATCTGTCTGGATAGATTTCCTGTAAGGCAGGAGGCTGCCTTTTTGGTAGATGATTTTGTCTACCTGATTAAACCATAACTAAAATGTTAATTTTGTTAATTAATGAAGAGGAAAACCATGGTTCCCATCTGCTGAGGAAACAGAAGAACCTCTGTATAGTGCCTTTTCATGCTCTAGACCTCATAAACATTCAGTTCAGCACCTTCATACAGTTCCATAAACCAAGACTGAAGTATGTATTGCTGACTCTTGAATTACTCTACATGTGGCTCTCTACAGACCACTTTGGGGTAAAAAAGGGCTTGAGATAACTGCCTTTTTTTCCCCTCCTTCAACCTGTTTACCTTTTTTTTGCCCTTGCTCCTTTTCGTGGAAGTCATAGATAGGAGTCTTTTGCTTCTCAGGTGATGGCAGTGAAAAGTTGCTGTCCCACTGTAGGCTTAGTTTCTCAGTCTGTGACTGAGATAATGATGAGTCATTTCTGACTGTATTAACAAATGGCCAGGGCAGTGGTTCATGCACTTTCCTATAGTAAGCTTTTGTAATTAAGGGTGCCAGGTTTTATTTTATGGACTGAAAACTATTAGAACGCCAGAGCTGGTTTCCACGGGCCTTGTAGAAGACATTGCATGAAAAATCTGGTGTCTTTGCAAGCTGCATGATTGAATTCAGTAGGTTTGCCCTTTGCACCATGAAGGGACTAATTCTAATGTTACTATTTTTAATCTTGTACAAATCTTTCGATTTGCCACTGCCATAGCTTTTGTAGAGCTAATTAAAATGCCTTCTTTCAAGAAATCGTAATAATAACTGGAGAAGAAAAAGGCCTGAAAAATGTATTGCCACTCTGAGCTATAAATGCACTATGGAAATGTGGAGTGTCATGCATAGATCTGTAATCCCTCAGGGATAGCATTAGCCTTTGATGGGATCATTCAGTGAAACTGCAGTGTGAACAGCTCTTTAAATTTAAGATGGTGAGATTTTGAAATAGATTTTAAAATAGAATAGAGTTTGTTCTAATTGTTCTGACTGAAGTGCTAAATTCTTATTACCGGGTTTATTTTTACATCTATTGTCTTTCTTTAGCAAGCTTTAGAGAAGTCTCATCTCCTGATGTTTCTTAGGTGTTTGGATGACTGCAATATGTGTTTATGTGTTGATATGCTGGCTGCCTTTGTCTTGTCATTTGGTGCTAGCTTGAAGGAAAATAGGAGCATGCATGAACCTTTGCTGAATGTGCCTTTGCTCTTTTGCTCAAAATCGGTGTGGAGAGTGTGGGTGTTGATGAAGGAAAGCAGCTGCTGCTCCTGCTGTTCCCTTAGGAGATATTCTGTGTTCCTAACAGTAATGCTGGAAGTCAGGCAGGATTCTACAGGTCAGCAAGGTTTCTCCTCTTTGAACTTGGCTGTAGGCTGTCCTATAATAACCCCAGTGCACTGTCTTATTAGCCATGGCAGCATTGCTGAGGGTATTTTTGGTGTCTGAATAAAACAACTCCAAACTTAAATGATTGCTGGATATTTTTTTAGGCATGTTGTTGAATGAATGACCTCCAATGCAAAAACCACCAATATGGTTATTTGCTTAAGTTTGGAAAAGAGGAATCCAGCATTGTTTTAATTTACATTATGTCAATCCCAAGCCCCTCTACTAACTTTGTCCATGTATTGGAGTTTTTTGTACATAACTTTTTTTCCTGAGAGTTTCTGAGAGAAAAACACAGCCTCTAATTTAACACCAGAAAGACCCCTCTGAAGTATTGTCTTTAAAAGTAATTTACTTGCACTGAACTCTTAAATTAAGAACTCTAATTGGCATAGCTTTAGTTTTTGATCTACAACCAGCAAATGCTGGAAGTTACTTAATAGTTGTGCAAAAAGCAAAGAATAAATCAACAGCTGAATAATGTCCTCCTTTAATTACTTTTTGCTCTCATTTTATATTTAATTTTACATCAAATGAAGTGTTCCTTAGAGTAAGTCAGATGTTGATTAGTTAAATGGATTATTCATGATGGAAAAAAGTTTAATTGAAGTGAAATCAAACATCTTTGCATATATATGAGCAAATCCAGGCAATATTTTTTCCCAATTAATTTGCTTTTATTTGACTTAAAGCAGGACTATCACAGCTCACAAGGTAGTTTTCGTCATGTATGTTGTTACTGAGTTCTCAACTGAGAAGAAAATTTTGTTATTTTGGTATACAGCGTTTTTACATTGGCTGCTTACTAGGCAGGAACTGCTGTGGAAGAATGTGAGCAGTATTCAAAGCATCTGATTTCTTGCTGCTTGGCAGAAACAGAGACTAGAAAAAAAGTACAGTAGGTGATTTTTTTGAGAAGTGTTTCTTTCTCTCCACCAAATTTTTGACAGAAAATGAAGGTCCTTACCTCTTCTTCTCAAGTTGTAGTTGTTAAGCTGTCAGGAAAGCAAAGCAAAGTAATTCTAATTTCAGAAGGTTTTATTGTTAGATGTCTTTAAAATTACTCTATCGAAAGACAAATAGTTGTACAGTAGCGGTGAATAAACCAGATACTGCTATGGAAACTTCACTGGATATAGTATAGAGAGATCTGCTTTGCTGCAGTTGCATTTAGCTTGGAAAATCTATATTGTGAGTTTTCTGTGCAGAGTATGTATTTCAGGAGGAAAGCAAGCATGAGGTCGTTAGGTTTAGTGTGTGAATCACAGAGAGGAGTGGGTGCAGCAGACATGTCCTCTGCTGCTCCTTAGGATAAGTGCAGGTTGAGTTAACAGCATAGATTTTGCTGGGAGGGGAATTTTATCTTCATGTCCTGAGTAAAGCAGCAAAGTGCTCTCTTTGAAAGGCTTGCATGTTACTGAGGTGGTCTGACACCTCTTGTTAGACACTGTGTTTTACAGTGCCTACAGGTTTGTCAGCTGAGACCTCGTGGGCTGAAATTTTTATTACTTGTTTGTCTGGTTTTGAAATTATACTTCTTTTTTCTCTGAGTACTTCTGTTAGCTCTGTATCAAGGAATAGGGATTTCTGTCCTCATATTCCCCATGTCTGCTTTTAGACCAACTTATAACTCCCTGAAATCTGGGGGAAGAAATTTAAATTTTAGCAGTTAAATATTTTCCTGTGCTGGTCAAACTGTACATGCATCCATCCCACAAAGTGACTCAGTGCAATGGTATCTGATGCTCCAGGGATGAGGTTGGATTGTTTCTGCATCAGCTGCTTCTGCACCGAAACAACCAAGCTGAGGGTGGATGTAGGGAAAACAGAGAGCAGGTGAAATGAAAGTGATGTGTATAATTATATGAAGGCAGGAACAGTTGGGAGAGGAGAGCAGAATTCATGAGGAAGGGCTTGTGGTGAGAGAAGACAAGTGAATTTGTCTGGGAAAGCAGACTGGAAGGTGAGGAAGAGCATTGCTGAAGGGGGTTTGAAATGGAAAGCCCGTCGAGGAGACTGGGAATGGGAACTGTCAAGAGGGAAAGAGAGAAAGTGGTTGAGGAATGGTGCTTCACAAGGACATGAGGAAGCAGAGGAAGGGAGACTAGAATGAGGTAACAAAGATTTGGTGGTGGGGAAGAAATAGGATGAGTTTGGATAGAAAGGGGCTAAGGAAATTTAAGCATGGTATGAAAAGGAAAACAGTGTTAAACACCATGGCCTGCCATTGCTGTGTTAAGCCCTGCATTCAAGAGTCTCTTGTCTGTAAATACCTGTGAAGGCCACCAGTAAAATCTCCCAGCACTGTGCAGAGGTGGGGATCTGGGGCACAGCAGGCCACTAACGTTCAGTGTTAAACAATTGAAGAATTTAGGTAGTTCTTTCACTGTTTCTCAGTGAGAAACAGAAGAGCCTGAAAATACCTGCAGAATTATGACCACTTTATCCAGTTGATCCCCTTGGTGCTATTTGAAGGCCAGCATTTGCCCTCAGCGTTGTCAGATCCTCCTCATTCTCACTGTGTAGTTAATGTAGGAACCTGCCACCCTGTTGGAGATGCTAGTGGTTTGGGACTCCAGATGCACAGGTTTAATCCCAAAGTGGCCACTCACAGGCTGTGTGATCTTGGACTAGCTAATTCACCAGAATGTGCTTTATTTTCCCCACCAATAATTTGAGGACAATAATTTCTAACCATCCTCTGTAGAGGCCTCTGAGCTCCACAAATGCCACAGTTCACGGAAGAGCTGAGAAGAGCTGGTTGTGCTATTAATGACAGATTTTTTCTGTCTGACTGGTGACTGTTTCCTTTTTCTCTTTGGACCATTGTGTGACTGTATTAGGACAGAAATTGAGAAGAAAGAAAGGAACTGCTGGGGATAATAGGTATGGTGTAACAGGGACAGCTTTCTGTCTTATTATCCAGACTCACTGCTCGGCCAAAACTGGATGCATTTGTGTCTGCAGGCTGGACTGACTCAGACTTTGTAGGGAGTCATTTCAAAGACATACAGACCTCTCTAATGACACTTAGTTTATAGAAAATCATTCTAAAGAAGCTGGCTTTATTAAGTAATTGTGAGCAAGTTGGGCCCTGGCACGGAGTACTCATTTTGTAGCTGTTGGGATAGTGCTGCATGTGCTGTGATCTTTGGGCTGTGGGATCAGGCAGCGCCACAGGAGCATGGAAGGGTGAGAGACAGGACTAGGAAGGGGGAAACTGTAGAGTAGCACATTTATTGTCATACATTGTTACGTGAATGTTTTAAGAACTCTGTGCAGCTGCTGATCTTTGAACAAGAGAGCTTTTTTGATTCCTGTTTATTCTTGTTCTTCTTACTACTTGCAGCTCTCTTCGAGCAGAGAAAGCACCTCAGTGCTGTGCTGTAGATGATTCAGATGCTGATTTATGGTGTATATATCTGTATGTATGAATTTGGATTTGAATTCAAATGAGAAGCTCTGTCAATGTCATAGGTATCTAGCATTGAAAAGCAATTGCCTTTCCGTGGTTTATGTGCTATATTTAGCACGATTCTTATGAATATTTCCGACCCTTGTCATTCTGTCAGAGTTGTCATTGAGGAACATGCTCAGGTCAGAAAGCTTTTGGTATGTCTCATTGTTAGAGGAGACACACCATATGTGGCATAGAGATCAAGAAAATGTCTCATTTGCTACCAGTTTTTGAAGTAACAATCAGTGCATTGCTGCATTCACAGGAGTCTGTGAAAGTAGTCAGGCTCAAAAGGCAGTTGGCTGAGAAAGTGCAGAGTTAATTCTATTAAGGTCTTGCAGTAACACCACTTCTTCCATTAGATTAGAACCTTTCCTTCTTTCCTGCTCTTTTTGATTGTTGTTTTTGTTCTTCAGGATAAGTGACTTTCTACAAGGGCATGTAGTGATAGGAAAAGGGGGAATGGCTTTAAACTGAAAGAGGGTAATTTAGATTACGTAACAGGAAGAAATTCTTTACTGTGAGGGTGATGAGGCACTGGAACAGGTTGCCTAGGGAAGCTGTGGATGCTCCATCTCTGGAAGTGTTCAAGGCCAGAATCAAGGTCAGTGTTCAGGGATGGCACTTTCAACAACCTGGTCTAGTGCAAGGTGTCCTTGCCCATGGCAGGGGGTTGGAACTAGATGGTCTTCAAGTTTTCTTCCGATCTCCAACCACTCTAAGATTCTATGATTCTCTGTTCATGAGAGTGAGCCCGGCAGGAAGCCAGCAGATGGTAGACTGGCTCTGCAGCCCAGTATCTGTGCTGCTGCTGCTTTGTTCCCAGAAGCTTCTGCAACTTTGGTCTTCAAACAAGCTTCCAAACCCTTCTGAGAAGCTGGTACAAGAGCAGATTAAAGTGCTTAGATGTTCTTTTGGGGATTAAGCTCAATTCCACTGGTTTTGGAGAACCAGATCCTTGTGAACTTTAGAGGCTGATATCTTTCTCTGTGACAGTATTTCTTTCAACCTCTTTCTTTAGTTGTTTCTGTCCTACCTCTTCCTCTGTAACCTGTCCCCATTAGGTAACAGAAGCAAAAACTTGGATAAAAGTATTTTGACGTTCTTTTGTCTCAAATCTGTGTGTAAAAGTACAGATGCAGTTCTTTGGGGTTTTTTTTTTTAGGGAAACTTTCACGAAACATTATATTGGACATATATTAAGTGAATATATATTTTATGTCGCATTTCCATGTAGTATAGCATTACCTTGAGAGAGCTCTTTTCTTTGTGCCATACGACTTCCTTACAAGCCTGGCTCTGGGGCTGAACCCCTTTCTTACAATGTGCCTGTGGTTATGTTTAGGAGTCTTAAAAACCTCTCTGTCAAGTTGATGTCCTTGCTTTTATCATATTTACCTGTTGTCATTACATTTGCCTCTATGCACTGCAGGTTGAAAATAGTCCCTTAAGCCACTCCAGATTGTTCAGACAAATACTGTATAGAGATGTTCTTTCTACACTGACCTCTCATTAGAAAAACTTTATTTTTTTTGATCACCTCCTCTCATCTGTTTTCAGAAGAGTGTAGCTGTAATTTCTCAATGCTCTTCATTTATCTCCAGTTGAGAATTTCTGTCTTAGAATAAGTACCTCCACTGTCTGCCATTATCAGTCATGAAATACCTTGACTAGCGAACAAAATACAGTACTGTAAATTGTGGTTAATATTCAATGGTGATACAAAGTGGACACCAAAAAGTAGTTGGTATATGCTTCAAGAATAGAGAATGTAATTAGAAAAGATTGTTTTTAGCAAGAGAATTTAAAAAATCAAGAAGGTTAATGAAGTAATCTTAGTCTGTGGTCCATGGAAGCCTTTTAATCTTTCTTTCTGTTCTTAAGAGTAGCATTGCTGTGTCCTTAGTGTAGTGACTGTAGATTTAAGATTTTAAAAAAGTGGGGTTTGTCAGTTTTACCCTTATTTCTGGAGCTTGGTTCTCATTTTGCTGGATCGTGATAAAAATGAGAATTACTTAAATCCTACATCCAGAGACTCAGGCTTTGGACTCTGAGACCAGAAATGGCTTAAAAGTATTATGTAGACTTCAAACGCTTGGGCTGTATGAGCAGGGATGAGTCTCAAATGAGAGCTTTGTTAAACAGTAAGAGTATGCACAGCTTGAGTCTCAGAACAGTGTGGATTTAGCTCACAAAAAAAAGAAAAACAATTGGGAAGAAAATCTCTTTACTGTGGATGAATTATTGTATCCTCTAGATTTTGACTACGTGGTGAGAGGGTAAGTTAGCCTGGATCACATGGCTGCTCAAAAAGAAAGGAGTTTAGGATCTGTTTGTGGAGTATATATATTTCTGGTCTTCAACCTTTTTTAATTCACTTCACATGAGAGTTGTGCATTATTTATAGTGAGTGTGGGAGATGGAAAAAGTACTGTGGAAGAAAGAAAAATAAACCTTTCAATCATGAATTCTGTTTTAGGCTGTGATGCCAGTTTGGGGCAAGATGCCAATAATTTTGCACCCAAAATAGAAGTGCTAAAATCCCCCAAAATTCACCAGTCTCACTCATGATCTGAATATTTTCTCGGATTATAGTTAGGAAGCAAAGCACAGAGTCTTGAGGCACACATCAGTCTCATGATGAGACGAGTGGGTCATCCTCTTTTAACTCATGTCCTCCTGCTGCCTTTAATGGCCAGAGAGAACCTCTGTGTTCAGGGGTGTAAAAACAAACCTCATCTTCTTGGGTTTTGTTCTCCAGTGCTTGCTGCTCCAGCCTGGGCCCTGCACCAGCACGGGCTTCATCTTGGCTGGGGCCAGGTGTACTGAGAGCCCCCTCAGAAGACACCCAGGTTTTGGAGCTCTGTAGGACCGTAGCCTGTCTTTGGCTCTGGGGTTTAACAGCACAGGTGAAGCTCAGTGTAGAGATTGAGCGGTGTTGGACACAGGAGGCCACAGCCATCAGATGCATGTGCTCTACTGCATAGTCAGGCTGCTTCTGTCACTGCCATGTTGTCAAAGGGACATGGATGCATGTCCATGGACAGCCTTGGGGTATCACAGCTTATTCAAGAAGCTTCTTTTCATACACCTTAATAGGTGTGAGCCGTTCTTCTTGCAATCTGATGTGCGGTGTGGCCACTCACACAACTGCATTGGCACAAATGAAGGAACAGTAAGATGGGAACCAGCAGTGGGAACAAGCAGCTGAAGTGGGAATTTTGCCCACTGAAGAAAATTTATACAGCAGCTCTTCCTGTGTCTTCCACAAAGAATGATGCTTAGAAGAGTTCTCTAAACCAGCCTGAGAGGGTTTGTGTAGCTCCTAAGCACTGCACTGGCGCTGTTCAACAGTGCCGACTTTTTGTTCAAAGTAAGCATCAAGTCATGCCATTTCATGCATTTCTTGTTTCACTTACAGCTGAACGGTTCATTCTGTTTAGTGTTACAGGAGTTGTTTAGAAAACAGGAGGGTTGCATACTGTGACTGTCAGCTCAGGTTACTTGTAAGGGAAGGTAATGCCGTGTTGTTAAAGCGAGTCAAATGTTATTTATTTTAGGGCTCAATACAGAATAGCCTAATAAACCCCTGTTCAGCCTAGGTAACAGAGAATGTAAAGGCATGTAATGCTTGACAAGAACAAAAGGATCAAACAACATGAGCAAAGGTGGGTTTTTTGTTATTGTTGTTTTGGGGAGTTTTTTTGTTTTGGTTTGTGTTTCTGGGTGGGGAGTTTGTATATGTTGTGCTTTTACCATACTCTACTTGTTCTTCTGTGGCTTCTTCAGACTCTACAAGGGGACACTTTTCATGTTTCAAGTATCATACATTTAGACACTATATAGCTGTGATGAGTAGGGCAAAGAATAAGACACAGTGACTCAGCCTGAATCTCTTGTGGAGCTATTAACTCTCCTTATCTCATAAGAAAAGGTGAGACTGGATCTATAGGATAAGGGAGATAAGGTCTATAGGAGATAGACTTCTTAATAATCTCATTAATTTTCTTAGTTTTCTTAGTTAATGTCTATAGTGTTCATTTACACAAGCATTCAAAAGTCATCTCAGACCCAAAATTTACAAATTTAAACTTAAAAATATTAAATTTCTCCAGCTTTTTGTTGAACTGTTGTTATTTGTTATTCTACTCCTGATGACCACATTAAAATACTTGAAGTTTTTGTGTGTTAAACTATAAATGAGATTATTTTGTAACCTTCTGGTGTGTTTTGAAATCTAACAAACAGGGAGAAAGTTACAGTAAAAGTGTTCCCTTACACAGGCTTTAACACCAGGAGCATTTTTCCTGTAGTCCTTTAAGTGAGGGAAGCAGGGAAGGGCAAATCTATTCCTCCATCCAGAGTAGATCCTGGGCAGTACCTCTGCCCTAAGGTCCTGCAACTGGGATTCAGTAACTTCATTATTTTTTTGTGTGCATCTTGCCTGGAGAGAAGACTACTGTCTTCAGAAGGTGCTTAGCTCTGGGACTCTCAAAGGAAAGTAAGCCCATAAGGTAATCCTACTGCACATAAAAATGAACCCCAAAAGGCCAAAATGCTGGCAGTGGAGCACACAGCTGAAAGAAAAAAGAGGAACAAATAACAGAATATGCTTTAAATGAATAAGAAGCTGGAAGTTGGTGAGACAACTGATGGGTGTGCTGTGTGGATTGCTGTGCATAGAGGAAGCAGTTCAAGAAAGCAGAATATTGCAGAAATATTAAATTATTTATTAGTACCAATCCTCAGCACAGATTTGTGTCCACATTTATTGAGAGCTCAAGTATGAAGTGGCTGAGGTGTTGGACAAAATATATACAGTCTTATTAGAAATAACATAATAAGTATGTGGAACTATAAATGTGTTAGAAGTCTCTAGGAAGCATCTAGAGAATTACATCCCAGTAAGCTTATAGTGGTAGTTGGAAATTAGTTGAAATAATAATTACTGACATGTCATAATTCATAGCTTGCAGCCATTGAGATTGCACAGAAGGAAATGATGCCAAACTGACAGGGAGAAAGGTGTTTTGGAATATGAAAAATAATTTGATTTGAATCATGAAAGCTTGTAGTAAGTTTCATTGTCCTTTGCAGATGGTTATTTAAAAACATGGTATGACTAGGATGGCTCAAAACCTGTATTGAGCATAAAAGCAAAAGGTGCATTACCCACTTAGGTCTATTAACAGTGGTATGTTGACAGATCCCCACTTCAAATTGGTGGGGACTGGTCTGTTCTCAGAAGCATGAAACAGCACTCTTGTGCCATTTTGCCTGCCCCATTAGCCCTGCTGAAAGGCAGAAGTGGGAATTGCCTAAATAGTATCTGATCCCTGAGCATGGAGAGCTATGAGGCTGCCAGTCCTGCACCCCTCCCCTGAGAGCTCCACTTAGGAAGGAGCTGGACCTGAGAATAGCAAGCTCTTTTTTGGTATATGGCTGACTTGAAAAATAATAGTAATAGAAAAAATCCAAGTAATTTTGAAAACATGTCATTAAGAATGGCCATTAAGAATAGGAAAAGTAATAAAGAACAGCTTGGAGAATGTCACCAGAAGTAAAGCCGATATATCAAAAACGCCCTTGTCTCACCTCAAAATAGCATTCAAGAGTTAGTGGGAGTTCTGGGAACACAAGATGAAGCTGAAAAAGAATTGGGGAAGTCTCAGTCGTGGAGAGTAACTGAAGAAAATTGTGACTGTTTACCTTAGAAAGCAGATGAGTCAGAGAAGAGGCATGCTAAAACTGTATAAACCAGCACATGAGAAGGTAGATTGGGGTAAGTTTCTGTTTGCTTGTCTTAAAACACTAAAGTGAGTGACTATTTAAAGAAATGAGAAGGTTGCAAATTCCAAACCTGATAAAAGGAAATTCTTGTTCAGATACGTGATTAAAGTGTGAAAGTCGCTACAGCAGTAAGTTGTTGTGCTAAAGAATTCAACAAGGTTTTTAAAAGGTTATTTCAATGGATATCAGCAATCTTTACAGCTGCTGTAATCCATGTTGACCAGTTTTGCAGGGAATATTAGACTTAAGTTTTTAAGACTGGGTACCAGGGATATCTTCATATTCTGTTGCTGGTTGTGCTTCCTTCTTAACATAAAGTGTTAGGTTAGTGGTGTAATTAATTAATAATTGTATGCAAGGTGTGAAATTACTTCTGATTCTCAGTAACAAGCTAGAAAGTACCCCTGTGTGGGTAGTGCCTGAATTTAGAGGGGTCTTTTTTCAGGCATTGGAACAGAGTAACCTGTGGAATCCCTTTGGGCCAGGCTTCAGCACCACTCTTAAATACACATGGCTACAATAACCCAGGTGAAGGATCCTTCCCAGCATCTCTTGAGATGGCCAAGATCTGTGGCTAAACAGATACATTCAGGGATGGGATTCCCTGATGAGATCAGGAACTGATGTTTTGTTTTAAATTTGAGTAGGAGGTGTTGAGTTGCCTTTTTTGGTCATATGTGCATTTCATGTGTGAGTAAAAGATCTTTGTCTCTTAAAAAGACGCTAAAGCAAGAGAGCTTTCTGCACTTGCGTTCTTGAGTTCATTTCACTTACAGTGTCTGAAAGGCATGACGTAAGGAACTGTTGTCTTCACCTGAAGTCTTCAGTTAAATTGTTAAAAGAAATAATCAAACCTAAGCTAAGAAAATTATTGGTTTTGTTTGCCTGCAAAGGCACATCTTGTTGGGGCAGTTGCAGTGCTCATGATTTTCATGGATATGCATGTGAGTATGTGATGTGTATGTGAGTACATAATGATGAGCAGTTCATTTTTGTAATTCTTGATTTTTGCCAAGATTTTAGTTGGATTGAATTCTATTTGTCCATATATGAATTTGATGCTTGCAAGACATGGGCAGTCTGTTCATGTAGTCCTGCCATTTTACCTGATAGTAACCTCCCCAGGAACAGTACCTGCAGTCTTACATTCAGCTCAAGGGTGGTGTAATTATTCTCTTGAATTGTGCTTCCTTATAGGTGACATGATATTTTTGGATAATTCAAAATATTCTGAACAATAATTAATGATGTTGTATACAGATTTCAAAGGTATGAGTTAGATATTTGAAAATACCTTGGAAATCAAATCCTCCTGAGAAGGGAAAGCTATATATGCAAAAAAAGAAACTAATTTCTGCTTAATTGCCAGAAGATAAGGTAATTCCAAAATGTTAATGGAAAATGCTGATATTTGGCCTTCAAATGGCAAGCATAATGCAAACCTGCTGGTTGGAATCAGTGAAATGGTATGGAAAAAAAACCCTCCCTACTTTAGAGTTTGGGGAAATCAGTGCCTAATAAATTGTACATATGCCTGTGCAATAATAATAACAGAATTTTAGAAAGATTAAGAAGGCTGGCATGATTTCTGTTAAAATAGCATTAGCTAACTGGGTCATAAATGCAAATAAGACTATTAACTCTAGATGACTGGCTTATGGTTACAGTATCTCAGCTCTTAGGTTTTCATGGCATTAACAACAGACTCTCCAGTGCATGAGCCCATATCACATGGTTTTATTTTTAGTACTGATAAATCTAATTTTTCAAGATCATGTGAAGCTGGGCACTGAAGGTTTCTCAGTAGCTGCCTCTTCTGCACTGCCTCACTCTGCAGGGAGACACTGCCCAGGGCTCCCTGAATCACGCTCAGTCCCGCTCAGCAAAGGTGTCAGCTTTGGCAAATGGCATGTTAGGAGCAAAATCATCCTTCTGATACTGAGTTTGGGATCTAGTGATTCATGCAGGGTCAGGATGGGTGGGAGTGTGGCTGCAGGCCAGGCAGGATGCCCTGCTATGGCTCGTACCAAGCAGTGGTTGGGTGTGAGCATCATGAATACTTGGGCACAACATTTTTGTTGGTATTTTCTACAGAAATGTAGAAACTTTGAAGGAATTACTGTATAGAAATGATGGCAAAGCAGGATATAGCTGCAGGGATGTAGTTGGTGCTGACATGGAGGTTTGCTGAAATACTTCTGGCTGGTGGGCTGGGATGGCAAAGAAGGAGGAAGCAGTCAGTGGTTGTCACGAGCTGTGTATCCAGCTTCCAGCTGAAGCTCTGGGATAGTGGCTGATGGAGTAAGCTAGTAGGTGAGACCTGTGGCTGTGGGATCTCTGTGCTCCACTATTTGGGGATGCTTAGCTGGAGCCTTCTCAGCTCAGCTTCATCTCCTGCCCTGTGCTAGCTGAGCTCGCTCATGACTCGGCTTTCTGGGGCTCCTTCACTTCTGCATCTAAACATGGAGGTACTTGATGGTCCCTGTAGTATCCTTGAGTCCAACACAGAGTACTCTTTGGTACTGCATAAAGAAACCTGGTGAAAATCACTCTCGGTTGGATCTAGGGTCCCAGTGTTGATTCCATGCTTTTGAGCTGTGGCCCTGGCACTCCATCCCCCTCTTTTTGGGGAGAGAGAGACCGCCCAATTTCTCTGTTATGATGTGATGCACTCAGAACCACCCATACAATCAGTCTCCCTCCCAAGACCACTAGCTGCTTGATATGAGCAAACAATTTCCAAGCAGAGTTGTTTGATCATCATGCTAGTGGTGTCACTGCTCTAATTATTAAAGGTTTCTGAGAAAGTTGGTGTTTCCTGGGCTGTTTCACTCCGTTGCTCTGTAGGAAATGTTGTGCTCTGGAAATGTAAGCAGACTAACTGTTCAAAGTGTAACAAGAGCACATACAGAGCCAAATTTACTGGAATGACTGATTGCTTGCAGACATGAAAATCGCTGGCAGACCATTTAGACAGCCATTCCCTATGCTGCCAGACTACAGACAGACACAAAAATGGGATTTAATCATAGTTATAGAAAGACAAATAATTCCTCTTTACCCTCCTGCATAGAATAGGACTGTTCTATATGCTATATAGAACAGAACTTTATCACATACTTCTCTTGAAATAATGTCTTTAGTCCACATACGTGCAACACTTCAGCACTGAAATGAGCTTTGAAGTGATCTGTTCTGTAAAAACATCAGAAAATTTAAGGAATTTATGTTCATTAATAAACCACAATTATTTTTCTTAACTCTCAGTTAATGAATAAGGAAACAATGTTTTAATAACAGAGCCACTGAACTGCAATAATCATGTCAGTTTAAAAAAAATTCCCTGCAATATACCTTTTCACAATATGTGAAAATTTGTATGAAGTGTTTCCAAAGGTTGGCTTCATTCCACTTTTTCTTTTAGAAGACTGTTCAACTATTCCTTTCACTGCTGGAAGCTTTTCTTGATATTTAACCTAAAATACAATTTTCTGACTATCATCCTATTTCTTACAGTAACATGTAATAATATCGTGCCTTCCTTGTTTTTTCATGTCATTCCAGTACTTGCTGATCCTTTGCGTGAGTACTTTGCCAGTATGCATTCTTTTATTTTATTTTTTGCCTCTAATATAATATCTCAAAACTTGGGTTTCTTTCCATGCTTTAAAACTCTTTTAAGAAGGATAAAACTTACTTTAAAATCTGTAAATCATAAAGAAGTTAAAATCATGCATAGAATAAAGGCAAGTATTTTCTCCAGCCCTGTCTGAAGTAATGCTGATGCTTGATAAGGGGTCAGTGTTTTCTGCTTTTGAGTTTGAATTCATTGGACTGTGATAGTCAGAGACCTGCTGGCAATGCTCTTCCTAATGCAGCCCAGGATGCCATTGGCCTTCTTGGCCACCATGACCCACTGCTGGCTCATGCACAGCTTGTTGTCCACCAGGACCCCCAGGTCCTTCTTTGCAGAGCTGCTTCCCAGCCCCCAGCCTGTGCTGGTGCCTGGGGTTGTTCTTCCTCAGGAGTAGGACCCTGCATTTGCCTTTGCTGAACTTCAGACAGTTCTTTGCTCCTCTCTCCTTGGCCCACCAAGGTCCTTCTGAAGGGCTGCACAGACCTCTGGACTATCAGCCACTCGTCCCAGCTTTGTGTGTCAGTGAAATCTCCAAGGAGGCATCTGTCCCTTTGTCCAAGTCCCTCATGAACAAGTTAAGCAACACCGGGCCCAGCATTGAACCTTAGGGGACACCACTAGTGACAAGCCTCCAACTAGTCCCCATGCCACTAATTATGACCCTAACAATGTATTTTAAACATTAAATATTCCATATGCTCATTGACATGCAAGTAACTTGAGATAGAAAACAGCTGCCCATTCTGCATGGTGAAATTTTCTTAAGGATTTTACTGAGGGAAAAAAACCCAGAAATGTTTGTACTTAATGCTTTTCCTCTCTTTTTTTGGGTGAAGTGAAGGATAAACTATACTATAAAAATTACTTTCCAGTGATGCAGTGCATGTGAACTAGCTGGCTTGTGCTCTTGGATACAGATCAGACAACTTCCATCTCTAGTCTGTGGTTCATATACTGGTTGGTTTGTTAAAGGCTGGATATTGTTGCTCATTGGTGTCTGCAAGTCAGTTTTGCCTCAGTTCCTTGAAAACTGCTTTCTGAACCACTGGTAATCAATACATTTGTTAATATTTGCATTAGATAAGGTGTAATAATGTCATTAGTTAGATGTGTGTTACCTATCACCCTTACTGCCAGCAATCTGATAGTTTCACGATGACCCTTATATATCCCACTGGAGTGCCCAGGAATTACATTCCCAGCCTACAGTTTGCACCTCTTGAGGCTAATACCATCATTTTACAGTTCTGTAGAGCAAACCTTCCCTGAAGAGCTTCCCTAGCCTGGTTTTTGCTTTGTCTTCAAGCCTAAAAACTCCAAAGGCTGTACTTGATCATAAGATGTGCAGTTCCAACGACATCGGGGTCAATTTTGGTTGAGACTTCTGTGTGCCACAGTGGTAAAAAACAATAGCAGTGATTTGTGCTTTTTTGCTTGTTACTATCCTTCTGTCTGAGTAACTAATTCAACCTTGTATTTATAGCTCCCTTGTGTTCTCTGGAAAGTCAGGCAAGTGAAATTATTGGTCACTTAGCCAACTGCATCATGATACAGTTTTATTTCATGGAGAAATAGCAAATGTAGATAAAACTTCTTCAGAGAGGTTTGCTCTGAAAACAGTCTGTGGAGAATTGCAGGCCAGCCAAAGCAAGAATAGCATTTTCAAAATCTGCTACTTGGCATTTCTTTATCTGGTATTCTCATTGTCAGAAGTTTGTGTATTATTGCAAATTAAGGCCAATATGTCTCAAGCCGGAATCAGAGCCTCCATGGGGGTAATAGATGTGTGTATATATTAACAAAATAATTCTTGGTAGGTCTCTGTTGCCTTATTTATTCTAATATACTAACCTAAATGTCTTGCATGTAAATATTATGATTTTTAGTTATTGTGTTGTTAATTTAGTTCTCCTCTTTATACCTTTCTGTCCTGAGAGATGCAGATGCTGAGTGGCTGTTCTGCCCTTTCTGCATTCCCTGTATTACTGACTGGTCACTCCCTTTCATTGTCCTTCTTGGAAGTAGACACTATTTCATTTTTGTTTTCTATGTCCATCTCAGCAGTTACACAGTCCCTTCAATAGCTAGCCACTAGCTATAATAAATGCCACTAGCTGAGCATGTTGTGAGTGACCCCACTGGGGCAGCCAGCAGATGGGGTTCAGTTGTGGCCCTGTGCTGGAAGTTAAAGCAAGTGTTCTACCTTTGCAAAATAACATGGTGGAATTTCCTCAATCCCACAAAAGGGTTAGGGATGCACATGCAGCCCAGTAAAAATTACCTCAGTGCTTTCTTTTCTCAGTATCTGTGACTAATATAAGGTCACCAGTATTCCTCAGGTGGACAGAAATGTTCTATAATGGTGTGTAACTCAAACAGCGGCCATATGGGTGGACTTGATGACTGGAATAACAGTAGTTGGGTATTTCAGGTAGCAAAGTAGTCCCACTTCAGCAGTGAAGTGCCCAGCTGCACCATCTGTCTCAAATCCACCTTATAACTCAGCCTAATTACATTAGTGCCCAGCTATTATCACCTGGGAGATCATAATAGATTTGAAGAGCTGATCTGGGCTTCTTCTGAAGTTTGGATTATTTTTAGTTCCTTGTGTTTGAAAAAAAATAATTAGGGTTGAAGTATTGATGCTCTTGGAGAAGTAATCATGCTTGGACAACACTCTCTGACACTCCTTGTGAATTTTAAGGTCTTTTCTGGTTACATTGCTGACAAAAATCAAGTTTTTACTGTATCTCTTAAAGAGTGAAGTTCATCTCCTTAGGGAGGGCTTGCAGAAGTTTTGTGCTGCAGTCAGGTTCTATCTAAGACTTGTTTGGTGGACCTTTACAGTGATTGCAGCTAAGGAGGTTCAAGCTAAGTTATAGTCTAACCTATAAAAATCATGAAGAGAGTCACTGATCAGCTTCCGATTATAAAATCTCCACCACAAATGCTAATGATGCTGCTCAGAAACCTGGAATAATGTTACTTAATTGTTGTGCTGTATGAGTTTGAATATCTGACAAGCAAAAAATGATCTGTCACCTTGGTGTATTTGAGATAGACAAACTTAGTGTATTTGATATGGGCAGATCCTGTGTGTGTGGTTGTGAGACACCATTATTTTTCTGGCACTTCTCAGAATAGACTCCAGAAAGTGAAGAACTTGTGTTACCTCCTTCCTCTTGTTAACTAGCACAGTTTTATGTAACAGAACTTATATTACATTTTTAAGAGTTTTCTTTTAAAATTTCCTACAGAGTTTTTTTTCTTTCTTGAATAATTTTTTTTGTGATTAATATATTCATGTAAAGTTACAAAATTATATTTCACTATTATATGAACACTTGATCAGGAATTTTTAGCCACTGAATTGGGAAGATTGAATATAAGGGAGAGTGTGTCTGTCATAGTCACTTCCAGGAATACATTGCCCTGGGGGCATTCCTGAACAAGGTACCATTTACAGGCTGGGAAGATAGTACAGGAATTCCTAAGCAGCTGCAGTTAGAAAGTAGAGTAGAGCTAGTTGCTTCTAAGTTGGAATGGTTTTCAGTAGTATTTGCTGTTAACCTGTCTCTTCCGTTTTGTTTTGTTGTTGGTTTTTTTTCTTTAATTTTGTTGAGGCTTTTTTAGGGGGTAGTGTTGGTTTGGGGTTTTTTTGTTTTTGTTTGTTTGTTTGTTTTTTGTTTTGTTTGGGGTTTTTTTTGTTTTTGTTTTTGTGTTTTTTTAATGTAATCACTTGGTGCTCCTTTATTTTGGATATTTTTAAAAGGAAGAACCATAAAGAGAGACAAGAAGAGCTATAGATTCTCTTACAAGATTTCTATATCTCTGCATCCAGTATTTTTCTCTATTCTTAGCCAGGTAAAAAAAAAAGATAGTATTTTAAATTTGCTTTATGCTTGGGGTGTTTTGGTTGGATTTTTTCTTTCCTCAAAGCTTCTAACAAAGATGGACTCTGAATTCATATAGCACTGATGAGGCATTGGTGGATGTCAATGAGTGTTATTTTTCTTCTTAAAGCATGAGGTTCATTTACAATGAGCTTCTCATACTCAGTCCAAAAGTGAATGTAAATATGGAGGGTTTTGAAATGGTCCTGATTTATACCATCTATAATGTAATTTTGTCAGATGTTAGTTAAATGAGCATTAGGCTCACGTACTTTTAATTTAATGTAGACTAAATACCAGAGATTTTAAATCTACTGCTTATTTTTTTTTCTTGTGGGAAAGTACTCCACCATAGATGCTCAAACCCAAGGAGCTTCCAGCTTAGCATGGTTAATGCATGTGTCTTATTTTAACAGGAATGAACCTTTCCTAATGGTGCTCATCAGTGATTTGCTAGAAAGAGGAGGAACTATATTGTTCTTAGTATTTTTATCTTACAGCAAAGTGCTTGTTCATCTTTAGCTAGTTTCGTTGTTTCTCCTTTCTTTATTACAGTATTTTATCTATATGGAAACTACAGCAAAGTGAAAGCTTTTTCTCACAAGGGAAGGTGATGGAAGTACTATTTTATCCTTTGCTCATGCTTACCAACATTCAGTTTGGATTTATATTTATTTAACTTGGACTTGCCCTTGTGTTTATAGGGAATATGTATGGGCAGTTCAACAGATGTATCTTACAGACCAAGTACAGGATGACCATTGACAAGAGACAGGGTTAGTAATGTGTATTTAAGGAATTTGCCTCAATGGAACTGAGCGTGGCATAATTTTAAAATGATTTTTCTGTGGAAACGGCTGTCTTTTCTGTGAAAGAGCTTTTGGGACTTGAGAATGCTTGTGAAGGGAAGGGAGTCAAAAGCACACTGTAGACCTTCTCACTGTCACACTTGTCTGCAAGATTGGAGAAGAGCAGACCTCCACCAGCTTCCCTTCCAAGAACATAATAGTGTGCAGCTATCTTGTGCATATGGGTAGTTAAGTCTTAATTTTTCATGCCTTAATTATTTTCCTGTAGATCATAACCAACTATTTTCTTTAACAGCCCTTGAAGGAATAGTCAACAAACTTACTTAATTGAGAACCATTAGCTAGATACCAACATCTTCTCATCCATGTTAGATTCATATCACTTGTTATTTTCCTCACATGCAGCTTTCTGTTTTGACCAGTCAAATCTTCTGCTGCCCAAACATATGTGTGGGATATACTCTGGCTGCAGCTGATTTCTGTTGGTGTGTGGTTTTTTTTTAATGTCCCCTATAACTGTGGTTGTCTGAAATCACAATTAAATGTGGTGAGCCCAAAGTGAAAAGAGTAATTCCTTTAGAACTGTGAGCCGCTTCATTCATAGGAGCATTATACTTCTTGTTTGGTACCTGTGAGGAGTCTTGGGCATGTTTTTCTCTAAACTAGGCGATAATGTAACACATTTTGTGTTCTGTGAACAAATAAAATGGTTATGTGGTAAATCCTTGGGACTAATAGACATTGAGGAGGGTGTATTTCTTAAAATGAAGTGTATCATTTAAGGAGACTTGTAAAGCTTTAGAGCCTTTCTGAGTCCTCATCTTGGCAGTTTGCTATCAAGGCCCCTAAATGTATTCAGTGAGATGTTGACAGTCTAGGTATTTTTAAGACAACATCTTACATGAAAGGCATTCCTTCCTCAAAGCAGCTCTCAAAAGATTTTTTTTTTTTTTGCCATTGTCTATTCGCCAAAATCATTTCCTCAAGCTTTTAAAGATCAGGCTGGCATCCATTGGAGATTGGATGCCAACCATATGATACCTTTCAAAAATAGGTATATGTGGTGGGTTGGATGCCAGCCTCAAGATACCTTTTAAAAATAGGTATGTTTGTCATTCATCTGCAAAGCAAATAAACAAAACCTGCTGGGGAGCATCAACATTCTTCCAGTGGGTGAGCAACCACGCTGTTGCTGGCAGAGGCTACCAGCCACTCACACCTAGAGTAAGTGAGCACTGGGGGGGTGGATACCCCCCTTGCATGTACTCAGAGGGTTGTTGCTGGTGAAGCTGCGCTGCTCCTACCTGGCCATTCCTCTTTCTGCAGCTGCACAGGTGATCAGAGTCTTTGTCAGCCTGGTGTGTACCCTGAGCATTATGAAAACAAACACCAAGGAGAAAAAGGGAAAGAATTAGATCAAGTACATCCAACAAAATGGCACAGAGCTTCTAATGTATCCCTACATTGTACTTAGCTTCAGAGCTTTGCCTGAAGTGTTTGAGTTAGGGATTTGGAGTAGGGTTTCACGTGAAAGCCACAGAGAAGTCTGTGGTCAGAAGAAGGTACAGGGTTGGACCTGGACCTTTCATCTCCATTAAGGTCAGCACTTTCTTGCTGGTCCAGCCCTACCTCTGATTTAATTTAGCACAAGGCTAAGTCCCCAGGTGACATGCTTAGTTTATTGACAATGTTATACCATTAAATCAGATTGTAAGCTTAAAAAAAATTATATATATATTGAAACTCCTTTTCAAAGAGCAGAACAAGCAGCTGCAGAATAATACATTTGTTTCAATAAAACTGTAGGATCCTGGAATAAAGGGTGTATGAGTGGCAGTGGGAAGCTGTGCCGGTGGCAGCAGCTGAACCCTCGGGGGCTGTGAGCAGCTGCCATACCCTCGGCGCCGGGCACTGCTGACCAAAGCTTATCCCAAGGCAGAGATAGGGATATTACATGATATCTGTCCCTCAGATATCTGGAGGCTGCTCCAGCTCTTCTAGGAGGAGAGCTCACTTTTATTGTTTAGACTGGAGAAACATGAAGAATTTGGATGGTGTTTTCTCTCCCGAAACTCATTTGGCATTCTCTTACTCTCTCTATAACCTGCAGCCCCTATTGTGAGTTGGCAGTTTTTCTCAAGAAATGTAAATGCCATTATAGAGTTGCCATTCTTTAGATGCAGCACAGTATTTGTTATTAATAGTAGTAGTTTCTTCTTAGTAATAATAACTCCTTGATGGGTATCATACCTAGGAAAGTGACAGCTCTGTATGCAAATGACGCACTTCCATTCGGTTGTAATGTGACTGGAAACAAAAAGTCAGAGCTCTGCAAGTATGGGAGAGATAGGGAGTGTATCATTAGAGAATGCAGTAGAAGACAAGGAGGGATAGAAAAGACAGGTGATGCCAACTCACTGTCTACAACATCTGCTGCTTTTTTGTCTGGTATTAGTAGGAGAAATGCTTGATGCTCTTTGCGTGATTGAATTAGTTTGAGTGGAGAGAATTATCCTGACATTATTGTAATGGCACAAAATAAAGGTCGTAAGGGAAGGTGAAAGTAAGAACAATTGCAAACAATCTATACCATGAGAAATTAGGAGAGAGAAAAGTTAGATAACCTTTATTTTAAAAAAAACCCCAATATTTAAAAGAGAGTTAAATGTTTCATTGAACTAAACATATGCAGAACCAGTTAGAACTAAATATTGGTTATAGGTATAGTGAGAAGAAATATCTCGTTAACTACAGCTCTACTGCTTATTCTAGGTGCCTGTTCCAACTTTCAAATTATATTTTAGTTACAAAAATCCACTTCAGTTAACAGTGAATGTACAAAGCTGGCACAGGTTCCTCAAGGACTGATAGGGATGTGTGTTCATGCACATACCCATATACGTCTGTAACGTATACACACATATGTATATATATATATGTGTAGCTGTATCACTGTACAGTGGAGGGAGAGGCACTGAAATACAGTAGCATGTAAAGGTGGTCATTGTTTTCTCTGGTTCTTGTACTTCAGGCCTCCATTTCTGTTCCCCACTGTACATGCATCCTTTTTCTTTGATAGATGTACTTACAGATATTTTTCAGCTCTGTGGCCATGAATATACTGTAATGTTGCCAGTCTGTTGCACTTACTGTATGCACATATATATCCATACTTGTAACCATAAGTAAGGATGGAAGTATTTATTAGGGAGTTGCATAACAGGACTACTTGATAAAGCAAATAGGTGATGCTCAGTGATTCCAGGTAGATTGTCCAGTCCCTTTTGTCAGTGCTGTCTTTCAACCTTTGTATGTTCCTTTAAAAAGTTGAGTACTTTGCTAAAAGCGTAGGATTGAAAGAAACCCTTGGATAGATTGAGTCCTGTACTCTGCTACTGTAGGCAATAGCCTGATCTCCTTTGTTATTCTGTCCTGGGAATAGTTAGGTCTTGTGCTGTTTGCTTGGAAGGTGGAACTATTTCAGTGACTTTCTGTAGCATTAGAAATGTAGTATGATTTATCTGGGGAGGGAAAGGCCAGCTATTCCATATGCTCAGTGGAGTTATAGTGCATCACATCCTGTGCACCCTGCAAAGACGTCAGCTTCATTTGTAATTGCAGAAATGCTCATGCTGAGTACAGGAATGTGGCTCTTCAGGTGTAGCAAATTGTGCTGTAATCAAACATTGGCATGGAGTATTCTCTGCTCTCTATTGCTGTGGCAGTCCATCTGCAAGCACATCTCCATAGCATATATGAAAATGAGTGCTGGAGAAGACCTCTATCTTTAGATCATATGCCTCTCCCCAGTAAAATGGGTGGAAGATCAGAGATTTAAAAA
This sequence comes from Pycnonotus jocosus, assembly GCA_013400435.1. Taxonomy (NCBI): domain Eukaryota; kingdom Metazoa; phylum Chordata; class Aves; order Passeriformes; family Pycnonotidae; genus Pycnonotus; species Pycnonotus jocosus. Next base: position 345,118 of record VWYP01033580.1, read on the forward strand.
AATGAGTCACTGTGACTCACTACAGTATATGCATGATAAAATCTATCTAAATTTGGTAAGGAACTCTAGGAACTAATTGCCCTAGTTACTTACCCCTTTTATTTTTTTGTAGATGTTTGTCCCTTGCTTCTCTAGCAATTACATACTGTATGTACAGAAATAAGATTTCAGTAATGACTGTTGTGTGCTATCCTAGATTAAGGACTTCTGCTCTTGCAAAACTGATTGGTGTCGTATTTTCAATGATCTCTTGGAAAAATCATAATGAAATTAGGAATAATGAAAGCTCTCTGAATGCATTGGATTTTAGAGGTCTTGTATTGTGTTAGAAAATGTGAAAAAATTATTTAAAATGTTGATAACATGTAATAAATTTAGATTACCAAACCCGGCTTCTGTTGGTAAGAGATCACATTTACTATAAATCATACATTTGCTACTCCAAAATTGCAGTTACTCAAAATTTCTTGTCTAAAATCTTAAATAGATATTAACACTGTTAGCAGCATTAAAATACGCAATCAGTTCTTGAGTACAGTATCTAGCACATTTAGGATTAATTAAATTTAATTCCTAGACATCAAGTTGGCAATTAAACCACAGATGTTGAAGGTCCTGAATGCTGAACTTTTGAAACAAATTTTTTACCACTATTCCTTTTATAAAAAGGAGCTCAAAGGAAACATAAGACTCTTTCAAAAGCTCACAGCTTTGTGGAAGGCATCCTTTTTAGGGCCAGATTGTTGGCCTTTACATTTTACTTAATATCTCAGGCCAAGTTTTATTCATGAGAGATCATATCCTGTGTGAGACAGTGGTTTAGAAGCTGATTAACATCTGTGATATGTTTTTTTTCAAGAGTAGAACAACCAAAATTTGTCTTTTTTATAGAATTAAAAAATTCTGCAACAAACCAACCAACAAACAAAAATAATTGGACAATATAGGAAGGCTGTATGGACCACAAATGGTCCACAGACAACTTACGTTTGAGTACCAACATTCTTGCTCTTTTGAGTACAAGATGAAGCAGTTCAGACCTTCAGTACCTGTGTGAAGATGCTAAGTGGAAAGCAGAGGACCATAAAGGCAGAGGTAAAAATGGGTCCTCTGTGAGTTGAAGCTGTTAGTGAAAGTAATGATATCTTTGCATTTATGGGTTAGCAGTAAAATTCCTCTTTGTAGAGGGGTAATTCAAGCTCATGCGTTATTTAAGTGTGCTATCAATGGGACATGTTTTCATAAGCTTTACATTTGAGCCAACATAAAAGCCAAAAGTCATCTTAGTACTTAGGGCAATCCTTCCTTTCTTTATCTCTTCTTCATCATGTTAAGTGCCTAAAATGAAATTGGAAATATTCAAAGCAGTTGTGGACTCAGCATCTGTAGTCAGATGCTAAATGTAAATTACAGCATCATCTTTAAAATGACCTCATAAAATAACATTTGCTCCGTGTTTAAATGAGTTGAATTTTCAAATAACAAATTGCTTCCTTATGAGGCCGTTATCAGAATGCATAGAAGAATCATTGTCTCGCTTTCATTTCTGATTATAAAGCAATAAGTTTCTTTTGGAAGTTACTAATTTGTATCTAATTGAGATGGATGGAGGCTCTAGTTAATCTTGTTAACATTCAAATGTACTCTTGGATGTTTTATCAAATCTAAACAAAAGACAGGTTGCACAGAATCTGAATTAAAATATTCAAGTTTTAACATGATTCCTATTTAAAATAGAAAAGAAACAAAATACAACTAAGTAACTTGTCACTTTGCCCATAATTCATATTACAAAGTCAACTTGTGTGTCTAATCTATAAAATGTGTGTTTATGTCCAATCTTTGCCAGACTAAACAGGGCAATTTTAAGACAGGTAATAGCAGCATTCTTCATGGTGTTAGCTAAAGCATTCATGTTGCTTGAACAACTAGTTCTCTTTGTTTTCCTAAATTTTGTCTAGCGATTCGTTCTGACACAGAATGGTATGATCTGGTATTTGGTATGATCTGTGAAACATGAGCAGTGTCTAAGTGTTTAAAGATCGGTGTTTTAGTGGTGGTAAGTACCTTCCACTCATTAATGGTCATCATTAGCCTTAGCAGCTCCCAGCTTTTAAAGATGAAGGTTTTTTCAATGTTGTCCTTGAGTTTTTCTTCACTTCTTTCATACTACTATTAGGCATTGCTGGCAAGTACACTTATATTATTGCTGCATTTTGCCTCAGGGTGAATGAAATTATTACTCTGTGCATTGGATTTATACCAAAATGAAAACAAAATTTTGAGAAATCTGTGGTATTCTTGTTTAGGTAGAAGGGGCAGAATGAAACCTCCAACAAAGTACATCTGCTTGCATTGCTATAATGGAATGTTTTATTTACTGCTTTTCCAACATAAGAATTTTTTTTAAAAAGCTGAGTGTGATATAATCCATCTAGGGGCATGGTCTAATTTGCCCCACTGGAAGCAGGACTTGTGGCTTAGAATGCAGCTGCAAGGTTATATTAAGTAGAAGCCAGTGTTTTCCTGCGAAATTGCAAATCGGATTCTTCTAAGCTGTGTAACAACAGAGAGGTGATTTGTCATACTTGCTTCTCCCCATAATCTTTACATATGAACAAAGAAATAGTTTTCCTGTGGTTGTTCAGTGGTTCAAGGGTCGATGCTTCAGGCTGGTGAGCTCCACTGATAGACACGTTCTTAAGCTGTGACCTTGACACTCTGAATAAGTGCAGCATTCACTAAATAAGAGTCAGATCATCCCTCAGCTGTCAAGTTTAGGTTTTAGGTATGCATATTTATATCCTAGTTCTGAAAACAACTGCTGATTTCCTTGTGAAGTGGAAAGGATCTGTCCACTTAGAGCTCATCTTGGGACTGGAATCTTTAGCAGGATCAGTCCATCTCTGTAAACACCAAAATAGATTTCAGGAAAATTTTGCCTGTCACTTTTAGATGATTAATTATCTATTCAGTTTTATGAAGAAGTGTCATTACAGCTGGATATTTATTAAGTAATTGAAATAACACTCTACTAATTGAGTATTTAATATATGTTTACTTTGTTTGCATACTCTCTGTCTCACTAAAATAGTTGAGGGAGGGAATTTGCTTGTGTATGAATGTAAGTGTCCCATATATATCTGCATGTTTGTGAAATAAAATGAATTTGGAAAATATTTTTTTTAAGAAAAACTAATTTGGAAAAAAGGTTTTTTAAGAAAAAGCTAATTTTTGCTTCAGGCACTAGGATGATATGCTTTTTTCAGTTTTATACTGAGGTCTTGAAAGATACTGTATTTGTAAAATTGTTATTAATTAAAAATGAGAGAGCAGTTTGGTAGGTTTAGACGTGATTAGATTCTCCAGAAAAGCTCAGATAGCTCTAATAATGGAGAGAAGAATCTAAAGCTGCTTTGTATTCCTTCTGCACTCAGTAGCAAAGCAACTTTCCTATGAAATTTCTATTTTTTAAATAATTTGAGACTCTCAGTGGTTGTTGTGAATATGGGTATTCAATCTGAGTATTTAAATTGTGTGCAGAGCATGCCACTTTATTTGAAGTCAGGAAAAGGTGATGATTTGATGAAGAGTCTGACAGTCTCTGAGATTACAGTGGGGGAATCATTTGAGGGAGTGTTGGATAATCTGTGCAGGGCTTCCTGTTTGCAGCTTCTGTAATGGAGTGCTGTGTTCCAGTGGTCCCTGTGATTTTATTGAAAGTGTGCAGTGCCTTCCAAAAAGGCCTGACCGTGAGAGATCGTGCATTTCCTGACAACTGTGACAAAACGATTCCAGCTGTTCTTGAGAGGGCGCTGAGTGCTGGGCCAAAAATTGCTATTTTGTGCATCTTTAGTTTGAATGTGAGGATATTTATTTGGCAGTGTTGATTAACCAGTTCTTGTTAAATAGCTGTTAGCACAACATGCAGTTTTGGTAATGTTGTTTCTGTTTGTAATCTTCTAAGGTTGTGCTGGTGAGATGGAATGAACCATTCCAGAAATTAGCGACCTGCGATGCCGATGGAGGAATATTTGTTTGGATACAATACGAAGGCAGATGGTCTGTGGAGCTTGTCAACGATCGTGGGGCACAGGTTGGTGTGCATGTTTGCTCTGCAGTCCAGAGTGATCAGGTCCTGAGAGGCCAAATGAAGAGGACAAGGAATGGTACTTTATACCTTTCAAAAAGCACAGGAGAAAATGAAACATTTCTTTATTGAAAGGAATGTGCAAGAATTGTGACAAAGGCACTTGGCAAGCACAGTGCTTTCTCTGGTAGGCAGGACATCAGAGCTTCAGCTGGGCTAATAGTTGGCCTGTCTCATTCCATGCACTGCTGCCTTTTATTAAAACAGGAAAAAAAAACCCCTACATGGCCCATATATCTATTTTCTTGTCTTTGATGTGTTAAGGTGAGCGACTTTACCTGGAGCCATGATGGGACTCAGGCACTGATCTCCTATAGAGATGGATTTGTGCTGGTCGGTTCAGTCAGCGGACAAAGACACTGGTCTTCAGAAATAAACTTGGAGAGTCAGATCACCTGTGGCATATGGACTCCAGATGACCAACAGGTAATTAAAATGGGGCCTTTAAGGGTGTCAGTTGGGTAGAGGTGTAGAATAGACCTCTTAAAAAGTTGCCAAGTAAAATGGTTACTTGGTAAGATCAGTTCCATCAAAACTGCTGCTGCTGCCACTGACAATGAAAATTTAATTAATCCTGTTGTTCTTATTAGGCGAGTATGATAGTGTACCAAGTTCCCTGTCATCACTTTTCACTCTGATTCACACACAGTCTTATTCAAAGTCAGTTGTTTGAGACAGGAATCTGTTAATTGTACCCTTAATTTGTTGTTACAGCCATCTTATAAATGCATTTGAGCAGAGATACAGCCTGGACTATTAAACATCTGACTTACCATTTCTGTGTAGATTTGTCCAGTCTCCACTTTCAGCAAGAGCAGTTCCAGCAGCAGATATGGTTATATCTTGCATTCACCTAGGCAAATATGTGTAACTGAGTGTTGAAGAGATGTCTCAACCTTATGCAAATAAAATTTAAAAGAATAAATTTTGCTGAGCTTTGAAAAAGCCAGTTAAAAATACCTTCTTTACAATTTTTCTAAAGATCATACCATATTTCTAAAGACAGTGGATGCAGCACCATTTACAGCATGGCTGGAGCTGGGGCACTGGTTTCATTTGCAAGATTTACACTGATCCCTTGCCTTTCACCGCTGAGCTGACTGGATTGGTCTTTCCTTCTACATGCTTGCTGTCACTGTGGTTGTGTATGTGTGTATAATTCAGTGCTGAAGGAAATGATGGGTGTAGAATAGTGCAAAGAGAAACCCTGTTAGGATCACAGCTGGATTGTTTTCCTTCCTTCATTTTACACTGCCATGGAAAGATGCTGGTTCGAGACTCAAGGTACCACTGAATTTAGAATACTATAAATTCATCCAAGGTAGAGTTATTTTGGGAGTTGCTAGTGGAATATAATAGCACTAATAAAATACATTTCTGCAGCAGCATCTAATAATTTTAGAGTACTCTGCAAAGAATAATGAATTAATCATTGCAACACTGCTTTTTAAAGCCGGGGAGTCTGCCTCTTTTTGAATCTAGGGAAATGTAAATTTTGACAATAAATAATTTACTTAAGATCAAGAGGAAGAGACAAGCAGCAGAAGTAGGAGGGGAAGCTAAGATCTAATAGCTCTCAGTCCTATGTTTTAAACATGAGGCTACCCTACTTGCGTGATGCTCAGTTGTTGCTACTGTATTTGGAAATATCTTCACTTGAGTGTTTAATTTGGAGTGGCTGAGTGCCTTTAATTCAGTTTAGCCAATATGTTTGTACTCTAATCTGGATGCTCCATAAGTGGTTATTCCAGGAAACAAACACTCGTTCAGCGTCCAGATAAATGCTTTCGAACATAATGGCCAATTCCAGCTATGTGAAAATGACTTACAGACTCTGCTGCTGACAAACTCGCTGAAATAGAGACCCAGACCAGCCACCAGCTTGATGTTGCTCTGCACAATTCCCCCTAACTGTGTGGTTTGCAGGGGTTTGCATGTTAAGTGATGATGGATCTTTGTGCTATTCTCCAGAGCTGGTGGAAAGAAGTGATCTTCTAAAATATATTTAGATGTACTTGCCTCTGGAGGCACGAGGAAACATGAATCACAGAGGGGCTGGGTGAGAGACTCTGCTCAGTTCAAACTAAAAATAGCAAATGGGGAGGAAGGACGTTGCATACATTGCACATAAATAAGTGTTTATGGAAATGGATACCCTCACAAGCTTATTGCCTTACCTCAATTTTCTCCTGATTGGTATATGTGCAAATGAGAACAGAACACTATTCTAGTCTACAGTAGTTTCAGCATCTTCCTCATTGCTTAATGTACTCTGCTTGTCAGTACAGTAACTGAAAGATAAATGTTGATGTTTAAATTTAGATTTTTCTACTGTTCTTTTTGTTACCCCTCTGGCACCATGAAGGTTGCTATTGAAAATATTCCTGGAAAGTATTACACTCCATGATCCTGTGACCTTTAACACAATTATCTTTAAAATTTGCATTTCCAGGGGGATTGTATTGTTCAGTTTTCTCAATTTTCTGTTGTCTTGATAGAAATTTGCTCAGTATAGTCTGTCTGTTTGCCTCACTCTTCGGTTCTCTTAACTTTCTTTTTCACTCCCTTCTGCATGCATCCTGCTGGTTTCTCCTGTCTCCCCCATCTTTTCTCCTGTATATTCAGCACCAGTAGGCTGTCATCTCTGTCACGCCTTGCTATGGATGGCTCTGTGGCAGCTCTGCAAGAGGAGGGTAATTTTCTACCACCACCTTTCTGCTGTAGGCAAGGAAAGGTTGGAGCTGCAATATTGTCATCATCATCTTGTTTGACAGTGTGTGTGGCCTCAAGGTTTGTGTCCTTACTGTGCTTTAAGTAAAGCATCTTTGAGGTAGTGGCTAATGTGTAGAGATGGGATGAGAGCTAGAGAGGTGGCCAGGGTGAACTACAATCTGCTGAAATTGAGCATGTAATTGTATCTTTTAACTGACATACTCTGCCCTGATTGAGTTATTGGCTGGTTTTATTAACACTAGCCAAAATTGTTCTGCATTTTCTTTTAGGAAGAGAATGTTATCATTCTCCTTGTGGCTCAGTTGTTTTGCAGGTTTTTTGAGCTCTCCTTGTTTGTTTGGGGAAAACTTATTTTGAGTCACGTGGTTGACTGCAGTGCTTTTTCTTAGCATCATCTCTCAGATGAAATTCTCATGAAGGTCATTGGCAGATTTTTGCTGTAGTTCACACCCAGATCTTGAGTATGGACTTTGAGCTGTGGGCTTCTTCAGCTAATTCAATACATAGGCCTTTTGAATGTGATTCTGCATGTGTATTTTAGAGGACTAGAAGTCAGTTTTCTCACTTCACTGTGTGTCTGTAGGCCCGCTCATTCAGGCATTTCCTCCTCCTGTACCCTATAACCAGAGCACACATCTGGCCAAGACAGAGCCCCATTGGGCTCTTGGGAATGTACAAATGGAAGATTTTATAAAACTGGGCTGTCTGTCTCTCAGGCAGAGTGCCATGCTTGTGTTAGACTTGGATGGGCGGGATTACTCAGGGGCAGGGCTTTCCTTGTAGTTTTTAAATGTTTGGGTTTTTTTAAGGACTACAAGAGGCTGTAGGAGTCATGTGACTCCTACAGGTGAGCAGGCTCACCTAAGATCATGCAGGGGTGAAAAATATATTTGAAATGAAAAATAAATTTGAAATATCAGAGAATGCTGCATCCTGTCTTGAGACAGTTCTGTACCTTTGTCCCATGCTTGTTTTCAGAGGGAATGTACATAAGGATTTCATAAGTGAGAAAAGCTTGACTTTTGCCTAACCAAAGGCATTTGTAATTATAGAACCAATGTCAATAAACCCACAAATCATACAAAATACATTTCCAGTGCTTTGTGTCCCTTTCTATGTGTTTTCTGAGCTTGCAGTAACATTTTTCTATCAACTTCTGCTACCCTCAGGCCAGCCTTTCCCTCTCTTCCCTATATTTTACCCATGGAAGAGATTATCTCTCTTTATGATGGAGAAGGACAGTGTCAGAGAACTGGGTGAGAACTGTAGAAGGTCTGATTATTCCTTCGTTTATAGCAATATAGTGTAACTCCTTGAACTTCCCTGGGGCTGTTTCTGTTGCTCTTTCTCTGTGTGAAAAGGGAAATCCCTCTCCAGTAGAGGAAACCCTCAGTGAAAATGAATTAATATATTTTAATTCCTGGATATCCCAGGCGGTGCTAGTAACCTGTATTTGTTCCCTGCATCTCTGCTAGTACAAATTATTAGACTTTCCTGACAGCTGTAAGTGCCCATTTCTGGTTTTCCCACCTCCCCTTTTCCTGTTGTAAGCTTTTATTTGTGGAAATTCAGGACAGGATTCTGTTTGGCTAGCACATGACAGGTACATATATACATACACGTATATGTGAACTTTGCCAGCATGCTTCCTTCTGTTTGCTTTGAAAGTAAGTACATAACCAGGTAGGATGATTTGATTTGCATCCTGCTGGGTACAACATGTACTGTTGTATGTGGTCCCATTGTGATGCAACATGCACGAGTACTAAAAATGTGTAAATACAGGCCCCAAGGTTCAGCCTCATCTGTGCCTAATCAGACAGAATTGTGCTCTTGGTGAAACAGAAAAGCAGCACCGTGTTAGCAACAGATACCCTGTGCACTGAAGGGTCTTAGAGTGCACTGGAAGAAAACAGTGAGAGCAGCAGCAGATGAGTTGCGTTGTGTCAAACACAACACAGGGTGCAGGAGCTCTGTTGTTTTTTTGGAAGTCTCTTGAAGCTTGCAGTAGCTGTGCAGAGAGGCAGTTTCTAAGCTGTTACTCACGCCTGCTCCCAGCACTTGCCATCCTATTCCCATGGCAACCACAGAGACGCTTCAGCATCTTTCTTCCGTGACAAGCAGGAGGCAGGGGCAGGCTTCAGCTCCTTCCCTGCCTGCAGTGCATCAGGGTGGAGCCCAGGACGCAGAAGGGAGCTCCACGTGAGGAAGGGGATGCGTGTTGTTCCTGGGGCCAGCAGTGGAGCTGGGTAGGATCCCTGTGCTGGCACAGCATGTTGTGCCAAACACGTCCCTGAACAGGATCACAGGATTGTGCTGTGCCCAGAAGCTGCCGTGTGGCAGCCACAGCTCTCACGGGAGGGAGGAGCTGATGAACAAGAAGTGCTGGCAAATGGTTACCGGTGGCATCAGGTGTTTCATGAGCTCCCCTCTCAGAGTTCTTGGGTTTGGTGCGGCTTTAGTCCTTGGCAGGAATTTTACCTAATAAATTCCCTTCAGTACAGTCTGCTTTTGGATCCCCTGTTTTCATTTGTGAACTATGATTTGCAGTTGCTACTGCCTTTCCAAGGAAATGGTGTTCTGAACAGCTCCTAAGCTGAAAGTAAGGATAGTAGCCTTACCTCACTTCCAGAACACAGCTTAACACCATAGAATTTATAAGTGTTTGAAAATGTTGCATCTATTTGGGCCCTGCTGTTGCCTTCTAACCTACATCTACATTTGCCTGTGGCTCTGAAACGAGATGTTTGTGCTCCCGCTCATCCTTCTATTTTAGTTTTATTCAGGTACTGTAGCACATGTTTAGTTTGGGCATTCCTTGCTATTGTGGTAGTCACACTGGTCAAGTTTAATTATTCTCAGACATCTGGATGTGTGGAAAAAAATCTTGAAGATGGCCTTCTAATGAGTTGACAGAATGATGAAAGGGAGCTACAAAGGGGCAGTATGGGGCAGTATGGGGAAGGTACCTATTTACTGTAATTATTATGAATGAAGAGAAGGAAGGACAAAATGAAAAAGGTTTTAGCCTGTAAAATTTGAAAATGTAAGCAATTATTTTGGTCTTTATTAGAATAATTCTTTTTCCTATTAAGGATTTACAGGTTCACATAAAGGAGCCTTAAAGATGCCAGGGAATAATTACATCTTTGTGTCTTAACATACAAAAATGTATTATTTTCTCCCAGAAATTCTGGATGCAGAGACTACCAAATAATGGTTACAATGACTAGGGCCACTCAAGATTGCACTGTACGATACAGTCGTTGAGTAAGATTTGGAAGCCTTATTTTCATTGATGGATGAATTACTCAGATTACTGGGAAAAATGGCTAGAGGCTTTTTATAGCATTGAAGATGTGTCATAAATTAAATAGGCAGTTTATTCAAGCCACAAGGACTGCAGACAATGGTTAAATTGCATATAAGCATTTAAACATTGCATGCTACATAATTGAGCAGCAGCATTAAAATGCAGAAGGAGAACAGGGGAAGGAGACTTCAGTTGTCTTTCAAGATAAATCCGTTTGTTATATAAAACAAACAGATAAAACCCATCACAGCTTAACTGTCTAATATTTTGGACTGTTTTTAGAAGCACTTCAAACCTTTGTGGCAAACTTGCTATTAAAATTAATGATTTCTGCTTACTTGTGCTAAGGGGTCTGTAAATATTTACTAAGCTATTTCAGCCTTTTGTAAACAAAATATGTGGGGAGGTTTATATAAACTTAAAATGTTTAAATATTTTTGCGGATACTTTGTATTCTTGTTTTATATATTTATACATGCTGGAAGTCAGTAGCACTTTGTTTTTGCTCTTTGCTTGGGGGACTTGATTTTTATGATGATACATGATAGTGACAGATTTTGTAGGAAAAGTAATGTGAATTTTAAGTGCTATTTTCCCTTTCTTTCTCCCATCTTCTTTAGTTACCTTGTTTTCCAGCTCTATTGTGCTGCTATTTCCTAAATAATAGATCTCTTTTTTCTCTCCCCTCTTTTCTGATATCAGTGTATAGTTGTATTAGCATTGTTTTTCCTTTGCCTTTTTGTCTCAAGTAGGTTTTTATGCATCATTCCGCTGAGAATACAGCTTCCAAAAAGAAGGAAGGAGAAAACTTAGCTTGGTGCACTGTGTCATTTCTTGGTTGTGCTTTCCTTTTTTCACTAGCAATGTGCAGCCACACTGCAGATTTTTGTGCTCAGATGAGGACTTTATAGGCTTTGCCTTGAGTTTTGGGGAAGGTAGGCAACAAGGATGTTCTCCTTGGAGCCTCTAGGGCTCATCCACGAATTCAGGAGCTATGGCATCTATCTGTGGGTTTATTCCAGACAAATTTTTCCTGCCAAAAAGCCTAGTCTGTACTGCACAGTTACTGAGCGGGTAATTGGAGGAACAGAGCAATAAGGTGATACTTCAATGTGCTTTCTTCTTCCCACTCGCTTCATCTGTGCCTTGCCTAATCTTTCCCTGGATGCTCTTCATCCAGCCTGCAGAGGCAAGGCACTGAGAGAGCTAACGAGATGGTGCCATTTGTTCTAGTCATGAGAGCTGTAACGTGGGGGTTGTTTATGGGCTGACGGCATCATGGCTCGTTTTCTCAGCAGCTCCCGCAGTGTTTCGTGTCGAGGCTGTTTCAGATCAGTCTTGCACAGAAATTTTTCTCTTAATGACTCTGTCTGAAAGGAATAATACAACTGTTTTATGTTCTGCTCCTCCTTGTAGACAGGGTATTTGATGTTTGTTAGTGCAAAAAGCAAATGCCTGAATGGATTTCTACATTGCTTTGGAAGCACAGTGTACTAGGATGCACAGATCAGCCTCAACAGTGTACCTTGTAACTCTTTCCCTGTGACTCTCAGGTCGCAATATTGCTATTTTAGTTGACTGGAATCTGAAGTTTAAATGCTGCACATTCCAGCACGTCATTGCTTCCCTCAGGAAAGAAGGATTTTGATGGCAGTGACAAGCCAGAGACAGAGGGAGAGATAAAAACTTGTGCTATTCAGTTAATGTGTCCACTTAGCATTTTTTTACCCAGTACTGTTTTACATTTTTGAAGCATCAATGTTTGAGTCAGCAAAGTAAAGATGAGTGCAAATAGAAACAAGACCAGTCTCTGTGTGGGAGGTGTCAGGAAGAAAGAAGTCGTTTGCCTCTCCTCTCACCTTGCTGGCACTTGTACAGAAAGATTTTGCTTATATACCCTGAAGTCTTTAGTTCTCTGAGGCAGGGAGTGTTTACTTGAACTTGTGGTTTTGAAAAGCTCTGTGCTATGCTTCAGCCCTGAGGCAAATAGTAAGAATGAGGTTTTTGCACTGCACCTCTGCAAGGGAGCAGCATGCACTTATGCTGCGTTTTAGGCAGTCTAGGGAAAAAATGGAACCTTTTGCAGGAAGGTGCTCTCTAAGGAGAAGTCATTTGTAGGGTAGAAAAATTGCTTTGTTTGTTCAGATTTTGAACTGGTCAGGAGAGGGCACGTGAGCGGAAGTGTAATTCTTACTGAGGGAAAACTCTACAAACTATGAAGGTTTTACAGCATTTTTCAGGAAGAGTCCATTATTCCACTGCCAAACCACTTGGCTGAGAATACTTTGGCCCCAGGATCCCTTTAGTTCATCTAGAGCTTTGTGGTCTTTTCAGTTCAAAAGAAATGTAGCTGCCAGTGTGATTGATTTGAACTTTATCATCACTGGTACTTAATCCATCAATTTTTTGGAAGTTTAGTAAGAAGACTAGGAGCCAAATGGGGTCTTGAACTTGGGTCAGATGTCTTCAAGCCTGCAAATAGTCTGAAACCTTGGTGCAGAAAACAGGGATTAGAGTGATTGAATCTTGAGGAGGATATTTGTGGATTTCTGCGCTAGGTTTTGTCTGGGAAAGCAAGGCCAAGTTTCATAGTAAATGGCAGAGGAAAGGTGATATTTTTTGAAAGTGATATCACATATTCTTTCCATTGATTTGATAAAAAGAGATAGTGTACCAAAGGAAAGCGGGAACAATATCTCTTTATTCTCCAAAACCTTTCCCATCAATGTTTCATCCTGCATGGGTTCAACCTGAGCTCTCTGTTCTTTGTCCACGAGCCAGTTTCTTGTCAGTGTTCAGATGCTGAGGGATTGTTGGCAAACTGAAAAGGAATTAATCCTTCCTTGCTTTCCTTGCTTTTTAAGAGAATAGTCATTCTTCTTCAGTGCCTCATCCAGTAACAGTTTATTACTCAGCCTGACTCCATGTTGACTCAGTTACACTTGACCTCACCCATTCCACGTATTTCCTGACCACGCTGAGTTACTGCTCTCTGCTAGCACCCAAGACCTAGAAGGAGAGGGCAGGAGTTGAGGTTCTAACTTCCATTAGTGTATAGCTTAACCTGGGGGCTTCTTGATTCTATGTTATGAAATTCAAAACAGCAAGGACATTGCTTCTAAACTGTTTTGTATTGCATTTTCACTGCTTGAGAGTGCTGTCCTTGTTTCTAAGTAATACTGTTTTCAGTTAGGAAGAAAAACAAACCACAAAACCCCAGCAGAAACTCTCAGACTTCTAAAGCTCTGAATAAGATTTTAGCTTCAGCAGTCAACATATCTTTCAGGAAATAACTAAAACCTGACTTGGGAATAATGCAGGAGACTGCCAAGTGTATCAGTTGACTTCTTTTCCTGATTGAGTGGTTGTTGGTAAAACTAATTGCATTTTCCCACCAGATGTTGTTTTAGTTGCTATGTATAATTGCATATTTGTGAAGAATATGTGTTTTCAGAGACAGACTTTCCTGGCAGTTTTGTGGGGAATCAGAAAACAACACTGCTTGAAGAATATTCCAGAGTACCTCTGCTGTGGGAGTTCAGTGGTTCAGGCTTGGAGTCCTGTCCGAGTTAATTGCCACAGAAGATGTTCTGTAGAGGGTGTTGAACTGTTGGCCTTTTATTCATTTTGCATGCTGCTTCATATGTGATTTTTTCACATTTTAAATAAACTGAGGCATATCATACAGTGAACACTACATAGGAGGGCAACTCTTCACTTAAAAATCTAATTTCTATAGGATGCTTTCATGAAAAATGTCTTGAGAATCAAGAAGGAATATAGAAAATAGAAACGTGTGCCTGAAATACACAAGTTAGAATTAATCTAGGTATAATTACAAGAATGTATAATAATCAGTTTCATATCATTTCATATAACATCTTTGCCTGGACAATTGCTTCTATCCTGACATGTCCAGAGTAGTTAATAGCTTGAGATCCTGTTTTTAAGACTACTTGTATTTTTGACTCCTAAAGAGGCATGCAAGTCTGTATCTCATTTACAGTCATTCAGCTACATTACCCTATTTTAAAGAGAAATACAGCAAGTGCAGTTTGAATCCCCAGTTTTTAGTATTTCAATATTTATTAAATGGATTTGTCACCAAGATCTCTGATGGATTTACTTTGCCTTTTCATTTGGTGGCTTTGTAATAGTTATCTAGATCCTGTGGACTTTGTAAAAGAGAGAATGAACAATCCTGAAAGTAGGTAACTAAACCAGTGCTGCTTTTGAAAGTATCGATGGCCTTGAATGAGAACTTCACTGCTATGTGTGTGTTTATATATGCAGGTAGCTGAACAATCCTGGGCTGTACCAGCCGTGTGTGGGGCTGGTAACTCCTCATGTCCAAAGGAAACAGAGAGTCCTCTAAGATTTTTGGACATAAAGGCAGTCAAGAAAAATCTAGTGCTTTCCCCCTGAGCTTGTATGTGAATTTTAGTGGTGTCTCATTTTGTGTCAGTTCAAGAAATCGTTTTACAGTGGCTGAATTTTTAATGGGAATAAAAGTATTCAGCAGGAGACTAGCTGTCTCCTTCACTCTGCTTTTCTTTATTTCTCTCTGTATTTTGAGGTAAAAAGAAGGAAAGCCAGGAATATGACACTGAGAAAAAACAAACTTTCACTTTTTAATGTATCTTAAGAGGAGTTTGCACTGTCTCCTGCTTTGTGATGGAGAAACAGTAAACAAGAAAAGCCTAAGGAATGCAAAATGCTAATACTACATCAAAATGGACTGCAGAATTCTGTAGTTAAGCCTTGGTAAGACTGACATTCTTTTGTTAGGCTAATGAATGAAAATAATTAAAGGCAATAATTTTCCCTGTACTTCCTCTGTTACTAAGCCTACCTGCATAAATAGAAGGCTGATTCATCATTCTGTATATTTATCACTTTATAGTTCAGTTAATTTTGAATCAGCAAAATAGATTTATCTCTATTAGTATGATGGCAGTATGGTGACAACTGTGAAGGCTGTTCCTGTCGTAAATACTAATGTTTGGTGGCTAAATCAGAGCAAACAGAGTTAATTCAGCTTCCTTGAACTGCTCAGCGTCTTCTGACAGTACGAACAATTGATCTTATTAGCATTTTTGCAAAGTGTAGTTTCTGAGGTGCCTAGTTCTTCCTATGAGGGAAGATGAGGGAGGAGACTGAAGAAGAAAGCATAAAGACAGGTCTAAATTTTGAGAAAGTGAAGGTCAGTGAAGCAAAACGTAGAACGAGGCAGCTGCGCATGCAGAGCTGTGCAGGGCAAGTTAAGTGGCAGCACTGATATAGCCTGGTACCACGGCACCAAGGTTTCAGCAGGAGTTTGTGCCACACACACACACAAAGACAGAGAATAAAACAAAATACTGAAAAGGCAAGGTTTGCCAAGTGGGTAGGAAGAGGAATCCTTCAAACTTTGGGAGTACAACCCTGGAGAGTGTTAAAAACCAAAAGCCACTACCTGTCCTGTGGGAGAAGGACTTGATGAATTGCTCGGTGGAGTTAGTGACAGCTTGGCCACGTCTTAGCGAAGATGACAGCACTTAAGATTTTATGACAGATTACGTTAATTTTCAGAATGTTTCAGTGTGTCCAGGAATTTAGATGCAATCTGTTCATGCACCTTGCATAGTCCTACAAGGTGAGTTCTGTCTGTATGCGAAAATTTGGGGTTTTAAGAATCAGATTGTACTAGGATAGAGTTTGCTAGATTCATTTTCAATGCTGTTTTAATTAATGGAGTCCATGAGTTGTTTTGCATTTGTGAGTTGTCAGATGTATGTTCTTTGGAAAAAGTCAGAGAGGATCTGTTAAAAATCCTGAGCCAGCAGGAGTAAAACAGACACGTGTTCCTTTTTTAGCATTCCAGCATCACGATACTGGAATATCTCACTTTAAAAGTGCTACCCTAAAGTAGCCTCCAATGGCTTTATATTTCTTCCAGCAGCTATAGCAAATCCAGCTTCTAATGCTTCAACTTCAGCTTCAGTCAAAGGTTCAGTTGTTTCCCTGATGCAGAATGACAACCCCTGTTCTGAGAATGTATTGATTAGATTTCCTGGGAGTTTTGTTTAAGCAGCAACATTAGAAACCTTCAGTGTTAGTACTAAATGTCATGAAGAGAGGCATCTTGTTCTATCGATATCTTTCTGTAACAGTATTGACTGTTCAGTTTGTACAACCAAAACCTGAGATTGGAAATAAGTCTGCCTTCTACTCCTCCTATACATTCCAATTATCATAAAGCTTGGAGCATTCTTACTGTTGATGAGTTCAATTTACTTACATTAAACCACATTCAATAGCAACAAAATGTGTTATGTGCAAAAAACCCACCGCTGTTAGAAAATGATATTTTTACAAAATAGTGGGCTTCGTGAGCTGGACCTTCAACGTGTCAGGTCTTTGGTGACTCCATTGTAGCTTTGTGGGTCTCTGTGCTGCCAGACCACTTTCTGCTGGTCCTGTGTATGGTCCAGAGCATTGCAGCATCACAACAGATCTTAGAGGAACTGTGGAGTTCAGCACAAGGCATCTGTATGTAGCAGAGCCACCCAACTCACCCAAGCTGTTCCTCTTGAGCTGAATTTTTAGCTTCTTGGCTGTTGTAATATTCATCTCCTCATAAGAGGAATACTTCAGAGCAAAATACCCCATCTTCTGCTTACCATATGTCTTTCAGGAATTGGTGTATTTCAGACTGTTAGTTGAAGTGTCTTTGATATCTTGGGCATTTAAGGGGGTTGCAGTCTTGAATACTGAATTTCATGGATGATAGTTCAAAATCTTTGGTTGAAAAACTTGCTAATTTACCAAAACTAGGTTGTGAAACTCATCTCAAGTTAGCACATAGACTAGAGAGGTCAGCACATTCCAGAGAAGGGCGTTTTTCAGGTATTCACATTTGTTATAGCAGATAAGAATCATCCCAAGCTTGGGTTTCATGGAGAACTAAGACACGGAAGAACTGAACCCACCTTTCAACTCCTGGTACACTTGAAAAAACTGTGTGTGCTATCCCAATGCACAATGATCACAGTTTCCCCTTCAAAGCACACATGTTGGCACTACAGGAGCCCTGCATTTGGGTGACTTTGCATCAGCTACAGCTTCACTGTAGTGTAGGCTTTGTTATGTTTGATATTTTGTAAAGACATACTGTATTTATGTTGTGGTGCTGACTCACATTCAGAACGTAGGGGGTGATTTCAGGTATTTGGCTATCAGATTTTCTATATTCTGCAAATGCAATTCTGCAAGTGGTAATACATGTAAGATCAGTTGTAATAATAGGCAGTATGAAAGGAGAGGAGATGAATCAAGAGTAGAACAGAACAAGGGGCCAAAGAACCACTTCAAAATAAGTACTTAGTACTCTTACTATCACTTAGCTTTTGTGTTCAAGGGTTAACAAACCACTATAACTTGTTACCTTTTCCAACATTCTGTCTGATCTCCTAGATCTGCAAACACACACACACTCACCAAAAAAAAAAAAAAGGTATCTAAAATGTAACTTCTTAATTTCTCTATTAGATCCTTTAGGGATATCCTGTGGCTCAACCTTTTGTCTGAAGGTCAAGAGAGTTTTATTCATCTGACATAAGTAGCTTGAGTGTGGCATTTAATAACCTGAGTAATGTTATGGATGATAACACCATTAGACATTTTTACAGCTTCAGCAGGAGTTCAGCCAGCAGGACTATCAGGCTGATAAATGCTTTCATCTTAAAGGTTGTATTGCTACAATAACCCTGAAACTTAAAGCTGCTCCTTGAAACCTACAGCCTGGCTGAAGAGATGAAGTGTGCCCTCTGATATTTCTAGGTTGCTAAAGAGCTCTCCCAAGTTCCAGTGCAAGAATTAAGATGCTGACATGCAGCTGTTCTGAACTGGAAATTGAGTACTTCATATTTTTAAATTATTTGGGGGCAGTGCCACTCAAAAGAATTAGCTTTAGATTGAGATGAGACTGAACTGTTGAGTGATGAGTCCAAAGATTTTATTTCTCCCCAATTATAAAATGTTTCTGCAGGGTTTTAGGAGGCAGACTCTTGTACTGCTATTTTCAGAAACAATAGAGGTTCACTTCTTCTGTTAAAAGTTATAGAACTTTTTAGGAGAAACTAATGAACTTTTAGTTCAAAACTAATCTATAGTAGACTCTAGGGAGTGGTGTGAGAGGCTAGCAGTGACAACTGGTAGGATTTTGCCTTTGTAAAAGTTTGTTCTGTTGAGATCAGAAAGAAAGTGGCTGTGTTTTGCAAGTGAATAGTGAAGGTGGCTGTGCACTGATCATTCATGTGAAAACAGTGGCAATAATGAGCAGTGTGAAAGGACATGTGATGGTACAAGTGGAAGAATAGAATAAGGGACCACAAGAGAGGATAGTCTGTGATGAACAAAGCTTGAGTTCTTGCTTTTACATCTAAGAATAGTATTCTGAGGCTTGTAGCAAACTTCAGCTGCTGTTTTAACCTAGCAACTGTTTAGCACAAAGATATTTGTGACATGTAATGATTACAGTTAAGGCAGCCAGATACTGATTTTTTCAATATTTTTGATAATAGGAAACAACTCCATTGTTTTTTTAAGATTTTAATGACTTTATGGGAGTTCTGTTAAATTGACATTCTGGTTTACAACCTTCATTATGTTGATCATAAAAAGAATTCTAGTTTGGTGGGGTTTTTTGTTTTGTTTCGGTTTTGTTGTTTTTGGGTTTTTTCACTAAGACTTAGGAAGACACACTTCCTTTCTGAAACTTTCAAAAGTGCAATAATGACAATTGCTTCCTAAGAGACTACTATGGTATAAGTCTGATAAAATACACACATTGAATGCTGCAAGTCTGACACAGCCTCTCAGTGGGAAGACAGAAAAGAAGACCTCTGACAGCAGAGGTCACTGAGGGTGATTGCAGGCTTTGAACAGCTGTACATGGAGATCCTAAGCAGGCTATGATTCTTCAGCTTGGGAAAGAGATGACTAGGGAATTAGATAATAGAGGTCTGTAAAATTGTGACCAATGTTAAGAATGTGAGTGGGGAACAATTATTCGTGTTTCTTTCAGTGTAAAGAGCTAAAGGTTGCCAAATGAAATTATCAGTTATCAGAGAAGAGGGATTGGGGGTTTTTTGTTGAAAGCCAGAGGAGTGTGCAGGGGAGACACCTGTTCAGTGCATCCCGTTCTTTTACCCTTCTTCAAACACTTGACCACTCTTAAAGATAAGATACAAGGCTAGGTGAATTTCTGATCTGGGCATATAACAGTTAGAACCTTAAATTTACAAGTACTGGAAATAGGTGTTAGATAAAAGAGCAAGTGTAAGATTTGACCTTCCTTTTAGCTTCATTTTTAATGCTGGCTAGTTTTCAAGTTGATGGGTGCTTTTAAACTTGCTTTAAAGTGTATTTGCCTCATACAGAATTATGTGATGGCAGCAACAGCCTTGGCTAATGCATTTATTGCTTTAGGATTTATAAGTTCTTATTTCCTGAATTTTTTCCTAAAATTGATCAAATATACAGGATCTTAACTTTCTTAAATCCTCGAGAAGAATTTATTAAGGAAGAAATTGCAGATTCCAGTCAGTCTGACTGCGGTTTGTGTGATTGGCTATGGAGTTGTTTAAGGGCAAGAAAAAGCTTGGATTATCCATTTTATGTTTGGAATGGTGGGTGGTCTTCTCATCTCTTCCTGGATGTGCAGCACATTGCCTTCTTCTTGCTCTATGATGATCTACTTCCAGCTGACTGATCATACTGCTTTTGCCTTTTTTTTTTTTTTTAAGGCATTCTCCCACCTTCTCTAGCTCATCAGCTGAATAACCTGTCCTTCTCTATTCAGCTTTCTATTTCTCATAAGCCATTTGAAATCTCTGCTAGGACCTCACTTTTGTCAGCTGTGTCTTTTGATATTGTTATGACTGATGCACACCTTGGTTTCTGCCACCAGGTTGAGGAGTTTTTGTATTATCCAAGAATACTAAAGAATCTGTGGTAGCCTTTCTGCCAGCTCACTTTAATTGCAGTAATGATCAAATTTCAAAGTTCAAATAAAGTGTAATGTCTCATATTAAAGTGAATGAAATGCATCCACCGTGAAACCTTACTTGCTCACAGATTTTACAAACTTACCTGTAGACTCTGCTGCTTTAACTTCATTCTTTATGTTCATCTTTGATTGCAGTATCCTATTCTGGCACCTTTTCACATCCATGACTGTTTTGCCGTCAATTAACTTCCAGTGTAACCAGTTAATTACCAGATGCATTGGGAGGAGGACCCTGTGGGTGACATTTGGTGGCACTGAGGGCTGCTGTGTTATTTTCAGGTGCTGTTTGGCACTGCTGATGGACAGGTTATCGTCATGGACTGCCATGGCCGAATGCTGGCCCATGTGCTCCTTCATGAGTCAGATGGCATCCTCAACATGTCCTGGAACTACCCCAGCTTCCTGGTGGAGGACAGCAGCGAGAGCGACACCGACTCCGACGACTATTCCCCACCACAAGGTAGGGTTATGTGCACATCCTCCTGTCTCAGCTTTGCACGTGCTCATGAAGACATCTCCAATGCCAGGGCATTGTCATGCCCTACAGAACCAGCAGGGTTTTGTTTCAAGCTCTTTCAAGCTCAAGTTTGTGCTTCAGCACAGTTTCAAGCTCTCATGGAGCAGAGAGCTGGTATGGCCCAGCTGTGCCACCAGCTTTGCTGCAGCTCATAAATCATCTGTGTTTTCAGTGAGGGTGAGTGAAAAACAGTGGACAGGGACATGTCAGGTTGCACTGATAAGCAGAAGTGAGGTATTGCAGTGGTTTGTGTGTATGGAGGTAGTCAGAGTGCAGCCACAGAAATTAATGCACTATTATATAGATTCATCTGAAAAGACAGCAGTACTAGACATGGTGTAAAATACTATATATTTAGTTTTATCTTTTTTTCAGAGGATTTCTGTAATGCTCATCGTTACAGTCCCATCCTTCATAGGCCTGATGTAAAGAGTTCCATAAATACTGCAGAGGGCTCAGAAATGAAGACATTTCCTGCAATTACACGGGGTGGAAGCAGGGTGACTGGAGCTGGATGGAGTTATTAATTCACATACTTTGGAGCACATTGCCAGTTTGAGTCAGGAATAAATCCTTTCCTCTCCTTAAGTCTCAATACAACTTGTTTGGTAAAATATTTTGATTTTAAAGTCTTTGGAAATCATCAGTAGCAAAGACCTATGAGGTCTAGATGTCCATGCACAGTCAGTCCCACCCTTCTCATTCAAGTAATGATAATACTTCCTGTTGATGTGATTGATCCATTTATAAGCTCTAGGTAAGCTGTTCCTGTGTTCCAGTGTCTGAAGCCTGAACTAAATTAAGAGCTAAGTTTATGTAACAGTGATTGTACAGTGAAAATTTTAAATACATAACAATTATTCAATAATAATTCTGGATTTGCATCTTGGATCTGAACCTCTGAATTGAGGACTTCTGCAGTTTTAACTCTAATTTGGATTCAGATCGAAAAATCTATCTTTTCTAGTATATGTGTCTATATAGCTTATGTATTTTACAAATACTGAAAGAAGGTAATCTGATCACCTGGTAAAATGTTAGCATATTTAAAAACTGAATTTTGCTTTGGCTTTCATGTCTCACTTCTGGGTAAGATTTCTTACCTTGGAAGGAAAGAAACAAACTTCAACCTAGCAAGCTCCTAAAGCAAGACAGACAAAAACAGTAAATTGGATTTTTCCTGGGTTTTTGTTGTGTTTTTTTTTTAAAAATACTGAGGTTCAGTTGGAGGGTGGTGAAATTGCAGAGTACACAGATGAGAACTTAAATGATCCAAATGTGTTAGCTTTTTCTGAGTCAGTCAGGAGGTGGGTGGACTTGTAACAAGCCTAGAAGCCTATTTTAATGATTACCCAAATATGATGTGTTTTCTTTAGAGCAGATGCAGCATAAACCTCTCAAAGGTGATGAGCCTTTGACTCACACAGATGTGTAGGAAGGACTAGAAGTTTGTTGGGATTTTCTTATTAAATTATATATACACAGAGGTGCTAGTTACTAGACATCCTTCTCCAAAACGCTTTCTCATCAGCTTTTTTACAAGTTCAGGAAGGAATACTACTCTTAACTTGTTCTGCCATTTTTGTTGACTGGAAAGATGTTGTCTGGGCCTTGAGAGGCACTTGATCAGGGACCATTAGCATCTCCCCTCAGAAACTGTGAAGAGGAGTTAAACAGCGAAAGCTACAGATGGCAAAATTGGTCATGAAGTATATGAAAGAAGGAATTTTAGTGAATCGCTTAAAAACAAGCTCAGAGGACCAGAGACTTTGCAGAAATGATTTTTAAAGCCAAGTGTTCCATTCGAGTTCACCTCTACTTTTGGGTGCATTGGATCCTGTTATGCAGAATGGCAGGTATCTTTTCATGCTGCTGCCTAGATATTTAGAATTTGTGAAAGGTCAGTATGTTCTCTTAGAAGTTCTTAAATGCCTCTGTGTGACTTCAGGAGGATTCCCCAGCACCTGCCCAAGCAAAAAGTGTATAGAACAAATTCCTTTTTTAAAAATGTCATTATATTGTTCATTGTGCTGGTTTTCAACCAGGGTTCTGAGAAAACTTTCTAAGGCACTGGTTTTCAATTTTTTTGTCATTTTGGGGAATTGAGAATGGAGAAATACTGAAAAACACCACTATGTAACATAACAGTGTATGCATAAATCTCTGTGGATATGCTGCAGTAAAAATTGACAGAGTAAAAGCACTGAGGTTTCACAGAAACAAGAGAAGCTTAACTAGATGAACCTGCTTTGCTTGTGCTCACAGATGTTGCAGAAATAAGCAGGTAGAGAGGCTTGGAACAACTCCTGATGGTGGCAGGCTGAAGTACAGTGTGTTTCGGCCTGGATGTGGTTATTTTTGGTTGTTTACCTTTTTCTCACTCAGAGCCTTGTTTTGCAGATGGACCAGCTGCATATCCAGTCCCGGTGCAGAACACTAAGCCACTACTTACTGTCAGCTTCACGTCAGGAGACATCAGTTTAATGAACAATTATGATGACTTGTCTCCTACTATCATCCGCTCAGGGTTGAAAGGTACAAAAAAGAAGCCATTTCTCCCTCTCCTATGCATTGTTTTTCTTGTATTTTTGATGATGTGTGCATAGGTTACATTTCTGTGGCTCTCGCTCCTTAACCCAGGAGCCCTCGGTGCTGTTATTGCCGTTTCCAGCAGTGACACCTGCTGGAGGAAGGGCAGCTCCTGGCTGATGGAGTTTTTGTGTTCGAAAAAACGTTTCACAATATTTTTGAGATCGTGTTTTTATGGCAGTTTTGTAGGGCAACTAATCTGTTTTGCAGTTTTCCAGCAGAATGCATTAATATGATTATGGTTCTTTGTGTGAAATGTCTCTGCTATGTAAGACTTTCTTTGCATGTCTAATTCACAAGGTCTTCCATGCTTTTGGTAACCTGATATAAATTGCAATGCTGCTTTGGTTCTCACGATTATTGAAAACTTGCTAGAATTATTAATTGTCAAGAGGCAAGTTATTCTGAGAGAGGAAAAATTCCAGTGATTAATTACTATACATTTTGCTAAGTGATGTGCATGGATGTTTGTACAGTCAGTATTCCATGTAAAATCTTTAACTCACACTGAAGTTTTTACTGTTCTTACCTATTAAAAATGTCCTTTACTTTGCCAGCACTCTCAGTGCAATTTACTGTGCTTTGCCTGCAGAGACATTTTAATTCAATACAGCACATAG
Source organism: Pycnonotus jocosus (assembly GCA_013400435.1). Classification (NCBI taxonomy): domain Eukaryota; kingdom Metazoa; phylum Chordata; class Aves; order Passeriformes; family Pycnonotidae; genus Pycnonotus; species Pycnonotus jocosus. The sequence goes on from VWYP01033580.1 coordinate 369,091, forward strand.
GCACATACTTAAATATAGGTTCCACTGAAGCTTTTTCATCTCCACAGGTAAATTAGTTTTAAATTAGATGAGAAGATAATTAGGCTGTTGGAGCAAACTCTCAGCTGTTCTGAAATAGTGGGATGCTTATAGGGAAAAGTTGCCCTAACGCCAGCCCCACAGATTCTGGGTGATCTGTTATGTACAGTAGTCTTAGGAGGTAAAAACATCACCTTTGAGGTTTCTTTTCCATTCCTTTCTCCATCTGTGCCAACACAAGAAATGTGTGAGTGGCAAAACGCAGCATTGTGAGACAGCCCTACAATCCAGAAAACTTCATCAGCTGAAAGGATACCAAAAGCAGGGAAAATTGGAACCAATCTAAAGAATCTTGTGATAATCACCAAAGGATCTGCTCAGAACTTCCACAATATTAGAGTAATTAGAGTACTGAGCAGCCATGAGTTGTCATCTAGTCTAGCTTTCAGCTGGGAACAGTAGGAGAAACAAACCCCATCCTATTCTCTGTTTAGAGTTGCAGGGCTCTATCTTGCAGAGGATGTCTGTCCTGTTTCTCTTTCCCCATTGACTTCCACTAACACAAAAAAGATCCCTTAAGTATGTCACCTTCCTGTAGCAAAATATTAATGTGCTAGATAGGGTAGGAATATTTTTATTAGTTATAAACTGGACTACATTTTTTTTATCAGTAGACAAAAAACATGCAGCATCTTACTGGATCAGGAATGTGTGCGAGACAGAGAAAGATGACTGGGATGTCAATGTCTTTTGTTTTAAGCACTGTACAGTGGAAAGTATTTTATGTCTGGTTTTCTATAGTCATTCACACTTCCTGAATCTTCCTTTCCCCCC
>VWYP01033580.1:369967-392250 GCA_013400435.1 Pycnonotus jocosus
TATTTTTTTTTTTGCAAGTGACTGAATTTTACTGGATTTTATCACAGGCAAGAATGTGCAAAACAACCAAGTATGGTCTTCAATATTGTCTACAAGTCCTCATTCATGTGCTTGTGTTTAAACTCAAAGTACTACTCTGTGGCCTCTGCAGCAGATATCCTTGCCTTTATAGGCTGCTGTAGGCTACTCAATGTATTTTTAAAGTAGGCAACCATGAAATTATTTCAAGCAGTAACAATATATTTTTAATATATATATAGCATATATATATTCTACTAGTTTTGCAGAGCCATCATTTTATTGAGAATATTTGTTAAATTGACAGACCTTGATAATTTGATTACCCAAATAAAAATTCTTTTCATCCAGCTTGAACAGTCCTGGTAGTTTTGTCAGTCCTAGTCAGACCTAGGAGGTCCTGAATTTGTGCTTTTTAACTCTGTGATTTTCAGTGCACTGCTACCTGCAGAACTGCTGAGCTACATCTACTAATTGTACTAGCTAGCCACAACTACTGCCTGCAGAGCTGTTGCACATTTACAGTGCTCTGTGTTCAGGGTTTGCTGATATACATGCCTGTGGTGGCTGGGAAGTAGTTTTGAGGGGTGACTGATCCACTGATTCACTTGTAGGTCGTTACCCTAGATGAAACCTCCATTTGATTTTGATCTCTGTGCTGGTGCTGAGAACCCATTTATCACTTATTTTGTGTAAAGGTCCAATAGTCATTGAAGGTCCTGTTGGCAGTGCTAGCCTGTCAGTAGAGCCACACTGTCCTGGGGGGATGCTGCAGCCCACATCCGCCCCTTTGCTGCCTTTACAGCAGTCTAATTCTAGGACTTTGAGAGGGAGAAAACTGCTGGAAAAAGTAATCACTTATCTTCATCTTGTCATGGTGATCAACTGAAAGTTTTATCTAAAGACGTATCCAAAGGAGACAGATGTTTCATTGTGGTAGTTCCATAGTTATCCAGTTACCAAAAGTGGAGCTGATCAGCTTGCCTTGTTTATTTCTAACCTGCCTATCTTCTTCCTCTCCGAGAAACATGAATTAAATCTCATTGTAGGTTACCCAGAGGGCTGAAAACTAAGAGAAAACAGGAGACATACAGTGCCTAGCTGTAGAAGAATTATCTTGAGGAACATGTGGCTTCTCTCTGATATGTACAGAAGCATAATTCCCATGAGAAATATCAGAAAGTTGAAATAGTACAAAACCATTTTAAATTGCACATAAAAGTCCCTGCAAATGACAAGTTGACAACTTGAAACAATTTTGAGATCCTCCCTGCCAACTCTCATTTCTCTCCTGCTTCTTCATTTGAAGACAGTTTCTCGCCCACAAGTGTCTTCAAAAGGTTCTTGGCAGATTGAGCATCCCAGAGCACAAAAGTTTTGTCTTTACCTTCACTTTGTCTCAGCACAAAATAGCTGCCTTTCACCTCTGGTTTAAGAGTAAAAAGATTCAAACAGTAGCTCGGCATTCCGTGAACATGCAAATCTGCCTTTGAAACACGAGCAGAAATGCAAAATACTGTTTTAGAGTTACTCTTGAAGTATGACAAAGAACTAGAGGATATAAGGGTTTGAAATAAGCATCCCCAAATTAAGCTGTGGGCGTCCCTCATCATGAGGTGCCTGTAAGAGAAGTAACTGATATGTATTTTCATATCCGTGCATATGAGAGTCTGAGCAGTCCTTGTGTGATCCCAGCAAAGCCCTGCTGAGCAGCTGAGTAGATTTTCACAAGTCAGAATCACAGAATCATTAAAGTTGGAAGGGACCTTGGGCATCAGCCAGTCCAACCCCCCTGCAAAGGCAGGGTCCTCTAGAACAGGTTACACAGGGACTTGCCCAGTTGGGTTTTGATGTCTCCAGAGAAGGAGACTCCTCATCCTCCCAGGGCAGCCTCTCCCAGTGCTCTGCTGCCCTCACTGTAAAGGAATTCTTCCTCATGTTGAGGTGGAACTTCTTGTGCTTTATTTATGGCCATTTCTCCTCGTCCAGTCTGGCACCATCTTCTCGGCATATTATCTTTGGGATAATAATAAGATCCACTCTCAGGCTGCTCTAGACCAAACACGCTCAGCTCCCTCAGCCTCTCTTTGTAAGAGAGATTCTCCAGAGCCCTCATCATCTTTGTGTGATGGTGGCAAAAGAAAACATGATATGGAGGCCATATGTATTTATGGACAAAAGTCCAAGTACTTTTAGTTTCATGTTATACTGTTGTAACTCTAGTTTGGGTTATGCTAAAAGTTATATTGACAGCCAGTGAGAACATCAGGCATTGACAGATACACAGCTTTTTTGCACTACAGGCCTTTCCAGACAAACACTCTTTGCTGCTCTCTTGGTATGATTATTCATCTCCGTATTAACTTGATTCCACTTATTCCCAAAGCTGTATGTAGGATCTTCCAAATCAGTTTCAACATCTCTGGTAAATTCTTTTCTTAAGTGTTTAAGAGCAACTACTGATTACATTCTAGACTCACCAGAGAAAGAAAATGTTTAACACATTTTTTTTTCAATTTATGAAATAGTCATTCTCAGAAGTGCACCTGTGACATATTTCCTACTGTTTCAATGAAAGGATATAGGTTTCCAAGTACATAAGTAACTTTTGAGAGCATGTTTTATCTGTTCAAGTCACTTTGCAGCATCTGGAAAAGCTGTTTCTATAGTTTCTAGTCAGTGGTTACTGCAAACCGTCTTTGTGATTTCAGATGTGGTGGTACAGTGGTGCACACAAGGAGATCTGCTTGCAGTAGCAGGCATGGAGAAGCAGAACCAGCTGGTTGACCTCAGCAATGGTTCCCTGCTGAAAAGCGCACTGGTCAAGTTCTACAATGTGCGTGGGGAACATATCTACACTCTGGAGACACCTGTGCAGGTAAGAAGCATTTTTAAAGTCTGTTCTCCATGCTTTACTGACGTGTTTTTCCCACATGAGCTCAATGCTGTAGAGCTGCAATGTGGAAAAGGTTGCAAAATGTCCCTAATCCATCCTAAAAGACAATATAGATAAAAATGTGCTATGAACAATGGTTGTTTGCATTAAGGTAGACACGCAAGACTGCACCTGATTCTAATGTCCACTGTGTTAGGTATTGTGGAAATATGAAAGGAGAAAGTCTTGTTTCCTAAACTTACTAGCCAATGAACAGACAGATAGAAAATTCCATTGTTTTATGGATAAGTGACTGAGGACAAAAAAACCCTAAACTGAATAACTTGCTTAATGTTGTAGCAGAGCCAAGAGCTGGATAAAAATATTCCAAGTCCAGTATCATAACTACAAGATTATTCCATCTTTGTTATTGTGATTTTCTAGTGTACAATTGTTTGGTGTGATGCAGTTACCTCAGTCATGTAACTTGCCAAGTAAATGCCAGCACATGGTCTGTGAGCTGCTCAGGAGCACAACATGCCTCATAGGTCTTTGCTGGTATTTCAGAGCCCAGCTGAATGTAATTCTCTGTCATTTTCTGCAGAATAGGGATGACTCCATTCTAATTTCTGCTGCTAGTAATGGAACTTTATAATAGCTTTGAAATCTGAAAGTGAAGGAAAATGCTGTAGATATATTAATTATATTTAATGATGATACCATGTATTATCATTTTTTTTTTCCAGTACCCTGATCTGGAATGGATGCAGAAGGGTGACATAGTAAACCATCTGCTAAGCCTTTGTGTTTGCTTATATTTAGCATTAACCTGTGCTTATTAACCTTAGCACTCTAATTTAGATAGAATTCTTTAGTTGTGTAAAGTGTAAAATAATGGTCTCTAAAGCCAACCTAAATATGTACAGTGATATCTCATGCTAATTTAGGTACCTAAAGGACTTACCCATAAACACAGCTTTATTTTCTTAAACGTAGCCTTTGCAGCAAAGTAGCACAGCCCTGTCTGGATCAGTTCTGAAGAAAACACATTTATATCAGTGTTGCTTTTTCCCAGCCCAGGTGAAAAGCAAACCTTGTTCTGTTCTTTCAGTACCAGAACTCAGTATGTGCACATTAGCTGTTGAACCCTCTGGTGCCAGGCTGTGAAATCACTCTGTGGTTTGAGCATCAGAATCCATCAGGTCAGGCTGCCCCAAGGTACCCCTGTATGTGGGCTTTTCCATCACTGCTTTATTCCTGCTAATCTCAAATTCTCCTTAATTTAAATACTTTCATCTCCTCTAGTTCTCCATGTATAGCTGCATCTTCTTTCCATGTTTTCAGCTCTTCTCCTTTCTCCTCAACCAGCTGGGAGAAAGCACATATTGTGACTGACGTGGAGGCTAATTATTCTGCCATTATGCGAGTGCTTACAGGGCAGCTGAGAGATCAGACAGAACAGGTGAATGCCAAGTTTGTACTGCAGCATTTCTAATAGTGAAAGTAATAACATAAGTCTTTCTGCTCTTCCCAGCTGCTATTTCTGTTGGGAATAGCAATATTTTAATGTAATGGAGATTACTTACCCCATTGTCAACTGCAGACTAAAAGCCAACAACTTCAGAAGTTGTAAGTCAGGTTTCAAGTGAAGGATGAGGACAGTCAGGGAGAGGCAACCACCATTTAATAACAGAATCAAGGAGTGTCATTTCCTTTGGAAATCAGGATAAAAATAACATTCAAACTTTTATATTTATGTTTATTTAAAAACTGTGTGCATAAACCTACCTAGAGCTACCCTGCTTCTCAGTATTTCGTTTCTTTGTTTGCTACTTCTACATTCATATTTATTCAGCTGCAGGAAGGAAGTGAGGAGTCTTTCAGAAGAGCACCTGTATCTGCTCATGTGGACTTTATTCTCATATGTATTTGAATGCTGGTCTAGCAGTATTACCAGCTAAATGACAGGTATGCTAGAAGAACATTGTTAAGTATTTAGTTTACTGACAAAACCAGATAGAAACCACTGTTGCAAAAAAAATGCTGGTAACTTCTGTTATGCTGTCCCTCTGCTCCAAAGATGTATGTGCAAAGATGAGAGTGAGTCAGTGGTCCTAGTAATTTGTCTCATGCCAAACTCATCAGAGTAAATTAATTTGTTTTCTGTACTGTGGCAGCCAGCCTTATAATGGGATTTTATGAGATTCATCACTGGTTACTGAACTAAAAAACAATTTAAGAAAAAGGAAGAATTTCCTCATCTTGAATTCTTCTGCTAAGACTTTCTTATGAAGAAGCAAATATATGACTGGGAAAGCACATTGATTATAAATGCATGTTGTTCTGAATACAAAAATCAGAAAAAATAAAACAACCATGAATATAAAAAATAATGGATTACAAGTACAAAACTGATTTTCTGTATGGTCCTCTGTCCCAATTCTTTGACACAGCAGATGTCTGAAAATTTTATCAGTAAAATACACTGAACTGTTTTTGTTTCTGCTGTTTGTCTGTCCTGTCTTCAGTAGAATATTCAGGAAACAGATTTCATTGTTTATAATAAAACTCAGTCTAAGACTGACAGGATTTATATGCAGCTTGGCTGGAATGTTACTGAACATAAAGTCACTGCAAACCCCAGTGGTAGAATAGATTTGGGAACTGCAGGTAACTCATCTCAATGATGACTGTTGTCATGGATCCCTTCAAGATGTTTTATATGCTGCCTTCTCCTCCAGCTTTAGTGTGGTTTTGGCATCCCATGTCTCATTGGATTAAAACTCTCTTAAGCTTTTACCTTCAGTGTAGGAATTCATAGTTCATAAACCTAGTTTGTTGACTACAAAACTCTAGATAGGGAAATCACACTTGTTTAGAAGTATTGAAATAAAAAGCAGTAGCTTTGCTTGAAAAACAGCATTCATAAACAGAGTGGTAGAGTTGGCATAGCGCAGCAGTCGCTCCTGTTCTTGGCTCTGGGGCTTCAGCCTGGCATCCTGCAAGGATGTGTTTGCAGAATAGAGTGGAAAGAGCTGGAAAAGCATCGGAAAGGGCTGGTCTTAAGGGCTCATGATCAGCTGATGACTATTCAAAAACGTACTATCAACTTCTATGAAATTTACCTCTTACTACGCCTCTCCTTGTATACACAATGAACACCAATGTGAGGTACCAAAAATACGCCCTTTTTTTATGGTCCTGCTTTTTCAACATCTAAAAATGGGATTGCAACAGCAGGCTGCCCTGCTGGTCATAACATTTTTATTGGAAGAATGTTAATTTCTTACATTGTTTGGTAAGTCCTCACAACCTTTCCCTGTCATCAAGCAGGGATGAGAATAGTCAACTTCTTTAAGACTGTTTTGTAGTCCTCCTAAAATTGTTTACCAAATGCTGCAATCCAGTTCTGTCACTTTAGAAGTTCCCATCAAATGGGCAGACAGGTCTTTATTATATAAACTAACTGTATCTGCTTCTGATTGGAAACAGATGTTTCCTATCTTCCTATATCCTGAACTTTAAACAGGAGTCTCCTACAGGATCTTTTCAACATTATCTAACTGCCAACTTCAACAAACTTAGGAATTTTTGTTTCTAATGGTTCAATCTTGTGGCATATATTTGTTCCCTTCTTCAATTTTTATGATTTTTTTAATATGTCCCAATGAGGAACAGGGGAACAAGACCACAGATTTAGAAGCTACAAGGTAGATCTCCTCCATACACCTTTAATTCTACAGTAAATTTACATTACTTTAAGGTTTTATATCACTGTGTAGCTGGTGTGAGTACAGATTACATCTTGAGTGCAGCGAGAAAGAGGAGCATGAACTAAGCTTCATATGTGGTACAGACAACAAGATTAAATGTAAAAATCCTATGTTTATCAGTGTAATATTTTTAAACCTAATTTAAAGTGGTGTACCAAATACTAAGTCTTTATGGTAGGAGTTTCCAGAAGTTTTTTGGGAAGACAACCAACTTGCTATAGACCTGCTGCTGTCAGCATTTCACAGATTGCTTCTCTGCTAGAAATATCCCAGCATCTAAGTGAATAAATTTTAGATTATATGATCCTGCAGAAACCTGTAGTAGTAAAGGAAGTTCTGTAAAAGAAGAGAGAAGGAAGGTGCAATTTTAGGTTTAATTCAGATCAAACAAAAGAAGAGGCTGCTTTTTATGTTACTCAGCTGAGCAGACCTTGCTTACTTTTCTTCATTTATTTTACACAGCATGCTGAGGTTTGTTGCATCTGAATTAATGTTGCCTTTCATTTATATTGCCTGAAATCAATTTTATTTAGTTGTTACGAGATGACAACAAAGCTTCAAGAAGAGTTTATTATCTTACAGGAAAAAAAACAACACTTTAGAACTAACTGGTGAAACATGCTTTAGGATATCAATAAAGACCTTGGTGTTCTTTATATAGGCCATAGGATCATCTCTGCTGCAAAAATGGATTTTGATCAGCACTAGAAATTGAAGACACTTTCCTAAGCAACTCTTTCTGTTAAAATGGACTCTTGTTGTATTGACTTTTTTTAAAAATACTGTAGAAATAGAGAGGATATAAGAAACAGCTGCAAATCAAATAAAATCATATCAGGCCACAGCAGTGGCAGATTTCTCATCATTTGTCACCATCAGTTCTTAGCAGTTAATATTTTTTCCACTGTAAATATGAGGAGCGGAAGAATGAAGGAGTGTTGGGTTGCTTTCCCACAGCCATCCATGAATGCTGTGGCAGTACAGAGATGTGCACACAGCTCACAGGAGCCAGGTGGGCACTGCAGCCATGGCACCTTTCAGCTTGTCTCTGAGAGAGAAGAGTGTGCATCTCCACATCAGCAGCCTGCAGTGAGAGCAAGCAAGCAATGTACTTACACATGCCATTCACTGCATACAATTTTGCAGTTGAGTTCTTCCTCCTGAGAAAAGTCCTGCTAGTTCCTGGGCTTTCTGCCCTGGAATACTATTTTTATTTCATTACCAGTGGGAGTCCCAGTGCCAACAAACAAGGGATTAGTTCAAGCAGCAGGCAGACCCCATGGCTCAGGATTTCTGAGCTCAAGGCAGGCAGCAAGAATCAGCTAGAACAGTGTTTTCATTGACTGAACTGCATACAAGTGATGGAATGTATATAAATTATATTCTCTCCTGTAAGAGAGGCAGTAGAGTGACATATAAGAAGCAACCACAGAGCTTTGAGTGGGAATATCCATTTCTGCATGCTTTTCTAAGGGAATCAACAGCTGGGGATACAGATTTGAGTAGCTGTAACTCACTTTCAAGCCCACTTGGAAAGAAATGGCAAAAGAGCTCCTTGTTGGTCACTGGTCAAGATGTGTTTTCAGTCAGTATTTCTCCTGCTAAAGCTTTTTTTTTCCCTATGTTTTAGCCAATGGCTGCTAATATGTAGTTGTCATAGAGCTACATGTTGGTAATTAAACTCTGGAATTCATTCAGGTATTTACAGCTTATGCTGAGATTTTTCAAAACCTGATGCTATTTTTATATGCAAAGTGAGATTAGAAATTCTCACATTGTATTTGTAGCTGTGTTTCTTTGTTCCTAGCAAATAAAAAACCCCAATTGTGCAAACATGGAAAATAAAATTCTTCTGTCCTAGAGTCTGCTTGTTCATTTTGTAACAGGTGAATACGACAAGTTTTGGATACAACAACAGTTTGGATACAACAACTTTTGTCCTTCTTTGTTTTGCTAAAACAATTCAAATAAGTGGATGCTTTATGAGGAGCAATACTTTTGTGTTGGATGTTGGAGGTCAATTGTTTTTTCTCAGTAGAGTTTGAAAAGAAAGCTGTGGCCAGCTCATAACTGACTTGCTGCAGTAATTGATTCATATCCCTTGTCCAGGAAGGGAAAGACTAGGAAGCATAGTTATTGAAAAATATTATTGGAGCAGTACTTTAAAGGTCAGGTCAGATCTGGCATTTGGGTGATCTTTTATTTCTCCAAGCCTGTAATGACAGGCTAATTTTCCCTGAAGCTCATCTGAAGTCTTAGCCCTTCACTGTAAATTAAATATTGCTGAATACTGGTCTGGAGGAGCACCAAGGGTCTGACCATTTCAGAGAAAGAAAGACAAGGTATGTCTGGTGGTGTGATGCAAGTGCTCTTTGTTGAGGTTGAAAATATTAAAGCATAATGAGATGTGTGGGGAGACTAATTGTACAAATGGAAGAGTAGAAATGTCATGATTTACAAACAGTACAGCACTTGTAGGTATTGTGTGTGTTTGTTTAAACATGCACCTACTCACATATTGTTTGCATATGCATTCATAAACAGAATGCAAGAGCATCGTACATTGAGCAGTTTAGAAGATGACTGAATTATGGTTGCCTGTTGGAAAATGGTGGTGAAGTTTTCAGCTTCTGACATTCTACTCTTCAGAGCTCTACAGTGCTATGTTGCCAGAGGTCCCACCCCACGTTTCAAAGCTTCTGAAAAGCCTTTCCCTTGAGACCATGTTTTAGATTGCAAAGGTTCTTGCACTGCTTCTCTCTGCACCTCTGATGTTCTCTGCATCCAGCAGTAACCTGAGGAAAGAGGTGTTTTTGTTTGACTCTATTTGGATGAAGAATGTCCTACCTGGGTATGATATGTTGGTTTATAATAGCTGCAGTATGAGACATCAGGTCGCAATGTGCTGTATTGGATTACGATAGCTGGGATATTAGACTTCTCTTCTGATGTTAAAGTCTATTCAATAAATAAACATTTGTGTGCCAAGTCACATTCTTGCTTGTTCCCTCGCTGTGTTTATAGGTAAGCTGATGGAAGGTGAACAGCAGGATGCACTTTGGATTCCACAGTAATGATCAGGTGGATAGTGCTGCCCATGCTGGGATTCAGCCCTTGGGGAAAATCAGGGTCACTTCTACTTTGCTGTTCTCAGGCTGTGTCAGGCTATAGTAGATGTGGCAGGTGCCTACCTTGTGCCAGTGCTTTTTCAATGGCATTTATTTGATAAGCAGCTTGAACTGTCTCATTGCTGCCAGACAGTGCAGAGGCCGAGCCACACTCACAAATCATGAAAATACCAACCAGTAGGGGATACTTCATGTGACCTCTCCTCAAATGTAAGGCTGTATCCCACAGATTATGGTTATGACAAGCCATGAAGAATTATTGATGGTACACAAAGGGTTTCTCAATTCTTTTGAAGTTCTCCACTACAAAATGCATTTAGCAATTACTGTGAAAATCACAAGGTTTATGTGTTGCTGCTTTCTATTTGTGTATCAGTTGGCCTGAAGATTTTGTGCCTTCGTGGAGGTGTGTGTTTGGTATTGCCTAGATGTAATTAAAATGAAGTTCCTTCATTCCTCCTACTTTAAAACCAGCATTTTCCTTGAAATTTAAAATCTAGGATAAGGTGGCATAGGGAAGATCTCTTCTGTGAAAAGGTTTTTCATCCAATGCTTTATCTTGATGATAAACATTGATATAGCGTTGTGCCAGCTGCATTTTGCTTCATGTCAATCACATAAAAACATCTTCTCCCAGTTACTCGCTTTTAAGCATCTTGAATTTGTAAATGGAAGAGAGGCTTTTCCCCCAGATCAGATGAGTAACCTCTGGGCTGATAGAACCTTGTATCTGGGTACCATACTGCTAATAGAGGAGTCTTGACCCTGTCTTCTTATTTGATCCATCTTGTGAAAAGATATTCCAAAGGTACCCTGACTTTTCAATAAATACAGTTCATAATTTAGATGAAAAACACGCTTGCTTAAACTTCTCAGTGCCACAGATGGTACAAACAAGGAAGACCTTCACAGAAAGGAGTAAATCTTTTGTAGTTCACTGATGACAGCCTGCTGTATAGTATTCTTCATGGAGTTAGAGTTTCATCTTTACTCTGTGTTGTTTATTTGCACAAAGGTAGCAGATGAGATTGAAATATCACAGGGTGTGTGTATATAAGCAAACAGAGGTGCTTTGTAACACAGAAATCAAGAAAAGACAGGTGGATGCAAGTAACACTTAAGGGCAAAAGTAATGATGATAAGGCTAGAGGAGGTCACAACAGATTGGTACTCTACAAGAAAAGATGGGATTTAGAAGGAAAGTTTAGGGAGCTCCTTGCAAGCAGGAAATAAATGTCCTAAGCAGCAGTGTTTGTTTATCATTATTCTGTTCCACATTGTGACATTTAGTACCAGTTGGCCCTCACTCTTTCTGTTTTTACTGTTGTGACTTGGACATTTCTGAGTGTAGACAAGTAGAAGACAAAAGGCCATTCTCTGTTGCCAACCTGGTGCTCTTTCACAGTTCAGTTCCTCTGGGAATAGTTCAAAAGAGACACTGCAGCACAAGGCTTGGCGCAAGACAGGAAAGCTGATTGGGTTTTCTCCACTTGTTTTTTTAGTGTCTCTGGGCATATAATTTAACTTTTCAGTTGTAAAATATGAGCTGTTACCAGTGGATGAGGACTGATTAGATGACTGAATAATCATTTGGATAGGGCATCAAAAGACTCTGCTTCTCAACATCCTGTATCTTTAAAGTCACTTATCCTATCTAGGTACAGAATTTGGTAGCTGATTCCTTGTGTGAAGAGCTTTAAGCATCCTGAGTAAAAAGCACTGAATAAACATCAACTGCTGGTTTTGATTATTTGAGATGTTCACATTCTTCTTCTGTGGGCAGTGGTGGGCACTTTTAAGTTTCTGGAAGACTTAGGGTAATGTGATTGGTGCTGAATTCATGCAATCACTTGTTGTGCAGCCATCCTGGAAAAAAAGATCTTTGGCACAAAGTCTTTTGAAGTCGTATCCTTTTGCTCTTCACGCAGCGTCCCATCATCTCGATCTGTTGGGGTCACAGGGATTCCCGCCTGCTGATGGCTTCTGGGCCTGCGCTCTACGTTGTCAGGGTGGAGCACAGGGTCTCCAGTCTGCAGCTGCTGTGCCAGCAGACCATCGCCAGCTGCCTGCGGGATGACAAGGACATCAGCAAGCTGACCCTGCCCCCACGGCTCTGCTCGTACCTCACCACTGCCTTTATACCAACAATCAAGGTAAAAAGAAAGAAAAAGAGGGAAGTGTCACTAGATCTACCCCCTCCATAGTGCTCCTAAGTGGCAATGGCTAAGTTGTAAGCGTTTATCATTTTAAAAGCTTTTGTATCCTCTTCGAGACCCCACTGATGCATTTGGTGCCTATTAAAAATCTGAAAAGAAAGCTCACGCATGCTGATCTGCATTATTCCATGGAGATGGCCTTTCCAAGCACATTACAAGCGTAAAATGTGCTGATGACTCACAGAGACTTCTGAAGAAGCTCACACTGGTGATAATACTCTGTCATGGTTATGGGGGGGATTCACAGGAGTAAAACTGTTGCCTCTGTACATGTCACATGAGTGCTTATGTCGCCAGGAAGGTTAGCTTTAAGACACTTTTCTACTAACAGTGAGTTCTGCTAATCTTACTGCTCCAACAGTGCTATGGAATAATGAACCAGGTATCACACCTTTTCCTGTACCATGAGCAGAATCATCTGCACAACCTGTTTGCTTCATGGTTTTGCCCTCAGTAGCATCTTGGGATTTCCAAGCTGTTTATCACAGCCTATAAACCAGAACGTTAGCTGCTAAATGCTTGACATTCAAACATACATTTTTGTGACTTTTTTGTGTATGTGTTACAGCAGTCTCTTGAGCCAGAGGTCCTTGGTGAAACAATGCAGAGCTGGAACAACTAATTTGAAATCAGTGGGGCTGCCCCAGCTTAAATCAGAACAAGTTGTGCCTACAAAATAATAATTCAACATGGTTCCATTTGGGTGCTGCTAATCAGGGCAACTGTAAATCATTTCATTTGCCAAAGAACAATAAATGCCTTGCTGTAACCATAACTCCTGGATCTCTGAAGATCAGGAGTTATCTTAATGGAGTAGAGCATTTATCAGACTGGAAGTCTCCAGTTCTCTCCAGTTCTTTCCATCCTTCTCCCCAGGATGCTTTTCATGTTGTTCCAGAGCCACCCCTCTCTAGAGCATCAGTGACAGTTTCCTGGGTGTCAGGGAAGGCAGGGGAGGGGACTGGATGGGCTGGATGAAAGCAGCAGTTGGTTGGGAGCCCTGGCAGGAATCAGAGGGCAGTACAGGGACACATCGGTGCTGACAGCCCTCGTGTCACCTCCTAGAGGAGATGCCAGGATGCAGAGCGGTTGTGATGCTGCATAGCCAAGAGGTGGAAGTGGGGTTTCCAGAGCCTGTCCTGTTTCATGGGTGTTTCTGGAGCCTCCAGCAGTTATACTTTACCCTGGCTCATCCCCAGTCACCCCCTCAACCTATGTTGTCAGCCCTGCCTTCAAGAGCTAGGCAAGGCACCCTCTTCCCTGTGTACATTCCTCTTCCCTCTCCAGCTTGTGGTCCACATTATAGGTCACTCCTCAGCCTATATCCATTTGCCAGGTTAAAGAAGCCTATTTTTTTCCTGTATATTTTTCTTTCATTTTGAAAGAAACTCTGTTGACTTATACACATGAGTAGTATTTGTGTCATACAGGCTATATTGTCCTAGACAAAAAGAGTCCTACTGCTTTAGGATTGAATGTTTCACAGATTAATACAGTGTGCTGGCAAGCAGGGCGAAGTAACCCAAGCTTTGTGCTTGTATTTCTCTCCATGGCACACAAATAGGCCCTTAGCTAGGATGGGATATGTGCTTGGAAGGGATATAAAAAGTGCAAGCTTGTTTCAGAGTTGACAGCATTGTAGCATAGTGGCATAGCAGGTACCAATACTAACCAGGAATGGGATCTGAGTGAACAGGTTCACTTAGAGGGCCTGCAGGAGACAAGATACTCTGATACTTGACTTGACTACTTTGCTCAAGTTCAAAAAGAAGTTTCTGGTAAGAGCTGGAACTTGAAGACAGGTATGTTGTCTCATTCAGTGCTCTGACCACAGGTTCAACCTTCCTTTTTGATGTAACTAGTCTTAGTTTTCATTTTCTGTGTACAACTAACTAAATAACACACAGCCACTCTGTCTTGCATGTGTGTCCTGCATAACTCATGAAGTAATGTATACTAGTCTTCACCTGCCAAATTAGAGTTGGGTTCAAGTTCAGTTAGTTGTGTTGGGATTAAGTCAACACAGAAAAAAAACCCAGCCAATATTAGAAAACTTTCTCTTTCCTTCCTCTGTTTAATTAAGCCTCCCATCCCAGACCCAAACAATATGAGAGATTTTGTCAGCTACCCAACAGCTGGTAATGAACGGCTTCACTGCACCATGAAGCGGACGGAAGATGACCCGGAGGTCGGCGGTCCATGTTACACTCTGTACTTGGAATACCTTGGGGGACTGGTGCCCATCCTGAAAGGACGTCGTATCAGCAAGTTGCGGCCAGAGTTTGTCATCATGGATCCTAAAACAGATGGAAAAGCAGGTAGAATTCAGCTGTTGTTCTGTATAAAAACAATTTAGCAATGCTTTGGACATTAAATCCTCAAGAGTTTTAAAAAATACATATATGCAACATGGATGATATTTGTTCTGAAGTGAAAAAATCTTTAGCGTTACCCAAAAGCTTCTGAAATTATACCCTGCTGCCTTTTTTACAGAAGAGAACTTCTTGTATTCTGAGTAATGGAAAATAGATTGCTAATTAGCAGAAAATATTCTTTAGTCTCAATTTCAAAGTCAATTGAATGGTGTTCATCCCTCTGAATCAAGTTCACTTAAGTTCAAACCATTGGAAATTTGGAGTTTGAAGGCAGAGTGGAGAACATTTAATTTTCCTCTGCAAAGTTTTATTTCAACTGCTGCCTGTGGATCGAGTTTATGCTTCTGATGACTGAGAGTTATAATTTATACCAGTTTTCTGAAGCATCACTTAAATTTTCTGGGGCCTGTCTTGATAGATGAAATCTATGGAAACAGCTTGATTTCCACTGTGATTGACAGCTGCAACTGCTCTGACTCCAGTGATATCGAACTCAGCGATGACTGGGCAGCAAAGAAATCTCCAAAAATCAGTCGAGCTAGCAAGTCACCTAAACTCCCCAGGTAATAATGTCTTGGATATTTCTTCTTCTTGTTCCACAAGTGGCCTCTCTTGCTCCCTTCTTCCCCTGCCTCTCCTTCCTTCACTTGACACCTTGTAAAATGAAAAGTAAACTCCTTTGGGCACATAGGAATTCTCTGTAAGATTGGGGTCCTCTACAGGGTGAAGTTCTGGGGTGATCTCAGAGATTCACATAGAGTTGGACTTTGGGGAAGAGTTCTGGAACAAAATGTAATGGGAAACAATAGAGCACAACTTTTTCCCAGGCAGTCTCAAAACAATATTTTATAAACTCTCCCACCTTTTCTTTTTTTCTCTCTCTTGTCATCATGGAATATATTTCATCCTTCAAACAGACTGTTTATTATTTTTGTTTGTTACACTTCTGTCAGTGAGCTCTTTAGGTGCTTGAGCTGGTGATTTTGACCTCCTCCTTGTACAGTGGGAGGTAGAAATAACTTTTGGCTTAGGGTAAGAACATTGACAACATTTGTGGAGCCTCGGTTTGCTGTATACAAATGTGAAAATCTGTCAGCTGAGATGTCAGGTTATCATTTTTTGAGACTTTGCTCAAAGTCTGCATAGCTGAGATTCATCTCTACACCTTTTAGGGATTAGTGGAAGATATATTGTATCTGGCAGAACTGCTATAAGCTTTGTTAGATTAATTAGAAAGCATCCAGCATGATTTACTGCAAGTGTGTCAGGTCTTCTGTGTCTTCAAATTTGATCTGTAATTCTCCATCCTTAGGCTTTACAGTCTTTGTTAGTCACTTCTAGGACATCCTACCAGTTGTCCTGTTACATCTTTCCATTCAAGGACATGAGTTTTGTGCATTTTAGCTTGCCCATTGTTGTTTCTAAATATTGCTTTACGTGCAGAATCAATATAGAAGCTCGCAAATCTCCAAAGATGTCACGAGCTGCACAGGAGATCTCAAGATCACCAAGGCTACCAATAAGGAAACCCTCTATTGGTTCACCAAGCCTGACACGAAGAGAGTTTCCTTTAGAAGATATTACGCAGGTATTGTGCACACTGTTACCATACCTGATTCAAATGCATTTCTTTCACAAGGCAGCATGTTGTGATAGAGATCCAATGATCAGCAATAAAAGTTCTCATTAAATTACACTAAGTAGATACAACGAGAGAATTGCATCTTCCAGTTCACTACTAATGTTCAAAAGTGCCAGTGGAGTATCAGGTATTGTTTGGTAAGTACCAGGATCACTTACTTTTGTCAGTGTGAATCCATGTGATAGGTTTTATTCTAGGTGATGTTGTTAGCTTTTTGAGAGTGTATGTGAAAACACTTCATCAGTTTCTCAGACCCATCTTAATGCCACCATAATTCTCTGCTTTGCTAGGGATTGCAGAGATAAAGAAATGTTTGCTTCAGAGGACCCCGTGATCTGTTTCATAATTAACATGAAACAGTCTTAATTGGAAGGAAGGAAAGGAATTACCACTTCGTGCTCTTTGTGGTGTTCATGTCCTCTGGGTAAATGAAACTTAGCAGGCTGTAAAACTGTCTGGGTTATATATTTCATTAATAACAGCCTGTGTTGTTTTAATTTTCTTTTGTCTGGTTTGGTTTTTTCTGCTCTCTTGTTTTGCTTTTTCCTTTTTATGAAAAATTCCAGAGCAGTTACACGGGGATAGGACCAAAAGCTCTTTGAACAGAGCAGAAGACCTGAGGCTTAGATCCTGCTCCTGATACTGGCAGCGTAACTCCTGGCCTTTGAGAAAAATCTAGTGGTCTTTCAGATCCATAATATGTGTACCATGGCAACAGTGGTTTGGGAAGTTGTTTTAGGAGCTCCAGGGGAATATATGTTTGTTGTTATGGGCAATTAATTTCTGTCTTGTTTATTGTTCTATAAAGTGATTCATGAGTGTAGAACCAACGGGCAGGGTGTATCACTCTGAAACAGAATAGCCATGGTCCTGCTGGGCAGGAGCGGCAAGTGCCAGAAAACAGACCTGTTCTCCACTAAGTGTTATTCAGATCTTCAATAGCTTTAACCACCCTGTGGCTGTTGCATACATCATTTCTGATGGTGTTAAGAGATCAGAATGAGTCTTCTTAATGACTGGGTAAAACTGTTGCTACATAGGCACTTTAGGCTGTTTCAATACAATAAAAACAACAGAAACTGAAATTGCATTATCACTTGCAATAGCTTGATAGTTCTGCAGTTTTTTGTTAGAGCTTGATACAGATTTTATCAGGTAGAAATGATCTTGTTTTTGTTTTGCAGCACAACTACCTTGCTCAGGTCACATCTAATATCTGGGGAACCAAATTTAAAATTGTGGGTTTGGCTGCTTTCCTACCAACTAACCTTGGTGCAGGTAAAAGTAAACTGTTGATTTTTTTGCGTGTCAAATTCTTTCTAACAAACCAGAAGCTTATGCCATGAGATTTTTTTGTAAGTGACCAAAAGGCTTCTTTAACAAAGCACTTATTTTCTGTGAACAGTGGGAATTAGATTTTATTAAATTCACTAAAGGAGATTAAAATCTATAAATACAATAATGAGATGATGAACAAAATGCTAAAAGTCTCACTTGTAATAAAACAGTAAATTAATGTTTGAGCCCAGACATCTATTTTGACAGTTTATTTGAACAAAACCCACACAAATTAAAAAAAAGGGGGTTGCAAGAGGACTATAGAAATAATTAGGTTTTAAGTTACTGCAATAGAAGTATTTTCAAAAGTGAGGTTTTTATAGTTATTTAGATACAAATTACACAAAAAAGCTATTACAGCCTCATGCTCAAGATTCTTCACGTCAGTGCAGAGCCTTATCACATGGTTCTCCTGCTGGAGAATCGGTAATCTGGTAGCCATCACTAAAAGCTGCAGTTGTCTATCAGCCTTTTTTTGGGTAGGCCAGTTCTACCCAGTAATCCTGTTGGAAGGAGGAGGGCTGGGTAAAAAACAGGGTACCACCTCACAGAGCTGAGCTCTGAACTGAAGTATTAACACAAGTCTAGCAGTTTAATTTGCTCTTTAGAAAACTTATTTTGTCTCATATCGCATTATATAGTTGGGCCAGGAGTACATGAAGGTGCTTGGATGCAGAATTAGATGGATAGCTTTTGTGGCTAGATGGACTGCTGTCAGCAGTTGAGTGACCACAGGTCATTCTAATTCTCCCACTGCCTTTAGCAGATGGGGAAAGATATAAATGTAGAGTAAATGTATTGTGATACTTCTTTCAAATGTTCTCTCAGTCTCCAATGGTCCCAGGGATTTCCTGAGCCCAGTGGGATTTCTTTGTATGTAGTAGCCATCAGCAGATTTCCTTCCTGAGAGCTTTCTAGTTTTCCCCTATAAGTTGATAGCATCCTGTGGTGAAGTTTCAAAAGCTGAATGGAAAGAAGTATTTTCCTTCCATAAAAAGAGATGTGAATACAAGATGAAGTAATTAATTATTTAATTACAGAGATGCTGCTTCCATTTAAAGAGAAATAGGTGAAAGCAACAATCTCTTTTATCCCATTTATGCAAAGTGTTACATAATGATTTGACAAATGATGGCTCACCCATGTACATGTATACAGTAAATAACAATATTCATAGCCCTTCTGTCTGCTTTGAATTGTTTCTTCCTTAACTTTGTATGCTATTTGTGTAACAGACTATTTTGTTGCTTGTTATATTTTTCTCTAGTAATATATAAAACCAGTTTGCTGCATCTGCAGCCCAGGCAGATGACAATATATCTCCCAGAAGTGCGAAAGATTTCAATGGACTACATTAACATGCCTGTCTTTAATCCAAATGTTTTCAGCGAAGATGAAGATGATTTACCAGGTAAGGAGGAGCTGGAGGGCTGCTGTGTTATGGGTTAAGTTAGATGGAGGTCAGGTTGCTTGTGTCATGGTCCCTTTTGGTAAACACACACATCAAAATATTTTAATCTGATGGGGTCCTGTAGAACTGAGTTAGAATAAGGCTAATATATATTATGGGCATTGTTTTCTGTAATGTGTGGAAAATAAAATCCATAAAGAGCTCCTTAGTTTCAAGTTCATTGGGAAGTTAGTCATCTGCTAATTCATCTCAGTTTGCTAGGAATTCTCCACAGACAGAAGCCTTGCATTCTGCATCTTGATAGGACAGAATTGTAATGTGTTGGAAACCCAAACAGGTCGTTCTTGAGACCTGATGGCATCAAATCACAGCTGGCTGACAGGAGCTTGGGTTGGAGGGCAGGTTCTCATAAAACTCAGCCACCCTTTGAGAAGAGATAAAGGCTCACTTGGATTTTTATCACTACTGAGAGGCTAAAGTAGTAAAGTGGTTGGTAAACAAAGCACGATCAGTAAGATTTTTTCACTTCACTGAGATGTGAGATAGCAAAAGACTTAAGCAGTGCAGGGAAGGTTTGGGTGCTGGTGATGTGATGTGGGAAGTGAAAGGACTGGAAATACTCAAGACCTCTTCCAATCAAAACGAAATCATCATGCCAATGATGATGAAATAACAAACAAAGAAAATAAGATAAATTAATACATTTTCAGACTTTTCATATCACTGGTGAATTCTGTTGCCAGGTCACAGGTTTTTGGAACTATGGAAATGGCTGTCATGCCAGTACCCTTTAAAGAGGAAGGAGAGTGAGCACTGCAAAGCAATTAAAGACTTGTGCTAGAGTCGACTGAAGCAAATGGAAATGTTTTCATTATTTCAGACCAGGGTTTCAACTGCTGACAGCAGCAAAGCTTTTGTCTGACCCAAGCATCAGAGTAGTCCTCTGGACATCTAAAGAAATACCTGTATGTTTAAAATTAAGGCTATTTTTTCACAGTCTGGGGAACGTGGCTTGCTTAATTTCTGTCTACATGATACTCACCTGTAGTATCTGAAGAAAATAATAGAGACATTGGTCACCATATATATATTATTAATAGGAAGCACCCAACATTTGCTATTATGAAACATGGTCCAAGCTGTCAGAAAGTAATATAAAAACTAAATAGAAAAGAAAAAGTTTAATACAAAATTTTCACATCTCTTCCTGAAAATTGGATTGAAATTGCCCATAGAGATTAAATGGTGCTCATAATTGCAGGTACACCAAATAAACAGAGAGAAAAATATTAGAGACTCTTGGAACAGCTCTTTAAGGCTAGTAAAAAAATCGTACTACCCTGTCCTCCATAACAGCCTTCGTCTTGTCCACTTTTTTTTTCTAGTTTCTTTTGAAAATTTATTTCTGATTTAGTAAATGGTGGCTACTTTAATCTTTAAAAAATATTTTTGGGGATATCCTTTCTAAAGCCTGCATATAAAGGAAGAAAGTACCACATTCTAAAGGAAAAAGTATTGCAGGGTAAATAATCATTACATGATAAATTAAAAAAAACATAGTAGAAAGCTGCTCTTGGGCAGTGCAGTGTTCATAGTGAGGTACACTTGGGACAGGTGTTTTTTAATGTGGTCAGTAAAGATTTGGCACGACAAATGCACAGTGAATTGATTTAACTTAGAAAGTATGCAAACTAATCAATTAAAAACCATTGGAGAAATGAAGAAAACATTGGATTTAAACACTCAGGAGTATTAAGCAACACCACAACAAATTATATTTTGCTGGATAAGGCAAAAAGACAGCAACATTTGGGGTTGCTCAAGCCAAGCTAACAATCAAACCTCAGGCTCTGGCAGCTAAATTGCTAAGCCTGCAGGCATCAGGGTGGAAGCATGGCCTGCCAGCCAAGCATGGAACCACAGAACTGCCTCAGGGTCAGTTAAGTTTGGCTACTGGTCTTCCTCTAAAGGAATGAACTGGACTACCATAAGTATTTGCCAGTGTAGCCACAGTGCTATCTGTACACCTCCCATGTTCGTGACTGATGCTGATAAAAGCCTGATGTTACCAAAAATGTAATTATAGGGCATAGGTAGATGACTAGAATTTTAATTAGAAGTTAATTAGGAACTGGGCAGTATAGGTGGAGTCCTGACTAATGGATTTCTTACATGATCTGGTCTTGCAAATCAAAGGTCTCCACAGATTTTGGCACACTTAAATATGGATATAAAACTGCATAAAAACTGGATGTGACATTAGATCCTTGGTCTCTTTTCCTTCCACAAACCTACTGATACAACTCACTTATCAGTTTCTGTAGCGTTTTTTACAGGAAGTTCAATAAAAAATAACTTGCAATATTCTTGGAAGTTCTAATATAGTATTTACTGTTTTCCCTCTTTATTCTGTTTTGTTCCTTCTTGACTTCTGCACCTCTGCTTGGATCCAGTGTCCACATTTTCCTGCTCCAGCTTTTCAGTGGTAGTTCCTGTTGGAATCAACCACTTTTTGCAAAAGGAACTGCAGACAATTGAGCACTCATCATGCTTCTGCTCAAAATTAAGAGACTTTCTTCTTGCCACATTTTCCCTTTTTCAGTGCTACCACATGTGGGAAATTTTCCCTAATATACATATGCTTCTTTATGCATTTCTGATTGCAGCCTGTCCAAACATTAATGTTGCAGTTGCCCTGACTACAGCACCCACTTCAATCTTTTTGGCTTACCATTTATTTCCTCACATTTTCTCCTTACAAATCTGAGAACTTCTATAAGTTTTGTCTGCATTTCATTCTATCATATTCCTCTCTCTCTTGTTTCAGCTTCCTTCCTATTGCATTGCTGGTTGATTTGTCAGCCATTATACTCAGCTTTTCCCAACTATTGTCTGTGTTCTCCGGCTCTCCCAAGCTCTTTGAGTCTAGGAAGCTTACACTAGATGTTATACTGTACCTTTACTGCAGGTCTTCCAACTTTCTTAGCCTCCGCTTCTTTTGTTTATTTGCTTGTTCGTTTTGTTCAATTTTTTGTTGATGTATTTACTATCAAAAGCCCCTCCCTGAAAACTAGCGAGTCCTGATTTAGCAAAACTTACTGGTTTGAGTGGAAGAAGTTAAAACCTGATGATGAGTGAATGCCAGCTAATATCGTGACAGTCCACGGGGATCGTAGTGTAGGCTGAAAGTGCGCTCAGAATTTGTCCTCTAAAGTGTCACTCCCAGGAAGTGGCTTTAAAGTTGATCACCAGCTGTTAAAAGTAGCTCTTGTGCGATAGGAGTCACGGGAGACTTTAGAGACACGTAAAGCTGTTCCCACTAAGGTCTGATCCACCGCTTTTGGGAGCAGGTAGCAGCCCCTCCGGGCGCAGCAGAGTCCGTACAGATAGCAGATGGTTTGAGAGGCCCCTCCATGACTGGGGCAGCCCCCGGGCCAGGCCTGGCCGCGGCAGGGGCGGGATGCTGGGGCGGGGAGCGGGGCCGGGGGCGGCGGTGACGCTCTGTGT
>VWYP01033580.1:392602-427906 GCA_013400435.1 Pycnonotus jocosus
CGCCCGGCCCCCCGCAGCCGCCCCTCGATCTCTGCCTCAAGAAGGGGGAGTTCTCCCTCTACCCGGCGGGGCACTACCAGACGCCCCTGGGGTACGAGCGGATAACCACGTTCGACAGCAGCGGGAATGTGGAGGAGGTGTGCCGGCCTCGCACCAGGATGCTCTGTGCCCAGAGCACCTACACCCTGCCGGGCCCCGGCAGCTCCGCCACCTTGCGCATCACAGCTGCCGAGAAGAAGATGCAGCAGCCCTGTGCCAGCGCCACCTTGAACCGACTCACGGTCCCCCGTTACTCCATCCCGACCGGGGACCCGCCGCCCTACCCTGACATTGCCAGCCAGCTGTCCCAGGGCAGAAGCATGGCGCAGAGGCTGGACAGCAGTATCATTCACGCTACTCTGCGGAGGAATAGCAGAGAGGCAGCCCTGAAAATGGCTCAGCTGATGGATGGTCAGAGAGCCACCTTGCAACTTCCCCCTAAGGCCAAGAGCAACATTGTGTCAGCACAGTACCAGCAGAGAGTGCCCACAGCTTTGTACACCTGCAGCCAATGCAGCAGCGGCGGTGCCGGCAGCAGCAGCAGCGCAAGCGCTGGTGGTGCAGGCAACATCGCCGGTGCCAATGCTGGTAGCAGCACTTCCAGTATTGGTGGCATGAGACCAGATCTGAGCACAGGGAGTGGCTCCCAACACAGCTCTGTCATTGCTCACTCTGTCAGTACTTCACCTCTGGCCTCCCAGTCCTCCTACAGCTTGCTGAGCCCACCTGACAATTCCCGTGACCGAGCAGATTATATTAACTCTGCTTTCACGGAGGATGAGGCTCTTTCTCAGCACTGCCCCGTGGAGAAATCAGTACGGCATGTACCTGTGTCCTTGACAGAGGCTACCCTTAGTGTAAAACGGCCACCGCCCTACCAGTGGGATCCTATGGTGAGTGAAGAGATATGGGTTCCTCAGGAAAGGACATCTCAGAGCTCAGTACCCAACCCTTTAAAACCTCCTCCGCTCATCATTGGTCAAGCTCAACATCTGGATATGTCTCGAGTGCCATTTGTTTCCCCCAAGTCTCCAACCAGTCCCACCACTGCCACTTTTCAGACGAGTTATGGGGTTGGAGTACCTTACCCAGGAAGTTACAGTGCCCCACCCCTTCAGGGAATGCAGGCCCCCTGCTCCCCCAAAGAAGCTCTGGCCCCGACACAGTTTGCACAGCAGGAGCCTACAGTTGTGCTTCAGCCAGGTTATCCATCCAACCTCCCCTATTGCCCTTTGCCACCCATGTACCCAGGAAGTAGCACTTGCTCTAGTTTACAGCTGCCACCAATCGCCTTGCACCCGTGGAGCTCCTACAGCGCCTGCCCGCCTGTACAGAACCCCCAGGGCACCTTGCCCCCCAAGCCGCTCCTCGTGGTGGAGAAGCCGGTGATGTCTCCCCCGCCAGCAGAGCTGCAGGGCCACGTGGGCACAGAGGTAATGGTGGAGACGGCAGACACTTTCCAGGAGGTGCTCTCCTTGACAGAAAGCCCTGTTCCTCAAAGGACAGACAAGTTTGGCAAGAAGAGCCGCAAACGCCTGGACAGTCGAGCCGAGGAAGGAAATGTGCAGGCTATCACTGAGGGCAAGGTCAAAAAGGAGCCAAGGACACTGACTGACTTCAATTCACTGATAGCCAGCCCTCGGCTGGGGAGGGAGAAGAAGAAGGTCAAGAGCCAAAAAGATCAGCTGAAGTCCAAGAAACTAAACAAGACAAATGAGTTTCAGGACAGTTCAGAGAGTGAGCCGGAGCTTTTTATCAGCGGAGATGAACTGATGAACCAGAGCCAGGGCAGCAAAAAGGGTTGGAAAACTAAAAGGAGTTTGAGGACAGCCAGTGAGCTGGATGAATTCAAGTGCCGGAAGGCCAGTGAGAAGGAGGATGGGCGACTGGGAAGCCAAGGCTTTGTGTATGTGATGGCCAACAAGCAACCACTGTGGAATGAGGCAACGCAAGTCTACCAGCTGGACTTCGGAGGGCGGGTGACCCAGGAGTCGGCAAAAAACTTCCAGATTGAGCTGGAAGGACGACAGGTAGGAAGGGGTGGCACACACCTGCTGGAATGGGGGCCAGGATGTAGGAAAGCTATGCCAGGAATAAGCTGTCTCTCATGCTGCAGAGTGCCTCCTGCTTGTGTCAGCTGTTCTATGAAAAAAAGCTTTGCCATGTGGTTGATAAAAAACACCTGTCAAAGGTCTGAGTTCAGCATGTAGGGTGAAGTTCAGCTGTAAAGTAAATACACAAAATATGTTCGGTCTTCCTGCAGTCAGGCATGGGAACAAGGGCCTCCTTTAGTCTGGCTGGCTCTCACTGCTGAAGGTTTTCTAATAAACACAATAGCTCGCTCTCCGCAGCGGTAGCTGCACTTGCCATCAGTGATGCTTGTGGATGGCAGCTAATTGTGAACACTGCTCCCTTCTTGCCCTGCTCACAAAGGTTAGCCAGGGAGCAGGAGCTAAGGCAGTTAGCTTCCCTTCATGCCAAAATTTCCACTTGTGAGCAGCTACCAGGCTCCTGGGGTTGGCTCTTAATGCTAGTGGAGGGAGACACTGACCCACCCCA
This sequence comes from Pycnonotus jocosus, assembly GCA_013400435.1. Taxonomy (NCBI): domain Eukaryota; kingdom Metazoa; phylum Chordata; class Aves; order Passeriformes; family Pycnonotidae; genus Pycnonotus; species Pycnonotus jocosus. The sequence continues at coordinate 395,201 of VWYP01033580.1, forward strand.
GAACGAAGTGCGCCTGAGCCACTTTTGAACCGCCTGTGGGTAGAAGGGTCAGTGGCTAGTTCAAAAAACCAAAACTTTTCATTTTGGCCTCAGTGGTGTGTTACTACTACTACTACACCAAACTCAGGCTTGTAAGTGGTGCTAATTAGCAGAATGCTGGACTGGGACTTAGGAGACTTGTATTTCTTTCCTTGTCCAGCTGTAAGTCACTTTTGGTTTACTAAAGATACCAAGGTTCGCAACTTCTTCTGATTTAAGTTGGGAGTTAGATGTCTTAAGTATCTGACATGCATGGCCAGTGGTAGTCTTTTGGTTTTGCTTGTATGAAAGAACAGCTCAAAGGCAGCAATCAGAGCCATTTATAACCCTTTCTTCTTCAGTTAAATGGCTGTGGATATGTCCCTGTGGGCAGCTGTGCAAAACCACCCAGCCAAGAGTTTTTTCTTGCTGAGGGTAACAAAGCCTGCTGTGACTTGCACAGTCAGTCCCCATTCTAGCTCAAGGATCTTCGCTGTGGAGCAAATAAAACCTGGATTTCTGATGAAGTGAATGAAAAAATAGTAATAACAGCCAAACTTCAGATATTCCCTGTGAAAGAGCAATGAACAACCTGACTAGCTTTGCTTTTTTTGCATTTCAAACAGCTCTCACTGCCCCTTTGCTAATTCATTCTCACTGTAGTTATGTGCTAGTGAAGATATTTATGCAGAGGGAAACAGAACTGCAAAGAATGAGCACCTTATCAGCTATGAAGTGCTAGAATGAGGAAATTGGTTATTCCTCTTCCCTGCAAGTGCCTTTCTTTGAAAACAAAATCTGTTTCCCTGATGGGTTGATGGTAGTATATTTCCAAAGGAGAGACTGATATTTTCCTGCAGGAAGCATGGTGCTGGTGTACCAACATCTGCTGAAGTAATTGGTGACAAACTACTTAAACCAATGCTGTGTGCACTCTAGCATGATTTATCAGTTTACTCTGTGGAGTCAAATATTGCTTTCAAATACTCTATACAGACGAAAAGTCCAGTGCTCTTACTATCCTTTGGCCATCATACCCCATTCTGTCCATAGCTCCAGTCATATTAACTGAGAAGGGGAGGTCTTCATACAGAGGAGCGTAAAAATTTTGGTCTTATTCTCTTCTCTGTTTCCTTTTCTGTGGTTCATTTTTTTTTACCTTGTTCTCTTTTCCCTTCCTTTTCCTCTTCCCCTGCTTCCCAGGTGATGCAGTTCGGAAGAATTGATGGCAATGCTTACATTTTGGACTTTCAGTATCCATTTTCTGCAGTGCAAGCCTTTGCTGTTGCTCTGGCTAATGTGACTCAACGCCTCAAATGAAAAAGCAGAGACTGGAGAGAGGAAAATGTTAACCTTCTCATAAAGTCCAAACCGGAAAATGTCAGGGCAGCCTGCTTTAGGTGTGCAGAGATGCCTGGGAGTTAAGAAGGCAGTAAAACTGGAAAAGTCTCTTGGTGCCCACCAGAAGGGCATTAACTCTAATCAGTCATGGGGTGGAGGGTGGGGGGACTGTTTTCTGTTTGTTTGTTTGTTTGTTTGTTAGCTTGTTTGTTTTCCGGTTTCTTTTTCTTTTCAAGCGTTGTGCTGGGTCTCAGAAAGAGCGAAGGGTTGAGAACCATTCGGTGTTACGTGGAGAAGTGTGGCTTTTGGCTTGTTGTGGTGGTTCTGCTGTGTGTGCTACAGTAGCTGATGTAAGCTCATGGGGGGATTAAAACAGACTGCTCTTTTTGATGGACTGCCTTATCTCATGCTATTCTTTTTAAAACAGGGAACATTACTTTTTTCTCATCCAATTTGTACTTCTACTACTAAAACATCAGTGACAGCAGCAAAAAAGTAAAACAAGAAAAGAAGCTATAATACTTGAAGACGTGTTTCTTGTCTGATATCTGCTAACAGCTCCACAGGTTCCAAGGAGATAGCTTATGTAGGTAAACTAATTTATAAACAGTGACATATTACTCAGAAGAGAAAAAGTTGTTGCCAGTGGGTGTTTGTCATGGTTTAGGAATGATATTCTCCAATTTAGTATTTCCACCAAAACACTCCAAGCCGTGCACCACTCGCTCACTGCCCCATCCCCTTTTCCCTTCCCTTGTGGTGGGATGGAGAGGAGAATTGGAGACACAAAAGGTAAAGATCACGGGTAGAGAGAAGAACAATTTACTGCAAACTGCAGTGAAATAAGAAAACAAACAGTAACAGCAGCAGTGTTCATAACAGAGTGCACGAGAGGTGAAAGATTGACACACGTGTGCTCACCACGGGGGAGCCTGTGACCGTGCTGCCACACTATGTGACCCACGTGGGACCCCTTCCCACAGCCCCAGAAAATGATGGGAGGTGGGATAGAGTAACCTCTGGATTCTAGCCATGTGCTCTCCTGGCTACTGCAAAAATATCCTGGCTAGAACCAGGGTTTGAAAACCCATTGTATCAAAGAAGTTGATATCTGCTTGATTTGTATGCTGTTAAAGGGGAGAAGCATCTTTCGACAGGTGACAGAAGACAGAGGAGCAAATAGTTACAAGCATTGCTTCTTTTGTTACTGGCATAAATATCTTTCAGTAGGTGACAGAAAACTGGAGGGGAAATAATCATGAGTGTTACTTTTTTGTTCGCATTGTTCAGCAGTATTCTGTGATTTGGCCTGTGGCTGGGAGAGGTACAGTGTGATCAGATGTACCTCTGAGGCTGTGCCTGTGCTTGCTCCTCATTTCAGTGTGTTTACACCATGTAAACAAAGCTTTTCCAGCAAATGAGAAGACCCAATGTATTCAGTCGTCTTAGCAATCAGTATCAATCAAGTTCTACAACAGTGCTTGAATTAGGAAGGAGACAGAAGTGCAGCAAATCATTACAAGAAAAGTTCCATCAGAGAAGAAAATTCATTACAGGAAACAACATCATGGCTGGCTGGAGAAGAAATGAGTTAAAAGAGAAAGGAAAAATTGGACAGAATTATATCTTTTGTTACCCCCCTTGCTACTTGCTCCAGCTAAGAGCAGGAAGCCAGTGTCTACATGGAGTGTGACAGAGGGAAGCTTAATAACAGTAGTGACTGTGCAGTTCTCTCTGGTGCACACGCAGACCTGTTGAGCATTTCAGAAGGCTGCTTGGACAGAAGAGTTTCTTTGTTGTCCACGTGTTGTGCACATGTTTATTTGCTTTTTCTCTTTCCTCCTTGTCAGCATTTTGCTACAGAATATGTTTTGATACGGAAGTAGTTTGACCAGTAATACAAAAACCCCCAAAACTATTCATATAATTATTTGGACATGAGATTAGAAAACATCACAGCATATTTTTTTCAAAAATTGATCTTTAGAAGTTAAAGGCCCACTGAGAAAGATTTGCTGATTGAGATGTCAACAGCTGCTTTGTCTTTCATCCACAGTTTAGCTTTTTTACTTGAAAACCTCAGTATAACTTAAGATGAATATGTGTGATTTTTTCACTTGGTTTTTCTTGAGTCCTAGTAGTAGGGCAGATGCATGTTGCATTTGATTTATTCTAGAGGAACATTTCACATAAGACCCTGCTGTAGTAGAAATTACCAGAATGCAGTGAGCTTCTAACTTGTGCTCTGCTGAGGCTTCCAGAGCTGTGCAGCACAGAGGAGCAATGCCAGTAGGGGAGTTTCAGAGAGTTGCCAAGGGAGGTGATGAGTTAGGTCAGATAACACCCCACAGGGTAGGTCCAGGATAAACCACCTGTGAGATGTGGTGTCATTGGAGGGAGGAAGGAGAAGTTGGAAGGAAGGAGTGGGGCAGTAGATGGTACCATGCCTGTATTATCCCAAATCTTAGCAGCTTCTGCTTGTGTGTGGGAGTGGTCAGGCTCAACATTACTCTTGGCATCTATCAGATTGTTGTTTTCTTTAATTAATTAGTTTTTTTTTCCATTAATTGTCTGGGCCCATTTGTGTTCTTTGTCATGTGCTTGATTTATTCAGCAGTTTGAGTGCCTGTATGTATAATGTGTAGGGAGCAGAGGAACTGAAATAGATTTGGTTCTGGTCCCTTGAAAATCAATGGAAATGTTTCACTTGTTGGTTTTTATTGAGGAAACATTATTAAGCCCGTTGTCTATATTGAGTTATATACTGTAAAAACAGTGGGTTGAATTCTTAGTCCAGTGATTCCAGTACACAAGGAGGGAAGCTGGCTGATGAGAGGCCTCACCTGCCCTAAGGTCTGTGCTAACCAGCTGCACCCTAATTAGTGTTTGACAGGCACACAGTGAACACTGTAAGACAAGAAACATACCAGGGCTGGCTTGTTTGCTTGCTGAGGGAAGGGCCACTTAGTCATGTGTCAGAATTACTCAGCTGGAAGAACATCACCAGCTGAAATTACTAGGATGTGGAAACAATGTGAAAGTTCTTTTCTGAAGAAAATATAATCTAAACAAGGACTTCTGCTTGCAGTTTCTTTAACCTTCCAGAGAACAGTATTCCTCTTCACTTTCTTCATTGTCAATTTTTTCCAGTTATTAGTAGTTTTATTCTAACGGAGAACCAAGAATTTAAACCAATAAAACAAGTAACAGAATTAGTAATTTGGTTTCATTGGACCAGGTCATGATTGCATCCTTCTGATGGCACTCTCAAAGAGCCCTGGCATAGAAAGAGCTCTGGTTCCTGCCCCAGCAAAGAACAAGGAATAATTATCAAAAAATTGGGAAGATAATGCTATTTCCAGCATCCTTTCCATTTACTTGTCAGAAAATTCTACATGATAAGACAGTCTTTTATCTTTTTGAAAATAATTTAGCTGAGTCTCTTTAATTGAGGATTTTAATATGTAGAGAATCTCCAGTATTAGAGAGAGAAAATATTCTCAAATATATAGATTTTTAATGAAAGAAATGGTAAATACATAGAAATCTGAGTGTGCAACTGGATCCTAAATTAAAAAAAGAACAAGTGAAAGTCATTTTATTTTCAATTAAGATATAATATAGGAAACAAACTTAAGAATGTCCCCAATGAATCACTTAAATCCTGAAGATTGCTATTGCATTCAGCCAAATGATAGATGTTACATTTTCTATTTTGTTAGTAAAACCCAGGTTTTGTGCAGGCAACTTAAGTTATTCTAGGAAGAATGTAGCAAAATGTTCAGATACATCTATTTCTTTTATACACGCAGTAATTTCCACTAGTAAAGGATGTTTATTCCAAAGCTTATTTTTTTCAGTTGTGCAATAATTTTAATAGTCTAGAGAGTGTGTTTTGTTTCTGTTGGGTTGTTTTTTCATTTTGTTTTAGTTTGGGTTTGATTTTTCTTGAGGGAGTTTTGGGTGGTTTTTTAAAGATAATTTAATGCAGATTTCCTGTTAATGTCCAAAAAACCAAATAATTTTTCTTGCATAATGTAATGAGTGAATTAGGGATTATTTTATTACTATGTATCAGTGAGTTATACACACTTATTTATATTTAAAGAGCATCTTTGTAAAAAATTGTTTGCTAGCAGGCATATTTTGCTGCAAGAAATTAAAAATGCTTATAGGAAGATCTGGTTTTGTTGGATAATATGCAAAAACTTCATAATGCAGGCACAAATATTTTTTGGCAGCTAAATACAATGAGTTTGCTACGGAGAACTGTGCAGACTACAAAGAGTGTAGGTGAGTTCTTTGGGACCTGCAGAAATCTGTCCTCTGTTTTCCTTCTTTATTTGTAACTATACATTGTTTGGGAGTGGCTTTAAAAATAGAAGGCATGGCTTTGTTTTTCTTGAGGTACAAGATAAGGTGGGTTATGTGATAAGAGAGGGTAAGATGACACGGACTGTTCGTAAGGAGGGCACTGTAGTTTAGTAGGCCCTGGCGATGGCATAGTTCAGTGCCAGGTGGAGGTACAGGAAACTAGCTTGGAATAAACTGAGGCACAAGGAACAGTGTAGCAGTAGAAGCATTTTCCTCTGGAACCTTTTCCTCTGCTCAGCCTAACAATGCTCCTTCTTCAGCTGGGCTCAGCTGGTTCCAGCTCCGCCACAGTGCTTCTGGCAGGTGCTGCATGGAGCTCATGGAGCTGTGCCCTGACGTTGCCTGCAGCAGCTTTGCCTCTTCAAGATGCTCCATAGGAAACCTGTTGGAGCAGGCATTCCTCCATTCATCCCTCTAGGTCTGCTCCAAGAGCAGCAGGAAGCTGCCATGGAGTTTGGCTGCAGCAGCTTTGGGCAGAGAGAGCCCCGATGCCAGCCAGCAGCCGTGGTGTCCATCTGAAGACAGAATCTGTTCTGCTGGAATTGCAAAGGGATGAAACCACAAACCTGACAATTTTGAAAAATAATGGTGATAGCCTCAAAATAGATCTCAAACAGAATCTAAAAACTGATATTTAAAGTCTGGCGTAAATGGAGTGGCAAATTTTAGCTTTAAACAGTAAGAATACATGTTTCTGCAACTTCCTAAGAAACTATGAGAAGGTGGGGGATGACAGAGGAAAAAAACGGAATTATCACATTAGTAATTTTGTACTCAGTTCCAGAGACCGCAGTAACATGTGCCGTGGGCTGCCTGAATATCAGTAGATCTGCACACAGGTTCATCTCAGTTACAAGTTTCCTGTGATGCAGCCACAAGTAAAACAGGTTTTTTATAAAGATGCATGAAGGTCTACAGGTGTCAGACAAGGATATCTTAACTTTGCTGAAGCCTAAACTCCATAGATCCAGGCTTTCCTTGATGTGTCTTTTTAGTGTCCTTTCAAAAATTACAAACAGATTTTGGAGCTTGCCTGATTGTTGCCTCAGACAATTTCTGTGCATTTGCTTTTTGCAGTCTGATGTGTGTGATCTTATGTTACCCTGGTGCCCTCCTACCTCTCAGAAACATTTTACATCCTCATATAAAAAGAGCAGCAAGTGCAAAAACTGATAATGAAAGGGGAGAGAAGACACAATAAATTTTCATTAACTTTTAAGAATGTGTTTCCCAGAGCGACAATTTAGAAATTGCATGTCTGCAGGGACCAAATTACTCCAGACCAGTAAATCAGACTTAGAGATTGGTAAGAGATGAGACCCTTGTGTGGCATGCTGACAGGGGGCCAACTTCCAGCCTCACTATGTGGTTACACCAAGATGCATAAGAGACCAGAATCCAACCCAAAATGTTCTTCCCCATTACTGTGTGATTATAAGGCAAAGATGATGTGTATGACCCATACATCCACTCAAGGAAATTACAGAGCATTAGCCAACAGTCATGTTGACAGCTTAGTAAAACCTGCCTTGAAGAATGCTAGAAGTAAAACCTTGGCCATGGAGTAGTCAGGTTTTTGACTTTTATTCCCATTTCTAGGATTCCATCACAGGACAGGAGGGCAAGCTGTTTATGTTATTTAGAGATTGGCATAATAGTTTTCCCACTGTAGGAGAGCAAGTCAGCTATACTGCTTACAAAAATGGGAAAATCCTAGTAGACAAATTGTTTTTTGTGTTCATGTCTCTTCCCCTTCAAGGCACAAACCTTCATTAGTAAATATCAATTTAGAGTCTTGCTGCCCTCAGGAGCAGTCTGGAGGGAGGCACCACAGGTCCTCTTTACAGGATTGGAATTTACATGCACTATTCTCAAAGGAATAAAATTAATTACTACTTGTGAACAATGGTCTATGTGAATTATTTTGTCTTTGTATTTATTTAATTTTCTTCTTCAAAAGTCCCACAGAGATGTTTTAAGATGAAAAGACTGCTTCCCCTGTTGCCTGATATCACTGAAGATGTATCAGGAATTTCTTTGGGCGGTTTGATTGTTGCTGCATCTAGAAAATTTTAAGGCAAAAGCAATTAATGAAACAAAAGAATGAAATAAGACTCAGTGAAGCAATTCTTGTTAAGAAAACTAAAAGCTTCACCCTTTCACTTGCAATTTTGCAAATGAATTGGTAACAAGAAATTTGTGTTTTAAGGCAAATTGATTGTTTGAGAGCTATGCAAGTGCACTGCTTTGTTGACACAGGGCTGACTGCAGGGTCAAGAAAACATGATTTTGTGAGACAAAATCAAGTAAATGAAAACACCAAATACCTACCTATTCAGAGTGTTAAATGAAAAAATTAGATGGTGTGATGTCAAAGCCTGCCAGTCTGTTCTTAATCCTCTGGTTTACAATTTTAAAATATGGACTGATTCAGCAATTCTAAATCCTGACAAAGGTTGTCTATGTTTGGAATTTTCTCTGACTGGCCAAGTAGATGGCTTAAGATACAGATAAAGATTAAAGTAAAAGTAAAGGAGAAACATTTTGGAACAGTGTGTAGACACTCGAGTTTCAAGTATTTCACAGGACTAATGCTTGGCCAGTAATTCTTACCTATGTTGTTTGAAGCTATTTGTTCAGAACTTTTCTAACTTTCCCTTTGTTTCTTTGGTTTGCTTGATACTTGTTTTGCCTTTGGTTGCTTTTCATTTCTGTTTCACTGTTTCAGCATTCACTGCTTCTTTTTCTGTTTGTGTTTTGTGTGTTTGGGGAAGGGTATGTCTGTTCAAGAGCTCGTTGTTTATTGTAGATAAAATATATGGTGTTGTGGAATAGCATGGGGATGCATTTGATTGAAAAGGCACTGTAGTGTTTCCTGAAAAAGAAGGGGAGTTGCATTTGTTTATAAATGCATTATTTTGGTACTATAACTTTGAAAGCGATTTGGGATTTTTTTTCTTCTTTTTTTTTTTGTTTGGTTTGGTTTTTTAAATTTTTCTTTTAAATTTAATGAGCATAGAGTCATGCAGGTGCATGCATTCTTAAGTGAGCAAGCCCAGCATGCTTTTCTTAAGGCTTTTCAAAATTTGGTACACCATTGGTGAATTTTACTTACCTAGACTAATTTTTAATTATTATTTTTTTAATCTCCCTTTTTTTTTTTTTCCCTCCTGAATATACCATGGTATACTTGGTTTCCATTGTACTTTAAAACTACTCTGATCTGCCTCTCCTTTTATGTATCTTGTGTAATAGATTTTGCAGGAGGTGCCTAGAAAGTATTGTTGGTTTCCCTATAAAAGTGTGGTTTGTCCAGATTCTTTACTGTCTACATGATTGAGAGATGGACTGATTGCCCTATTTTTCCTTGATGATTTGGAGTTGTAAGAGTTGTCCAGCTGTTGCTTAATAAAATTTTGCAGACTAGAAAGTTGCTGATTTGTTTCTGTTGCATTCTGCATCTTGTCAAGCACCTTAAATACTTTTAAAGCAGATGACAAATCTGTGCTGGAACAACCTGCACAATAACCAGCCAGATGCTGTTACGGTTTCTCTTTTCAGGAACTATACCCACAAGTTCCACTGGATGTGGCACATGTACCAGCCCCATCATACCTTGTGTCAGTCACGTGGGAGGATAGATGGCAGAGATTTTGTGGTGGTACTGTTCCTATTTGCCTGGATATCAGCTGGTTCTTGTGCTATTTCTACCCTGCTTGCTTTCCTTTTTAAGGAAATTACTTTTGGGGTTTGTGGCGCTTCTTATTTTGTCATTGGTAAACTGAAAACCTTAACATCCCCACAGGGATTTCCTCTGTCCTGTCATCTTGAACAAAAAAAGCTATGATGGCCAATGCTTATTCTCTGGTTTCTTAAAAGCATTTTGGAAACAAACAAACAAAAAGGTGATAAAGTAGCTTACCTTGCCTAATAAACATCCCAGCTATGGCACAAATGAGAAAATCCTGGCATGGACCCAGGTTACCATTGGAGTTTTGCAGGGGTCTTTGCTGGGTCCTCACCTTACACCATATTCATGGGTGGCCTAGAAAAAGTTTAGACATTGAGCTACAAAGTTTATTGATGATGTGAATTATTCAAAATAGTAAAGGCAATGGCCAATTGTCAAGAATCTCAGAAAGTCTTCATGAAACTTGACAATGAAATGGCAGGTGAAACACAGTGTAGGTAAATGTGAAGTGATACATGGGGGAAAGAAAACAATCCTAACTTCACATTTGCCATAGTGATCTCTGTTACTCAGGGGAGACCTTTTGACAAAATGATAGATTGTGCTCTGAAAACATCAGGTTGGTGCTCAGCAGCAGTCAAAAGAGGAAACTAAAATATTGGTAATGATTGGGAAAAGAGCTGACAGCAAAGCAAAGAATAGAGGATCACTGTATAAAATTGCAGTTCACTGCACTTCATGTACTGTGCAGTGCTGGTCCCCTTGTCACAGAAAAGGGAGAGATCTACAGAAGATTCACAGAAGTGCAGCACAGAAGGCATAAATCAACATCTACATGAGGAATTAGTGCGAAGTCTAGAAACCTTCACCCTGGAAAAGAAGCAGCTTAAAGGAATTGCTAGAGAGCCACCAGAACAGGAGCAGTGTTGGAAGGTGGATAGGGATTACCTGTTGTCTCTTCCTGCAGAAAAACTAGGAACTATAAAATGAAAATAAAGTGAAATACTAGAGGGGCAAAAAATCAAACAAAAGGAGGAGGTTCTTCAGGGAGGTGACTAGCCAAAACTCTTTGCTAAAGGATGATGTGATACAAGGAGTTCACAAGAATTCAAAGACAGGGAAAGTATATGAATGAGAGATCCACTGGGACACGAAGCAAACTGCCACAGGAGCTGAAAGTTCCCTGAGCTAAAAATAGTCAGATGCTGGGAGATTATTAGGGGAAATACCGTGTGAATTTGCTCTGTTGTCATTCTTCCCAAGGAATCTGCAAATGGCAGTTTTAGGAGACAAAATTACTGGAATTTCACTGTGAACAGTTGTCACTGTACATCAGCCTTTCTGAACCAGGCCTAAACCTGGAGTGTCAGGCTCTGGAAAGAGGAGAAAGGGAAGACTCCCAAACTCATGCCTGAATGCTTTGTGCTGCCACTGTGAAATGTCCTCTTCTAGCTCGGGGAAGGAGTGCTGGGGCTCTGCCAGTGTTCATTAAATCTCCCTTAGCTCAGCTCAGGGATATACCAAGGTTATCTGATGAGTTTTCAGATCAAATTGAACTTCTACTAAAATGTAGAAATTATGAAATTAATTATTGAGTTTGGAGACAGAGAAATGGAACTGCAGTATAGCTTCTGGTCATGGCACTCTGCTTTGGCCTTTCGCTTTTTTTGCTTTGGCTATAGTGTCAATGTTTACCTGAATTTGTATCTGACCAGGTGAGCTGAGCTGATTATCACAGTTTCCTTTTAGATCACAGTTCCAGATGTTTTCAGGTTTTTCCTTCTTTGTGGAGGATATTGACTTAAAATATATCATCTTCTGCTTCTGTGCCCTTTTTGTGTTAATTTGGGGTGTTCTGGCAGCTACAGCACTGGTAATTGATTCAGTCCAGTAACAATCTGTATCTGCTTTGCTCAAGGGAACTGAGCAAGTGCAGTTTGGTTTGTTGTTCCAGCAGGTCGATTTTGGAATGCCCTTTTGTGCTGGGTGCAACTAGCCAAATTAACACATGTCGTCACTTGCAGTTTGTAAATAAACGTCAAGCTTGTTGTTGCATCACCTTCTCCACATGTTGGAACAGAAATGTGAATAAAAGAATGCTGGAGCTGTAACTTGCTCTGGAGAGGGAGGAGGTATGAAAGGAAGCCAACAGATCTGGGGAAATGGTTTGTTGTGGGGACATAGCTACTGAAATATGCCTGCCTGGAAGTAGCAGGTGATGCAAAATTTATCAGTAACAGGGGCTGCAGCAAACAAATAAAAATGTAGACCTTTAGGAAAATACCTTAGAAGGTTCCTGTGATTGGGGTTTTTTGCCTTGTAGAGGGACAAATAGCATTTACTTATTTATATATGATTGTGGTTGTTGTTGATAATAGTAAAATCTTGTTTTTATTATCTGAATGAACACAAGGGCGATTTATGCCTCCTGCTGCCTGTTATAGAGGTCAGGATGTGCAGGCACTGAGGGAGCAATATTTAATCTGGGGTTTTTGAAATACAAACTGGTAATACAGCAACTATACCTATAATTAAGTTCACATATACCATGTAATAACTACTGGCTAGATCATGAACTTTTTCACCAAGACAGGTTAGTGCTGTTGATGTTCTCTCAGCAATGACATATTCCATTTTATATTGGCATTCCTACCAAAATAATTACCAATAATAAGATGGCACTTACTGCTAATTTTTTCAAAAGCAGCCCAGCTTTCATTATGCAATTTTAATAGGATAGGAAGCTAAGTAATTACCTAGTTGTGAGAGAGTTGCACAAGATCAGAAAAAAAACCCAAAACAACAAATTCCAACCTGGAGCACTTCATACCAATCACAATTCATCTCAGACCTTTCATCTTGCTCCTGTCCATTATAGATATCTACTGCATATTCTCATTTTTTGTTCTGTTTAAAACTGACAGATTTCAAATCTATATTAGATCAAAGGGAAATCTATTCATCTGGGGGAATGTTTTAGTTTGTTACATCTCCTGATACTTTTATCCTTTCCAGCTGTTCCACATTTTCTGCCATTTATCACTTCCCCATGGACAAGGAAGAAAGTTAGATTTGAACTCCAGGAAGTAAGATTTCTTTGTTCTCCGTTCTCATTGCTCTCTGTGGTGATAGTCCTCTCTCTTAAAACAAGAGCTTAGTTATTCCCTTTGTTGTGCAGGTTTTGTGATATTAATTCCTTCCTTTTTCTTTCAAAGCCATTTAGCTATTTTTAACTTTTTTTTGTAATCTTAATATTTATTTTAGAGAAGAGTCTGTATAAATCAGTTATAGACAAAGGAAGATGCTAAAGATGTTTTAAATGTCATGGAGTTTTCTAATTGCTTCATGGAAAGGCAGCCAAATGCAGTCTCATCTGCAGAAGTCAAGCAACTGTGATTTGACTTTTAAGTGACTTCTCAGTCTCATTTATGATTTTTCTAATGAGGAAAGCATCCTTGTTTTTACCAGATCTATGAACATACCTTAGGATTTTTGTCCTTGAGCTGATGTGGCAGCTAGTGTCATCTGAGGTGGCAAACAGCACATGTTGTCACTTGTAGTTTGTAAAACTTTAAGCTCGTTGCATCATTTTAACAGGTTTTATTTGTATGGCTTAGAGGGTCTCTAAAGCCAAGATTCCAGTTTTGTTCATAAACCTTCTGCTAGTATTGCTATTTATATGATACTAATAATTTTATCCAAAGTTTACACAGGTTTTAGTAGATTAGTGTCAAAAGAACACAAGTCTAAAAAGAGAGAAGACATCTTTCTAAAACCCACAGCACATCTATAATTCACACTGGAAGTTCTGCTATAAACTTCAGAAGTTCCTGATGCTGATAGTGTCCCCTCTGGCCATAAAAGGGCATCATCTGAGAGAGCATCATCTGGAGAACTGCCAGAATCCACAATTATATTCCACTTTTAGAAATTATGGAAAACTCAAGCAAGAGTAAAATGACACAGACTGAGACACCAGCATGAGAAGCACTGCAGTTTGTGCAAGATGACAAAAAAGTGCTCCAACGAGCCAGGCAGTAAACTTGAGAAAGGAGAGGTTTCTGGGCAATCAGTGAAGATGTCATGGGACCAGTAGCATATGAGGAAGAATGTCAAGTAAGGATAAAAAAAAACCTCCTGAGTGGAGGCATGAGCATAAATCCCTTGTATTCAGATATGTCAATGCAAAATCCACAATGAAGGTCATCAATGACATCATCACTAGAAAGATAGTGACCATCAAAGCACTTTTTTGTGAAATTTTTTCTGTGTGAATATTAAATGTGAAAAGAATCAAAAGACAGTGATAGATGGCCTCATGTCTAAATATTCTGAAAGAGAAAATGTTACATACTAAGAGCAATTCTCATCCCATAAGAAAATATCTTTATTTATTCAGAGAAAATAAAAATTATCAACCTCATAGAAAGATTGCTGGCATCTCTGAAGTTATAAGCAAGCCAATGAAAAAAAGATCCTAGATGTGCATCTGGATAGGTCTGAAAGATTAAAACACGGAATTCATGAAGATAAATCAATATTTATGCTCTGCCAAAAGCTGTTGCATTAATCTACTATGTGTGGATTCCTGAGAGCAAGACACAAAGTTGAAAGCAATTTTGTCAAAAGAACAGATGATTAAAATTATTTTCACAATTTTGAAGATGTCAAGACATCAGCCTTAAAATTGGATCTCTACGTTCTTCTGGAAGAATCTTAGTGTGGCGTGTAACTGAGAAGTAATCAGCTGAAGAAATTCAAAGAGCAGTAAGTACAATGAAATTTGCTCTCAAGATTTTTAGGTTAGACAATAATTATATGACGAGCTAGTAACCATACACTGCAACTGAGAGCCATGATTTAACTGATTAAGATAACTCATGAAGAGTTGGTAAATATGGCTCCCAAATATCAGGTGGGTGTTAAAACTTTGCTAGAAAAGTTTGAGCGTGCAGTGGTGCAGATGAGGCAGATGCTGTTAATCCATTTACTGCTCAGCCATTTTCCTCTCTGATGTTGATAAAATACTAAAATCTGTAAAGTTAGGGGAAAGAATGTAATGATACCAGGAGAAATTGTTTTAGACATGATTCAGCTGCATAGAAACATCATAACTAGGAATCCAAGTAGAAAAATAAGATGTTTTCAAACACCAACAGAAAGAACGGAGTTGGAAAGTACTTGGGAAAGGACACTGGAGGAATTTCCTAGGAAAAATACAAATTGCTGTACAACACAGGGAGATTAAGGATTCCCTGTGTATTCTGTAAGCACTGGCAACACTGGATTTTTACAAGTGTGATTCCTGCTGCTGTCATTGTCTCTGTAACTGCAGAATTAATTTAATCCAAAGAATGAAGTGATAGCTAAGTGTTGGCATCATCAGGCCATTAGCACTAATGAAATGAAGCTGCAAAATTCATGGAATATTTGATATTTCCAAAACATGGTAGAAGAAAGAGAAAGGTTCAGATTGATGCAACAGAGGGTACAAAGCATGTGTTCATTTCAAGAACAGAACTGTGTAGCAGTGGAAAAAGTTTTTTAATCCCATCAGCAGCCCAATCCTTATTAAATTTGTGGCAAAATTTACCACTGAAAACGTATTTGTGCTTGAACTTAGCCTGGGATTCAGCATTTTTATATCTTGGCCAGAACACCTGATGATTGAAGCACGAGCCTGGAGAAGATTCACAGGCCTCTATGAAGTGAAATGCTCCCCTGAGGCTGATGTTTGTGGATCTGAAACAAGCTTATGTGTCTTGTTTGGGATGTTAACACTGCCGGGAGTGAGGAAAAGTTGAGAGGCGGAAAACTCAAGCAGGTGCAGTACCAAGAACTGGAGAGTTCATCAGATGTCTTTGAAACATAGTGAGGTGAAATCCTACGGTGGGCAATACTTGGTGCCACTTGGTTCCTTGTGCTCGCCTTTCCTCCAGGAGGGCTGAAGCAGGTCCTGGCTGGCTGTGGGCATGCACTGTGGATGGAATTACACTGGAATTTGGAGGCAGTTCCTGCAGTGCAAACCTCTCACTCAGTCCTGTAAGGTGTGGCCAAGCAACTGGCACCCAGAAGAATGTGGACATGGAGTGGATGTTTGGATCCTCCCCACCATGGCTGCCCGACACATTTATTGTCAGGTGTGTAGTCTGTGCTCATTGTACATGTCAAAATCAGTTATGCTGCTGCTTGAACAAAGAGCTATAAACTGCAGCCCTCTGCAGGTGCAAGCTGCAACTCTTTGCCTAACAGATTAAAATAAAAATTGAATAATGTCATTTCATTGAGATTTGTAAAATATACAGGCTTGGTGGTTTTTTTTAATAGAATCTTGCAAGTGTTTTATAGTTTATAAACATTTTAAGGTAAAATACTGTGTTGTCTGTTTAGGATGCTTTTAAACAGTAAATGTATATAGTTCTTATTTTATAAATTATAATTTTTTTTACTGATAAATATGTGAAGCTTAAATGTTACAGTGCAAAAAATACATTGCCAACAGACAGGGCACCATTTTTAAAAGCTTAATTGTTACTTTGAAGCTACCAAAGGCTGTAGCATCTGAAAAGAAAAAAAAAAATCTGGCAACACAGATGTCTTCAAAAGAATTATTAAAGTTAGCTTCTTCAAATGACACTGGCATCTGAGTTTTCTGACCTTGGTTCATTGACTCTGAGAGCTGAGTGCTACTCCCAGGAGCTTTACACACAGCAAGCTCACCAAGTTAGCTGTGTATTTCCCCCAGGTGCTTCCTCGCAATGACTTTTCTAATGCAGTGACACACACAAGCCCTGTAACTACAGTTATCGCTGCTTGACTCAGAGTGATTGAATAAGCCAGCTTCTCAGCATTCTAATAGCTTCCCTTTTATTGCCTTGTTCTTCATTTCCCTGGATGTATTCACTGAGCCAATTAAAAAGGGAAAAAAATCAAAATAAAACCAACTTCAACACAACACTTTGGCCTTCCAGCTGTGTTACCCAGAGCATACCAGAGAGCCTCAAAGGAATTTGATCTATTGGTGATGGTAAGGGTGGAGGGGGTGGAAAAGGTGGGCAGGGGCTTTTCATGACACCACAAGAATGAAGAGAGAACATCCACAAAGCAAACAGCAGCTCCTGAGGTGCAGCTGTGGTAGGAATAGGAAGGCAGGACAGTTCACCCTAATTCCTTGGGCCTGCATGAATTCACTGAGAGGGGGACTTTCCTGTGGAGCAGGTGATGAACAAAAATACAGACTGCAGCAGTAGAGACTGAACATAACCTTTGGAAAGCCAGATATCAGAGAACTGCAGGCTGCAGCAGTGTCTTATAGTACGTCACAAAAATAAAGTGACACAGATCCTTGCTGCAACAGAAGTCACATGGGACTGCAAAGCAGTGGGTTTAGCAAACTAGCAGGAGGAATACTCATTGTAATTCCCTGAGGGACCAGACAGTACACCCACAGGCAGCCAGAAGAGACAGTTTGGATCATCAAAGGATTTTGAGTCTTGAGAGCAGTGCTGAGATGTGAGAAAGCAAACTGTTGTGCTGGATTGCTCATGGTACAGATGCAACAAGGAGTACCCAGGAATGGATTTGGTATCAACTGGGATCCAAAGAACTGTAATTTTAATACTTCTCAGCTCTCTCTTGTGGACAGCAGTAACTGTATGTAATCCTACTATAGCTTGAAACATACTGTACAGCCCCTTAATTAAATG
This sequence comes from Pycnonotus jocosus, assembly GCA_013400435.1. NCBI lineage: Eukaryota > Metazoa > Chordata > Aves > Passeriformes > Pycnonotidae > Pycnonotus > Pycnonotus jocosus. The sequence continues at coordinate 412,331 of VWYP01033580.1, forward strand.
TTTCTAAAGAAATTCCTTTCTCACATAATCAAAGTACTGAGACATTAGGCATTGTATCAAGAGATTCAAAGTTCTGGAGTGAATTCTGCAGTTTTAGTCTAAAGAAAATCATCTCTCTCCAAAGTACATGAGGTACAAAGTACATGAGCTAACTTTGAGAAAAAATGTGGGAGTCTACCAGCTCTACTTTGTCACCCTGAGCGATGCAAGATGGTATCACATACTACTTACTGTGGGAGAACATATTGCTAGACTTGAGCACAGTTAACACCTTCCTTCCTTCCTCTTGTGCTCAAATACATGGGTAAATCAAGCACAAAATTAAGTCTCCTGCCAAACTCATTCCTCAGTATAGTTAATGACTTGCAGTAGTAACCAGAACTGATCTGGGTCAGTTCATCCTGTTTCAATCTTTTTTGAACAGTTGAGACTGGACTAGTTTGTCATCAAACTAGTCCAGTGCAGGTAGTGCAGGCTGAAGAGAATTCCAGCCAACTGGTGGGCAGTTCGAATGTATTTTATACAGTCTGATATATTCTAGGAGCCTGACAAAATGCTTAGCTAACAATATTTGGAAAAAGAAAACAGGCAGCAGGAAGAAGACCAGCCATGCAGGTAAAATAATAAAAACCATTATACTAGAGTCAGTTGAAAACTGGAACATAAGGATATAAACCACAAGAATGAACTCGTTTTAAGTTATATGTTATTCTGGAGGGAAAAGAGTTCTTATCCCACTGTGTCCTTTGACACTATTATTTGAGGTTATTACCTCAATTTGTAGATAAAATTTAGCTTACAGGCCATTTCATAAAATAGTGCCTGGAATTTCAATAACGAAGTTGTCAATAGTTCATGTGAATGAGGTGGGCTTTAAATGGATTGTGAATGAAACTGGAGATCTTACAAAGTATCCTGCAATGTGGAATCCTTGCTGAGTGGAGTGTTTCTGGTGGGATTTTGTAGAGACAAGTACTAGATCTGACAGTAAAGAGGGCTCAAAAGCAGATACAGCACTGTGGTTGATCAAATCTGTACATGGCATAAAACTGCCAGAAAGGCAAATAGCATTAAGGACAAGACAGTGAAACATTACTGACAAAATGCATTTTTAATGCAGGCAAATGCAAAGCTGTGCATTATGGGGCAAGGAATGTGGCCATGTCTTCAAAATCAGTAATTTAGCTCTAAGTGCTGCAGAACTGGTTTGGAGGCACAGGTTAAAGCAGGCACCTCAGTAAGGGATGTTAGCAATCCTGAGATCCTCCTGCAAAAAGAGCTAGTACAATCAGATTGGTAAGTAGGGCAGTGGGAGGAGGGAATTGATTTCACCTGATAAAATACTGGGTCTGCTACTGCTGGCAAGGCTTCTAAGCTGTCTTACAAGAAAGGAGAATGTTGAAAAACAATACAGTTCAAAAACTGAAGAAAATGCCTCATAGCAAGAGATTTGTCAGCTTAGCTTATTTCAGAGAAAAGCGTAATTAAATAATTCTCACTATCTTAGAAAACTTAACTGAATTAAAATACTGGTATCAAAAGGCACTTTAATTTAGCAGGAAAAGGCGCAACAAGCAGTAATGTCTGGGGGCTGGAGCTGAGTACGAAAAGAAGCAAGACACACTTAATGATGAAAATGACTAACATTGGAAGAAGCTCAAAGAAGTCGTGGGTTCTCCATTCTGTAAAGTGTTCCAAACAAGGCTGCTTCAGTTAGATGAATTTGGATAGATACAGAGGTAAATGTGTGAAACATGCAATCACCAAAGGCAAACTGTCTCCAGAGGAATAGGCAAGGTCTTGGTTCTCCCATCAGCCAGATGATGACCTTTCTGGAGGACACTCCTGCTCTTCACTGTCTGCATGCCCAGTTTTCTTTCTTTCCTACAAGGGGAGAAGTGAGGGCCTGAGGATGAGGAGTCCCTGTCTTTTGTGGGTGTCACGGTTTAAGCTATATCTCCCCGTACGGGCCACCATTTAATGTCATGGTTTAAAACTCACTAAATTTCTTTACCAAAAATGAGATGGGATTTTTGGAAGAAAAAGGCAAAGACAAACTCAACTTACTAGTAAAGAAACAGTTTATTAATACACACTAAAGGAAAAAGGAAAAAAAAAAGAAAAAAAAACTAACACCAGACCTTTTCCTCCTCCACAAACCACTCCCTTTCTACACAACATAGAGGAAAGCCATGATTTTAGCCAGTTNAACTCGGACAGGAAACACTTAAAGAATGTCTTCCAAAGTCGCCACAAGTGGCCAAAACCCATGCCAATCAAAAAACCAATTCTCGATTGGCTTCAAACCACGACAGTGGGCTCATGATTTAGCCACACATGGTCCCAGGCGTGGGACCTTAGAAATATGCCCAAGTCCTGCAAATTAGCTCTAGTCTTAAATGAGTGAGTAGGAGACCTATTTGTTGATTTGCACAAGAAAAAAAAAATCATTCCAATGGGCTTCAAACACATGCTGAAAACCTTGTATATTTAAAGCTTTTCTATTACTTTGTTAAAAAAAATATATAGTATGCTATTTATAACTGGGTATTCATCTTCGTAGCTCAGAGCAGAAATGACTGACTGGAGAGAGGAGACTCTCAAGCACAGAATGAGGCCCTCCCCTGGTGATGCTGCATGTTTCTAGTAACATCTAGCAGTACCTAGAGGGTCTCACCCTTCACTGATGTGTGACTGTGTATGTAGACAATAATCGGCTTCTTAAAAGAGAGAAGTTTTCAAAAATATCTGTCACTTTTCTTTCCACGTTAGTTTTAATTGCTTCCCTCGAGACGTACAGACAACAGCTCAGAAACAGAAGAATGATGAACAATGTAAATGTTTCACGCAGCCTCCTATGTGGAAAATGACCAGCTGTGTGTGGAGCAGGTACCCGGGGGCTGGCAGGGGGAGCTGCAGGGCTGGGTTCTGTGGGAAGAGCCAGCACTGCCCTGCAGGGAGGTTTCAGACAGCTTCAGACTGGACCCAGCACGGCCACAGCTGGTGGCACCTCTGTGGAAATATATTTAAGATAGGGCACAGGCAGCAGGAGGGGACAAAAAGAGTGAGAAGCAGCAGAGGAACACCAAGACTGGAGGAAGAGGAGGTGCTCCAGTGTGGGGCAGCACCCCGCCCCCAAGTCTGTTTGTTGTTATCCAAATCAGTGCCCAAACGTCTATCTCAATCGACAACAAATTAAGTTAATTTCCCTGAGTAAAATCTAGCTTTCTCCCAACAGTAATTGGGAATTATCTCCCTCTCTTTATCTCTACTTGTGAGCTTGTTTACTCTTGTCCTTTTTATTTTCTCCTCTATCCAGCTGGTTTCAGGGAAGGGAGTAGGAGTGAGCAAGCAATTGGGTGGGAGTTTACTGCTCATCCAGGGTCAACCCACCACATTTTTAGTCTGAGATTATAAAATTTGCATGATTATTAGTCAATCCTAATTATTCTTGAGAGATAAGACTGTATCTCACAAGAGACATGAATTTCAAAGGAAGAGTAATAGGCATCTCAAAATCAAAACAAGGGTGTTCTGCCTAAAATAGGCATAGTAAAATTATGGGATATGTCATTACATGTATTTTCTCAAAGACTATGAAACTTTTGAGAAAAATGCATACATGTAGTTTGAATATTGTGTTTAAAATTTTCTCTGAAATATGCCTTTAGCAATATGCTGTATGAAAACTGAAAAGTAAACATGGTGATCTGTGTAATGGACTAAGGTAACTAAAATACAAATTGCTGCAGTTAAAAATATGCAGTTGGTCTAAAGTCTTCACTAGTTATTATCTAGATATCACAAGTTGTTTTTATTTCCCTTAGTAGTATTCCTTTTAATACCAGTGGAATATTTAAGTTAATAAATGCCACTGGTAATTATTATTTCAAGTGTAGTTGACATTTGAAAGCCAATAATCACAGTGAAACACCATATAAAATGTTAATTTATATATAGGACAGGCAATCTAGTTATGCTCCCATTTCAATCTTCCCATTGCTCTCAACACGACAGTCGAGAGAAAAGCAACCCAGCCATACTAGGAGCATGAACAGGTGTGATCAGCATTTCTCTTTGTCTTCCTTGAAATCACCTCACAAGAGATTCTTCAATTTTTTCAAAAGAGATTTTAAATCTTATTTTATTTTCTTGTCCTCATATCTCTTCAAAGCAGGATAGATGCAGGGAAGATTCATCTCCAAAGATACAGGGAGAGAGTGATGAGTCTTTTCTTGCTGCTGCTGTGAGGGTCAGGACTGCCAGCTGCAGCCGACTGTGTGGAGCTTTGTTCCTTCCAGCGATGACAAGAGCAGCTGTGGCTCCAAAGCCGCTGTCAGCTCAGAGATGATTTGTTATGGGTGATCTGTCCCAGCTGTGCTTCCGTGCCACCTCTTCAAATAGATGAGCAGCTTTGCATCACAGTGAACGCCGCCCTCCTGCCGAGCAGCGTCACCTTTCTGTCCCCGGCAGCTGCTGCGATCCTCTACGGGCACAGCAAGGGCTGCGTGACAACAGTTGAGTCACATCATCGTCACATCGCTGGTTAGCTGTGACAAAGCAGTTTTCTGCAGGAGAAGGCAGCCAAGCCGTGATGGCCTGGGGCAGGGCAAGGGTTATTCTCTTCCAGAGTTAAGGCAGCAGTGAATGACAGGGCAGGTGGACCAAACTCAGGAGGTTTCTGTGGGGCTCAGCACCGTTTCTGGTCTGCAGTTTGGGGATACTCAGTGACAACTCCTGTATGTGGTGAGACTCAGGGGCATAAATGAAGCTGTGTAACAGCAGCACAGGCTCTCTTACCTTGGCAGTCAGTGCAGACATGTGCTTGTTTCTGTGTCATCTGATGTACCATCCTTAATTCCACTTGGAAGGAAAAAGGCAGTTGCTCCTTTCAGCCAGCAGCTGCCACTACTGCCTTTCTCTGTCTCAAAACAGTTTTGAGGGAGAACGTGTTTGTTAAGCAGGTGGACTTCTGTTTGTTTGAGGGGTTTGTTCCTTTACTGGAATTAAAAGAAGAGGGGAAAGGGGGACTTGATTTGCCAGCATTTATTCCCTTAACTTCTCAGCACCAGCTGCTATTGCATCTGAAAAAGGCTAATAACCTTGGTGCTTTGACATGGATTACTAAGCTTTGTATTTAACCACTACCACAATATAATACATGTGGCTGATGCTGCAAAAGGCTCACTATACACAGGGGGAGAACCAGGAAGAAAAATGAGAAGGGGGACTTCTGATAAACTTCACCCTCAAAAATAAATTCTTTTCAGGTTTTGTGATATGATGCTATGCAGGTGTTGAGTTTGATCACAACTCAGTCTTGGGGCTTTTCTCTCCCTCATGTTGTCCAGAAGCACTCAGGGGTTTAATTGAGTTTCAGATACTTAAATTCTAACTGAGACTTGTAAGACTCTCAGTAGTACTTTAGATTGGTTTGTTCTTAGATGTGGTTTGATGCTACCTCTCTTTTATCATGTGTTGTGAAAATTAGCAAAATCAGGCAGACACAGAAGGTGCTGTACTTGCATAGATGAGCTGAGGTACCCTGAAGTGAGCAGGGTAAGTCATGCCCCAGTGCAGGTTATCTGCTGGGTACTCTTGCACCTTATTTGCAAAGCTGTCTAAGAAACCTTGTCTCCCTTTGCTTTTACTTAAGTTGCGTTTCCTGCAGAACCAAACACATTTCTGTGCCAGCCCAGTCAGTCTGTGCTGTGACTGCACTGGACAGGAAAGACAGACACTCAATAATGGGAGAAGCATGATCTGTTAGGTCTGCAGGGCTGGGGTAAGTGAGCAGCAAGCTGAAATGTTCCATTCATCAGATACCAGATCTTCACAAAAGAAAATAGATTGGCAATTTTAATAGAAGTGTCTGTTCAATATTAAAAATATATTTAATGCTTTTCTCATTTACTAAAATAAGGAAACCTGAAATCTGAAATTTCTTTGATGAAAAGGTTTGGATGCAAGCTAATTTTTTTGGCCTAAAAAATGTTACCTAGGAATTGCACACAACCCTGAATTCTGCTTGTTTTGTCAATGTGTTGAAGTGTTTTGAAGACTCAGAATGGATTCTTGACCTCCTTAAAGTCTTTTGAGTGTTTAATGTGGACCACAATGGGAACATACAGTTGCTTGTGTCTTCCCATAAGCTTTGCTATTCACAAGCCTAATTTTAATCCTGTAATATCTGGTTGGTTGAAACACTGGTGTTTTTAATAGCAGAGGTTGGTGGGTTAATATATGGTCAATGCCAACACCTTTTCTGTGAGTAACCTGCCAGCCTTTCATAGAAGGTGTGGAACCCTCCCATGGCATTTGAGGTGTAGGGCAACAAACACGATTGGAAGCCAATTGATTGGACAAACACGATTGAGTGATGTTCAGCACAAAAAAGAACATTGCATCTCTGGAATAGTGCTGCTCTGGGCCTTCAAAAAACTAACAAACAAACTGCAAACCAGCAAACCCCTCCTTTGTCTCCAGCTTAAATGTGCACGGGGCTTTTATCCTGCTGCTATGTCTTCTCAAGCCTAGGAATATTCATAGGTAGGAAAAACCTTCCTCTCCCTTTCTCCCCCACCTGCTGGGGAAGATGAATTGTCTGTGCTCTCCCACTGCACCACCACGGGTAACTTCTTGCCAGCACACATTTGTGAGAGTTCAGTTTCAGTAAAATGCATGTTCCAGTCTTAGTATGTGATAAAACACAGACTAAGGGCAAGGCTGGGAAATAACCCAGCCCAGCTTCCTGAATGTCAACAGAGAAGATATCTACATAAGAGGAGTAGTACAGAAGACTTCTGTATTTACACCTTCTAGACACAATGACTGCATATCAAGAGTAATGGGATTTTTTCTTTTAATACGGATATCCTCACTGCCAATAGTGGAAATTAGGGCTTCAACTGACTGAATAATTTAAACAAGTTTAAGTGTGAATTTATTTATGAAGGAAAGTTTAATATGAATGAAGCTAACATAGCACTCTGTAAGCAGATTAGAGTTCAGTTCAGAGTTTCTAGATTTAGACAATATAAACAGCACCATTCTTAGTTTTGGACCATTTGGACAGTGTCATGACCATGAAAAGTGGGTTTAGCATAGGGTTTCTTTCGCATACCTCCGACGCTGGGGAAAAGAAACAATAAAAATCAAAGTATTTATTTTACATAGGGATGGTATGCTTTTGAGAACAAAACAATAAGAAAAGAAAAGAAAAGAAAAGAAAAGAAAAGAAAAGAAAAGAAAAGAAAAGAAAAGAAAAGAAAAGAAAAGAAAAGAAAAGAAAAGAAAAGAAAAGAAAAGAAAAGAAAAAAGAAAAGAAAAAAGGTGTTTTTAGCAGAGGTAAAGCGAGCTCGTTGCTTACTTGCTGGCACCGGCCGCCTCTCTCCGTGGTGCTGAAGCGGCTCCCGCCGCCCTCGAGGGCGCGGGCCGTGCGCGGAGGGCCCGCCCTGCATCCTCCGCCCCTGCATCCCCCTGCTGCTGCATCCCTCATTCCTGCATCCCCCGCCTTTGCATCCGTGGCCCCTGCGTTCGGCCCCTTTCATCCCCCTTCGCTGCCTCCCTCTTCCCTGCATCCCCCGCTCCTGCATCCGCTCCCCCCGCCATCCGCCGCTGCGGCTCCTGCGCCGCCCCCGCCCCGCGGCCGCGCAGCGCCGGGCGGGCTCCGGNTCCCGGGGGGCGAGCGGGGGGTGGGTGCCGGGAATCGCACCAGGAACACCGGGCTGAGCGCCCGGGAGCGGCCGCCCGGCCCCGGGGCTGCTCCAGGCGAGCGCCCGGGTCCCGCAGCCCGGAGGCGGAGGGGCCGCTGCTCCGCCCTGGGAATGTGCTCTGGCAGCGCCTCTCGATCACACAGCTCCACGCCTCTCCTCCTGCCCGCACCTGTTAACACCTTGACAGAGGCAATTTCCATCCGCGTCCCTCCGTGCTACGAGTTTTCCACTGTCGTAGCAAGCAAGGGGGATGTGTTCTAGGGGCAGCCGCTAAACAATCCTGGAATAGGATAAGAGTAGATTAGGAAAATGAGAATGGTTGGGAAAGGTTGAGGTCAGAAGGGACAGATACTGCGTGGGCTACACCCACATTTCTTCTGAGCCTTGCCCTGTCTCCTGTTTCTGTGGCTGACCAGTGGTGGCTGGAGAGCGTGGATGGTTTGAAATTACACAAGGCTAGGAAGGGCTCCAAGGGTGTTGGATGCCTGGGTTATAAATGAAAAGAATTTTTGAATTGGAGGAAGGTTCTGAAAAAGTAGAATGAACATCAGGAGAAACAGGTGCCAGGAACTATGCAGAGAATGGATGCTGTACAGCCACACAAATACAAGTTGGGGAACAGTTACATGACATTTTTGTCCAAAAAGTGTATAGAAATTGTAAGCTTTTATAAAATAACCTCTTTCAACAATGACATTGTCTTATACACATGAAGAAGGTAAATGCATAGCAGAAGCATAAGGTGTAAGAGTTTCACCATCTACTTTAGTCAACACTCCAGATCTTAGTGCAAGCTATGTCCAATTCTGAACACCATACTTCAAGGGCCTGCCAGTGGAAGAGAGGATAAGACAGGGATCTGGATAATCAAAAGTCTTGAAAACATAGCTTTGAGGAAAATTTGAAATTACTCTCCCAAAAGAACAAACATTGAAGTTGGAGGAATAGGAACTTCTGTAAAGAGAAACTTCATGTTCACTTTGGACAAAACATTACGGACTAATATTAACTAAAGCAATAAAAGTTCTTGTTAGACATCAAGGAAAAAAAATCTGAATGTAAGGATGGCAAAACACTACAAGAAAGGATCATCCAGAGAAACTCTAGCATCTCCATTATTGGAGTTTTTTAAAAACTTTTGACAAACACATGCAAGGAAAGTCTTTGATCTGGCAGATGCTGTCCTAAGACAGAAAGAAAGATGAGGTACCTTGTAAGGTCTCTTCCAGCTCTATTTAATTGTGCATCTGGGCAGTCTGCTTCTGCACAGTACCCCAGCTGTTCTCTTAAGTCATTTGACTTCAGTATGTTTCTCAGAGTGAAGGGGCAAGTGGTCCATTAGATTGAATTTGTCTCATTATTCACAACATCAAACAAAGACTACAGAGTCACAGAGCTTGGGAACACTGCCTGGCAGCTTGGCAGAGTCTAATAAAACCGTGGTCTTTCCTGGCAAAACAGTGGCTGCTTGCACTTGAGTGTGGTGTGAGAAGCCATGGGAGGTGATAAGGAGTGATGGAAATGTACTTATGTGCATTTGGCAGTGGGATGAGGAATATTGGGACTGGAATGGAGAAAGAAGGGAGACATTAACCTGTTGAATTAACAAATAAGAAGTCCTGGGAGAGGCATTTGTTCAGCTTTATTTCCAGAAGAATCTGGAGCTCACCAAGATAAAGTGTTATTAATTCATTTTTATGACCTTAAGTGTGTATGCATTTTTGCACTGAAAAGAAAAGATGCTACTTCAGTGAATCAAATGAGCTTGTAGAGTTAGTGACAGATTGCCCTTTCTTAAGTGACAATACCCTTAAGAGATATCAGCTGCTGGTCATCTAGAATTAAATGGAGTAATACTGGACTCATATTATGGAAATAATATTTCCTGACTTACAAGTCATGCTAGTACTTCTCTGCATTCCCAAGATCTTAACCTAAGTGACCTGGTGCCTGTTACTGCCACTGCATACCTGCTGTTCTGGTGAGGGTTTCCCTTCTGCACTATGGATGGATGTAGCAATGGCACCTTGCTTTTTAGATTCCTGGTGTGGAGGAGGGTTTCTTGATGCTACCATGCATTCTTCTTGCAGGAAACTCTCACTTATGGGAAGGAGAATTATACTCTTGATTCTCTTGTCCCTCTTTGTTTTACTCAGGACATTTGTTCAGGTTATAAATAAGCACACCATGGGATGTAATGTAGAGACTTACTGCTCCGACAGCAGAAAGAATTTGGGAAATTTGACCAAGGAAATGCCATGTGGCTTGTCTTTACTTCAAACCAAGAAGTTTCTCTAAGATAATCAGGTTACTAAAAGCAAATAACATCTTAGACCAAGAAAAAAAAATTTAAAAGATGGAAAAACTATATAAAAGCATGTATTTTCCCTTTCACCCTTCTCTGAGTGCCAACCAGAAAACACAAAACTGGAAAGCTTTGGAGCAGAGCTGATACAGAAATGGAAAAACACCAAGTAGTCAGTCCCCTTTGTGACCCTTGACTCAGGAGCTTGCTGTAAGCTGTGCTGTATGTGCTTATTTTTAGTGGCAGGGCACTCAATACAAGGGGATGACCCAGCTCAGAGATGGCTGACAGAACTGTTATCCCAATTAACAGTCCTCTTGTGTCATGGATGGCTGAGTAATTTCTGATTCAGCTCTAAGGCCATCCCAGTTAAGTGACAGTTTTTGGTGACGTTTTCCTTTAAGACTCAGTGATCTTGAACATATGGTCCAGCAGCTTTCTGTGAGCAGCCTGTTCTCTAGACGTGGGACATAACTAAAGCTGGCAGATTCCTTGGCCATCCCAACTTACGTCATCCTCACTCTGCAGAGTCTCAGGGCACTCACTCACATTATAGAGATGGAGGGGTGTCCATGTTAGTGAATTTGGTCTTCCCAATAGCCCAGAACAGTCTGTACCTTGTGCCTCCTGGTGTATTTCCATGAACAAGAGCTACGTCACTCAAGTGACCTGGGAGAGACTGAGAGATCAGCGCTAGCCATGGCTCAGCACACTGATGAACCCCATCTGTCTAGGTTAGAGGTTCCCTTAGGCAGACATGGCCCTGCATGGTGTGCTTGCCAAAGAGACTGTGTATTTACAGACAATGAGACTATGTGTATTTACAAACTATCACTACAGGTGTGATATCCAATAACCTCATTGGTAACCCAAACACAAGGTTGGGCTGGACTCAGTGCACTGAAGATTAGTCTGTGGTACACCACGTGGTGCTTGGTGCAGTAGATAAGCTTAGAGAAGGGAGATGAGAAAAAGTGTTACCCTCCCCCATGGGTCATGTGGGCTGCCGCAAAGCACATCAGATTTATTGCATCAACTTCTGGACTGCACTAATTTGTACCCAGAAAAATTTCTCCAAACAAGCCCCTTGAATGAATAGTTTGTTTATTTGCCTGGTGTCTCCCCCTTCCACTCCAATATGTTCTTTCCTCCTTTAGCATGCCTCCTGGCCGGGATGGCAGGGCAGGGAGAGCTGGCAGAGAGCTGGCAGATGACAACTCCCCTGCTTCCGTAAGCCATTTTGAGGAGACTATTGGTATGAAAAGAGCTTAGTACCAATGTTACTAAAACACATTTTTATCTCTTTGACATGCTAGCAATGAGATACCAAAGCTTACCAGGAGACACCAGGCTTCCCAATCAGCTGACAGATATTTTTCAGTGGGAATTTCATAACTCTATCACCTAGCTGATGTTGAAGAGTTCAGCTTGCTGGAAACATTTTGACAGGAATTGAAGTGCCTATCTGATAGAGAGGAGAGAGCAGGAGAGTGGCCAAATTGTGGTCGGATATCACAGTTGCATAACTGCGACGTGGCATTCCTGAAAAATCAATTTCTAGGTTAATGAACACGTCCCACTGGCCAATCAGCTTATACAGGGAAGCACAGTGTTGATGCTGAATTTAGTAATAATACCCAGGGACTGAGATAAATGACCTACAATCTGCCCTGCTCTAAACAAGGGATAAATTTTAAATTCCTATCATGTAATAATATAACATTTTGTACATGGAAAAGAAAAGACTATATATAGGAGATCACAAAAAGTAGTTTTTAACTTGCAGCTTTAATTAATGCTTGATGTTACATAGAAAATCTTCAAACCATGTGGGAAAATTTCATTGACTGAGGTTCTGCTCCTTTGGCAAAAAGACCAGAGAATACCACATCATTTTACTCAGCAATAAAGAGAAGATGTTCATTTTTCCTTAGAGAACTAGCACTTGTGTGCTTCAGAGAAGAAACCTAAAGTTGCCAGAGAAGGCTATTGTGATAAAATATACATATCTTCACACCTGAAAATCTTCTACCAGGGGTCAAAGTACAAGTTTGTGAGAAGCTGTGGGGTCAATAAGATCTTGTTGGACATCTGCAAGTGAAGTTCCTGGAGGGTTCATGCTGCCTTCAGCCTTGACCCAGGCAGGATCTTCAGTGGCTGCTTTGAGCCCTTCTCTTGTTCTTTAAGGGTCCTGGCAATTGGAAGAACCTGAAGTACACAGCTAGGGCCAGAAGGCTTGAAACAGAGAGAGGAGGATGAGACTAAAACTGTAGCCTCATGATTGCTTTAAGCTGCCATAAGCTGGCTCTGTGGCTGGAAGAAGCCATCCTAGCTCTCATTTCCCTGGTCACACATTTCTGCTCTCTTCGTCATCTGCCCACAATTAATCCTTTTTATCTGCACAGTGACTGAGCCACTGATTCCGAAGTGACCTTTAACTCAGATGACTTTCATTATTCGATTCACCAGTCAGCTGCACTAATATGAGTGCTAGCAAAATTCAAAGAGCTCCAGCTAGAGAAAGGCTGGATTTCACCTGTTGTCACTGAAGCTGTAGGTGTGAGCCATGAAAGTGTAAACTGGCCGTGAAAGTACAGCTTTAGTGCTAAGGTGGTCAGTATAAGTAGAATCCCAGCTGAGTGAGCATTCAGCCTCTTATTCATAGCTCAGTCTGCCTTCTCTGGCAAGCCTCATTCATCACACACTGTCCAGCTCCTACAACAGATGAGGCAGACAGCAGCTTCTTGTTCTGTTTCATCCCAGAGCAGGTTAGACAAGGCACTGAGTGGCAATTTCTTGGAAGAAGCAGAGTGAGACTGATTGACTCTGTGGAGAGAGGAGTTTCACAGTGTCTTCCCTCCAAGTGTTTAGTTTGTAAACTCAGTACCAAAATTTTCACAAAAAATAGTATGCAAGGTACATGTTTACAGTGTATTCACAACCCTTTGAAAGTTGGTAGATGGCAAAGAGAAATGTGGCCCTATGGCTAACTGAAGTGAGCTGGATTTCAACCTGTGCCACCCACACTGTTCTCCAAGTGACTTTTGGCAAGGCTCAGTCCCCCTGTGCTTCAAGTTTCCTACCAACTCTATGAGAAGAACATATTTTTGGTTTGAGGATAATAAATTCATGTTAGTGAGACACCTGAGTACCAGAGGGAGTGGAGCAGTCCTTGGAACAGCTCAGTTGCGTGCACATAAATGGAAGTGTAACTGCAGAGAGTCATAACTCTACAAGCACACTTCCCAGAACACTGGGAATCGTCACAGATACTGTAAGCACCATTCCATCATTTTCTGGCCGGGGAGAACTTGTTGGAGAAGCCTGAAGTGTGCTGAAAGCAACACAATGCATGTCATAGTCATCCATGACCTAATGACCAATTGTGGCTTGGCAATGATAACTCGTTCTGAGCAGATACACTTTGCTAAGTTCTCCTGATTACTCAAAGCTTTATTTTCTTCCCCCAGTTAATTCTTGTCCACAGTTTAAACTCTTGCTGTTTTTAAATGCGTGGATACCTTTTCTTCATCAATTGGTACTGCGTATTTCTCAAGGCAGCTATTTTTATGAGATTACTAAGTGATCATCAGTGCTGTAAATCACAGATGGGATAAATACCAGTATTAATGACTAAATTAATTCCCAGCATGTTTTTAGGTTCAGTGGTGTTACACAAGAGTCATACTGGGTCCCACAGGTCACAAGCAATGATGTAACTGCCCCCAGAGTAATGGAATAAAATGAATAATATTATTAATCCTAAGTACTTTTAAAAAGAAAATGCAATAAGACCATTGTATCATCTAAGTAAGCTTTTAATGAAATTATTTAACTGTTGAAGAGATACTTTTTAAATTATTTGTTGACTGATCTATCTAAACATTTCTGGGATTGTCCCAAAGTGGCTCTCTGCCTTATGTATATGACATTACTCTGAATTTCATTCAAGACTACACATCAGGTATTCCCACATGTTTCAGTAACTGCAGTGCTGACTTTCTATGAGCAGGTGTTAAGAGCTATCAAAAATGAGTACAAAACATAATTTCACTAACCCCTATACCTTCCTACTCTTCACCATCACTACCCAGGTTGACAATTTTTGTTGCCCAGTCTTAGGACATTTAACAGAAATTCAGAACAGAAATCCAGCTTTGTCTTAACATTGTGCAAGAACAAAACACTGTTAAGTACGAACCAGAGATTTTTATTATGTAGTGTGTTTAAAGTAGTTGCTTACTCCTAGGGTTTAATTTCTGTTGCTTGTGAGCTGACTGAATTCTCTGCAAACACGATACAGTACATCCCTTGAATACCACAAAGCTTGGTGCAGGTAACTGCAGTGACAGCATTTTAATTCCACTGAAAGAGCTGGTAAACAGAATCATTTACAACCCAGGTGGCACTAAATACGTGCGTGTTCAGCATGGATACGTCACATTGGGCCTCTTGCCTAAAATGGACGGGTTTCGACTGGATTCAGAACCACTTCTCTGTCCTAAGTATTTTCTGTTTATACAGTTAAATTTCCCTCTGTTACCTGTGGCTGCTACTAGTAGAGCACAAGCTGATAAAACACATTGGAAATCTGGAAAATACTGCTGTTATCCCACGACAATGACACATTTGGCCTCATAACCAACAGTATGAGGTTCAACTAGACCAAGCGCTGGGTCCTACACTTTGGCCACAACTCCGTGCAGTGCCACAGGGTGGGAGAAGAGTAGCTGGGAAGTGGCCTGGCACAAAAGGACCTGTGGGTGCTGGTCAACAGCAGCTGACCACGAGCCAGCTGTGCCCAGGTGGCCAAGAAGGCTGATGGCATCCTGGCCTGGATCAGCAATGGTGTGGCCAGCAGGAGCAGAGCAGGGATTGTCCCCCTGTACTCAGGACTGGTGAGGCTGCACCTCGAGTGCTGTGAGAGTTCTGGGCCCCTCACTACAGGAAGGACATTGAGGGGCTGGAGCATGTCCAGAGAAGGGCAATAGAGCTGGTGAAGGGTCTGGCATGCAAGTCTCGAGGAGCAGCTGAGGGAGCTGGGGATGTTTGGCCTGGGGAAAAGGAGGCCCAGGGGAGATCTCATCGCTCTCTACAACCACCAGAAAGGAGGCCGTAGCCTCCAAGGTGGGGGTTGGCCTCTTTTCCCAGGGAACCAACAACAGGACGAGAGGAGATGCCTTCAAGCTGCCCCAGAGGAGGTTCAGGTTGGACATCAGGAGGAATTTCTTCACAGAAAGGGTGATTAGACAATGGAATGGGCTGTCCAGGGAAGTGGTGAAGTCACCACATTTGAAGGTGTTTCAGGAAAGACTGACGTGGCACTCTTTGCCATGGTGTAGCTGACACGGTGGTGTTAGGTCATAGGTTGGACTCCATGATCTTGGGGGTCTTTTCTAACCTAACTGGTTCCCTGATTCTGTGTTACTGTCATTTTGAACCCGCAGCACTCGGCAGGCCAGCACCCCAAAGATAAGCTGGAGCCGTACCGCACTCCCTCCCGAGGGGTCCGTCCCGTCCCGCCCCGCCGGAGCGCGGGCGCGTGTCCCCTCGGGC
>VWYP01033580.1:428852-492796 GCA_013400435.1 Pycnonotus jocosus
GGCACGGCGCGCGCGGCGCCGCCATGGAGCCGTGAGTGGGGGCGGGGAGCAGCGGCGGGCGCGGGGGGCGCGCGAGCCTGAGCGGCGCCGGTTCGCTCGGGGCTGCGTCCGGGTCCCGGTCCGGGAGAACGAACTGCTTTCTCTGAGGGAGGAGCTGAGTGCTGTCATTCACTGAATCACAGCGTGGGCAAGCTTGGAGGGGACCACAGCCATTGGCCATCTGGTCCAGCCCGCCTGCCCAGGCAGGGTCAGTCCTAGAGCACGTGGCGCGGGATTGTGTCGGGACGGGTCTTGAGTACCTCCAGAGAGGGAGGCTCCTCAGTCTCTTTGGGCGGTCTGAATATAGTTCAGTGTGTACACGGTGTCCTCGGTAAGGAAATCCGCTCACCGAGGGTTAAATGAATGTTTCTGAGGTTGTGGTTCGCCGCTCAGAAGCCCGAGGGTGATTGCCCTTTTCTTTAGAGGAATGCTGTGACTTTGCTTTTTATATGGCGAATAAAACCTGCCCCCACCCCCGGTATCTCCACTGTCAGATTGTTTGTTAAAGGAAAAAGAAAAACTTGTTTTCCCGGATATTTTTTGGCATGGATAGAGCCATAGCCGTGATTAATTATTCAGACTTAAATGAATACAACAAACAGCTAAAAACCCAAGAAAGCCAAACCCACTCTGTGCACACATACAAAGGTAAAGCATAGCCACATTTATCTGTCAGTTGTCATGTAGCAGTTTTGTATAATAATGACAATGTTAATTTTATGCCTCCTTTTATATAGTCATATGCTACCTCATTAGCTATTAAACCTTGTGGAATACATGTGCAAGAAGAAATTCAAGGTCTTCTGAGGAACACCAAAGCAAGCAATGTCCTTAAACCATGAGCAAGTGCAGGGTGTATGGATAGTACTGTGAACGTAGGTAGCATGTATAATTATTCAAATCAAAGCGTGTTTGATGGTTCTGTTTGGGAGTGAGCCTAAAATAGAGAAGAGCAGTTGGAGGCAGAGATGTTGAGGCTAGGATTTCAGAAAAGCTGCTGTACGTAAAAGCGAGTTATTTCTGATTTTGATATCAACTCTGTGCCTACCTACTGCTTAATCTCAGTTTCGCCACAGCTTTCTCTTCTTTAAAGTCAATCTTAAGTGAAAACTATTATGCAACAGGCTTTGTTTTTCATTATGGTCTTCATTAAAGACTTTTGTGCAGTCATGAGAAGTGATTTGAAGATGAGAGATATCCTGACAAACATGTTGCTGAACCTTTTGATACAAAACTTTACACCAAAAGCAAGATATAACCCACCTTTACATCTCATGTATGAATGGCTACTGAAAGA
Source organism: Pycnonotus jocosus (assembly GCA_013400435.1). Taxonomy (NCBI): domain Eukaryota; kingdom Metazoa; phylum Chordata; class Aves; order Passeriformes; family Pycnonotidae; genus Pycnonotus; species Pycnonotus jocosus. Next base: position 430,189 of record VWYP01033580.1, read on the forward strand.
TTGCAGTTGTTACGAGTGTGTTTCCAAAGTTAACTCTGTCACAGGCTGCATTAGAGCTGCTTAGTTTCGCTGACTGCTGTTTGAGATGTCTAAGTACAATATTTCTCTATTTGTATCTCAGTGCTTTCTCCTCCTCTGCAGTCAGTTTCAGACATAAGTTAATTATAAACCACTCTGAGTTAGGATAAAGCTGAGGTGGTAAAAGCTGCCTGAAAGACCTGCAGACAGTTGGATGGCTAACCTTGATCTTTCGACTGCTGTGGTTGGGCTGATTAAAGCATCTTTCACTTTGTTTGGTAGAGCAAAGCACAGTTCCTTACTTGTTTGAACAGGTGCATCCAGAGTGAGGAATCTTTTTTGATTTTCCCATAAACGTGTTTCTGAAGTTTCATTCTTTATTGGGCCTTTCAGATGTAAGATAGAGGCTGTCAGTGGGGCATCACCAACTTGCACTTACATATATTCATAAACTTCATATAATCTCTTTCCGAAAAGCAAGTGTTAAACAATGAACTTATGGAAGGTGATTTTACCTGCTTTGTATGGCAGCTGGTGATAGGTGCAACGAGACACTTAAATCTACACAAGGAAGTTCTGTGACTGTGGTGACGGGCAATGAAGCATGCATCACCTGATAGGAATGCTGTAAATTGTTGTTTGCCCTCATGAGAAATGCAGTTAAGATTTGGCTGAGTTCTTACATTTGCTGTAAATAAAAGTGTCCACGTTGCTTCACTGACCTCTAAAGCAGCACATTCAGTCAGAGGCTTAAGTGAGAGCTGAGGAATACAGGTGTGAATGAAAGTGAAACACGGGGTGTGTCCCTGCTCTCTGTCTCCACTCTTGGCTGGGTACAGCATCCCTGTTGGTAGATAGGTGTACACCTGCCCATTCCAACTACTAGGTGTTGCACCATCTGGAGAGCAGCTGGAATAAAGAATGAGCCAGTGTCTGGAACGTGTTTCTTCAAAAGCTCACAAGCACATCTACTCTGGCTTATGAGTAAACCAAGGTGCTAATTGCCAGAGGTTGTAACACTCTTGGCTGTGTGAGGAACCGGCTTTCCCATAAAGAGTGTGGAGAGGGAGCTGCTTTTCATGTTCGCATCGTGCATTTTAAAATGTCTGCAAAAACTTTGAAATTAGGAAACTTATCAAAAGAACCAAGAACATGCACAGCGAGTCAGGAGTATCCTGCGTGAGCCTGTAGGTGTTGAGTGGATGCCCAGATGTGAGCTGTTCAGAGCGGCACAAATACATGTTATGCTTTACTACAAACATGGTACTCTTCCCATGGAAGAGCTGTGCTCAGCTATGCTCAACCCATGGATTTTTCTGTGTTGAGAGATCCTCAGTATATGCTCTGCCATGAAGCGTTTGGTATCCACTTGAACTCTTAATTTAGGCATGTCTACGTTTTACATATGTACTCTTTTTATATGTATCTCAAGGTAATACCCCATACTTGGTGTACTTGGGTAGACAGGGAATTCCAGGTCATCTGTGGAACTGAAGGAGCCTCTGGAGCTGATGGAGAAATGTACCTTAGGTAGTTGTTTTAGTAGAGATTTAATAGCTTTAACATGGTTTAAGTGCATGAAGGCTGAGATTTTAAGACATCGATATAAGAAAATTACTGCAGTTACATCCTTGAAAAAGTTGTGCGGACAAGTTCTGGTTTGAAATGCCTCTAATAATTAGCATTTTTAAAAGTCAGCTTAAAGTCTTATTTGTCTGTGAGGCTTCTGTGTGATGATCCCATACTGCTTATGTGGTAATTACTTGGTCATTTCATGTATGGTTTGCTTTTTTTTTTGGCTGTGCAATCAGCTCTTCTGACCTCTAGACTGATGCAGAGTTTCTGCTGTGTGTAAAGGTGTCTGGCAAGTATTTTGCAGGTGCTGTGCCTGGAGTCCTGCACAGCCAGTTTGTGCAGACTTACAATATTTGCAGCTATTTGCTTGCAGCTTTCATTGCTTCTGCAGGGTTTTCCTCCCTTCCTCACCTCCTTTGTGTGTTAATAAGGTAAAATTTGGATCTCTCAAACTTTACAGTAAAGAAATAATGCAAATCGGTTTTGGTAGTGCTTCATTTGGAGAAAATGCAGTGATTCTCAAAGAAAATACAGGTTATTATTGTTAAATCCTTGTACTGGTTTAAAGTGAGTTGTTTTTAAGGGCTTGCTTTTAAGAGCTGCCATGCATGCAGCACATGGTATCTGGTCCCAGAGTTCAGGCTGGGCTTGTGGGAAGGCTTTCACCACCTTTTCTGCAATTCTTTGTTAAGGTGGTGAACCAGTAAAAGCACCATTCAGCTGGCAAAAAGAAGGAAGAAGTTTTATTCCACGCTAAAAAGGAGCTCTGTCATTAAAGTCTTACGGTTTCATTTTTTTTCCATGATGGTACTCATACAAATTTACTGTAAAACATTGCCACCACCCCATCAGCTCCCCAGTCCTACAGCTTTCCCATATAGACTGTACAGATTCCTATGATCATACCTCCTGCAATAGCAGTAGAAAGTCAGGTATGTGGTGGCTCAGTTCTGGTGTAACTCAAGATGGTGTAACTCAACGTTGGCTGTATTTTGAAATCTATTGGATTTGTCCACCTTATGTAGATTTAGTTATTTGATCATATTTCCCTTAGGCTAACAGAACTGGAAGTTACCTGTTTTCCAGGGAATGCAACTGGTATTTTCAATGCACACCCACACCCCTGCCCCCCTCTTTTGTCTTTAATCTCATGATAACCACCAATGCGTAGTGCAAGAGATGTCATTGCTTGTATTTGTATTTAGGTGTCCAGTAGTAAACTTGAGTTCAGGTTTGTGTTTCCCAAGCTGTGGTGGAGCTCAGGCAAGAATTCAAAGCCTGAGCATGCACATCTAGCAGATCTGGAGTTCTGCCCTACTTCTTGTTAGGGATGATCCTGCAGGGTTAAAGAATATTTGTAGGGTGTAGACAGCTCATCAATATCCTATGCAGGTAACTGAGTTGTTAGTGATGTCTGTCCCTTTAGATTAAGCTCTTATTGCAGGAGACATAGGGTGACATAGGGTCTTGGATGTTTAAATTATTAATGTATGAAATAACAAAAAACAACCTTTTCTCCCTTTAGGAAATGTTTTCTGTTGCTCAAGTTTTAGTACAATAGAAAACCCTAGCATAAAAAATGGACAAAATTCATACATTTTGGAGCCCAGATGTGTGTGTACATTAATATACTTAATAATTTCTATTGTCTTTGCTCTATTAGGCAGCATTAATATATTTTTTTCTTAGTGTTACATGTTACTTCAGAGTTTGGTTTAATTTTCTTTATTGAAGAATGAATGGGGTTTATTTTCTGCCCCTTTAGAAATATGACTGACACTAATTATGTGGTTTCTTTTGCTTCCTGTAGGCTGGCCCCGATGCGATTGTATACACTGTCCAAAAGGCATTTTGTTCTGGTCTTTGTAGTATTCTTTATTTGTTTTGGTCTGACAGTCTTCATAGGAGTAGCAGGTAAGGATGTTCTCTTTTTAGAAGACTGCAGTTCTCATGTGCTTTGTCTAAACCTGCTCGTATTTACAGATGTATTTAAATGCTAATGAGCTTACTGCTCCTGAGTTGTCTGAGGAAGCATTAGTCTTGACAGGGACAGGGAAGTGTTTCTTCCATCTCACTTTTTCATAGGAGTACTACCTACAAAGACTTGTTATTTGCAACTGCTTTGCAGAGGAGTGTCGATAAAATGAAACAAAAGCAGCTTCATTGCAACACAATTTTTCAGCAGACTGCTACATTAATTGTTTTTCTTTGTATTTCTAGCTGTAAAATGGTGGTGGTGGTGCTAGTACTTGATTTCCTGTGAAGAAACTGATAACTGTTTCTAAAGCCTTCTAAATGTTTGAGTGATAAATGCCACAGAAATACAAAATCTTTCAGCGTAAAAATATGAATTTCACTTGTTAAACACATATGAGCTCAGGTCTCTGGTTTTGGAGACCTTTGTGAGAGCCCTGACATGACCTGGGAGGTGAAGCACATAGTGCCTGGGTACTCATCCTGGAGATCAGAGAGATTTGTGGTAGTCTGGTCAACAAAGATGCAGTGTCACTAGGGAGTTGAAAAGCATAGGACCCTTCTTTATTTTGTGCCAGAGAGCTTTTCCAGGGCTAAAACATACTTGAAAAATAAGTCAGTGTGCTCTCCTAGCAGTGTTAAATATACTCTGCTGTCAGGAGAGCTTTATCAATGCAGAAGTTAAATGTCAGGGAGAAGGGGAAGTAGGGACTGGTACTCGTTAAGCAACCCACCCCCTGTATAAGAATTACTTTAGGTTGTTACCATCTTACTCTTCTGTACTGCTGACTTCCACATCACTCAGCATGTCCAGTGTGTTCTCCTGTGCCCTCTCTGACACTTTCTTACCTGTCTGCAGGGTTGTCTCTACCTCTGCCCTGTCCTTCACCTCCTTTAGAGGGAGAACAGTTGCCCAGGCCTGGGAGCCATCCACCAGGCCTGGGAGCCATCCAATCCTGCCTGCCTTGGAAAGAAGGCAGGGTTAATTGGAGGCAGCTGTTGGGGCTTTTTATGCCCATCTGTGCCTTGTAGACAATACATTTTTCGTAATAGTCTTCAATAATAAAATTTGTCTGTGAAATAAAACCTTCTTTCCTGCTGTTTGATTTATTATAGCAGCTGAAGGTCTAAATAGTCTTTCGGTTCATAAGAGTTAACCACTGATATTCCTGTGACTTGCTGGAGGATGCTGAAGGGCATTATTTGGCCACTAAAATACTGCATAAACACATTTGCAAAAGTGCATTTTATGATAAAGGAAGAAAATTGAATCATTTAATTTATTATAATTTAGCTATTTGGCTTTATAGTTGTGTATTTACACTGCCAGGCTGCAAGAAATGAAAGAAAGTTGTTTTATGTAAGACTATGCAAAAAGCAATGCTCCTGGAAGAGAAAACCGAGTGTTTTGTTCTTAATCAGTAGCAGAACCTGAGCAGGAGCAGTGCTGGTGTAATGTGTCTGCATGCAGAGTAATCTGGTGATATGGTTAGGTTACCTTTGGCCCAGGAGACTTGGCTGCTGTAAACAGCGCTTGGTCATCTGTACCATGCTGTGGTCCCAGGCCTTGCCTATGATCCCCTTCAGGAGCTGGCATGGCTGTGGGATTCTTGTCCTTGTAAGATTGGTTTGCTGGATAGTTTGGCTGACACTGTTGGTCATTGTAACTTAGGTATTTTTAAAAGGATGCTGTTTACCTTGGGAGGAGACCCACTGAACAATTACTGTGATATTCCTCACTGCTTTTGTTGACAGCTGCTTGCTTCCTGTGAATAGAAGGAGGGGCCCTAACAACAGAAAGCTCCCTCATTAAAGGGTACAGGCTGAGGAGAGCTCACCAAACCCACTAAGCAAAAGAAAGTCTGGGAGATACATCCATATTTTCTGTGCTACTTAAATATGCCATTGCCCACACTCAACATCTATACCTGCAGTTTGGGAAGCCTGGCAGAACTCTTGATTTTCATCTGAGAAATCAGGACAGTTTGATCAGAGAAGGATGCTGCTCTTACAGTTCCTGTAACCCGAAACAGACAGACTTGTTTGGTCTTTTTTCCTAGTTGCACTCACTTTCTTTCTCTTTTCATTATGGGTCTGTGTTATCTTTGGCGTGAGTCAAGTTCAAAGAAAATCCAAGGTGCAGAACTTATTTTCTGTATCTGTGCAGTTCATCACCTCAGGGTGGTTCTTTCCTTCATCTGTTATTATGTTAAGTGAGCAAGACTAAAATAAACAATAACTATTTAAATTAGTGTCCATTTGTTAGTAATGCAGCCACAGCATCATTTTATTTCAAAAGCTTTTATGTATCACTTGCTAGAGAAGAAGCAGTTCTAGCACTAGAACTTAATTATTTGTTTGGTTGCTGTTCTTAGAAACTTTGACTGTGATTTCTCTGTCCCAATATTGATTCATATCTTCCAATTAAAAAAGTAAAAACCCTTAACAAAGGCTAATTCTCTTTGTTTCATCAAGACTTAATTACTGATATGTGATGACTTACCAACTGAAACACAGTTTTGCTTTTTAAAACAAAAAATGCCTTTCAAAAATCTGGCTTATTGTGTACTTGAAAACTGAAAAGTTCAGTGGTGCGGAACTGACTTTATAGTGGGTGGCTGTTAGTCCTTTAAGTCTGTAAGATGGTTAATATTGTCATTAGAGTGGTGGTAGGAGCCCAGGCAGTGCTGCATGTTTAGAGCTGTCATGGCTGCTAACCTGTCTTGGACAGAGTGATCCCATGTGGCTCATTTATAAATGTCCTTCTTTTCCATTGTTTCTCTGTAGTAACTTTGAAGTGTTTGGTCTTTGTGAGAAACTGCTTTTCTTGCATCGTTTTCATAATACTGAGTTTGTGATTGAAAGAGCATATTTTGAGGGTTAAAAAATTCCCTTAAATTGCCAGACCAAATACATACAGGGAGAGACCGTTTGGACAGAGGGATCTTCCTGGCCCAAATACAGGTGTATATGTCTCTCTCATGTCCCTACCTGCTCTGCACCTTCTCTGTGTGTGTTTACAACCTGCTGTATGGACACAGATCTTTTCCTACTCTTCCCTGTCACTTTCCTGGTTTAGTCCTTTTGTGTTTTGTGTACGTAAAAACACGTGTCCATTCCTGTTGTCCTCAGTACCTGGTGCTCTTGCACAGCTAACGGGGAATTGTACCGCTGTCTGGAACCACCTTACCGAGGGCTACGCAGAAGATGGGGCTTTTCTCAGATGTGCAACACAAGCTGGAACACGAGAAATCCCAGTTAGATATTAGGAAATTTTCCTTACCATAGTGGTGGTTAAATACTGGAACAGGTTTCCCAGACAGGTGAATGGAGTCTCTGTCCTTAAAGATGTTAAAGACTTAACTGGACATGGCCCTCAGCAACCTGATCTAATTAAACAAGGGGGTTCTGTAGCTGAGTGCTTTCATGACTGCATTCCCACAAAATCTTGGGAGATATAAATACACATAGATAGATAGATAGATAGATAGATATAGATATATATGAATAAAAAACTACTACTAAAATTGTAGTAGTTTAGAGTACACATTCAGGGCTTTTCCTGTGTTGTTCTTGATTTATAATTTATTTAATAATGGGTAGAAATACTGTGGCAGAGATGCTTAAAGGAACATGCAGTTCAAATTTAGAAATTACATTGAAATATTCAAGTGCTTTACCCTTTATCTAAAACATGTGAAAAGTGGAATACTATTTACCTACTTTGCACCTGATTTGTACAGTCTTTTGAAAACCTATATTTACATCATCACTTATATGTATACTTCAATATTATTTTCTTTCTTCCTTCTTATATATTGTGTAGGTCCTAATGTAATTGAAACTTCTGTAGCAAGAACTGACTTAAATAACACCCTCAAGGTAAGAGTTAATAAATATTGTTGGGTTATATGAATAACTTTATTTGATGTTAGCAATATTAAACATTTCCCTCCTTCACCCCAGTTATTTTAAATATTTAAACTTTTACTGCAGAAGGTCTTAGTGGTGCTTTCCAATTTGAAGCTGAACGTGCAATATTGTACTACCACTATGTTACTTCGTGAATAGCCCAGCAGCAGTGTGTGGTCTCTTACTGTTTTGAGCAGTTCAGGTAGAGATTTCTAGGATATTTCTGCAAGGCAGTTTCTGACAAAGAAACATGTGCGTTTTTTTCCTGGTAAATTAATGTTGGAGATTCTTGTAGGGGGTTTAGAAATAGAAATTGAGAACATTCATTGAAAAACAATGCACTCAGTGGCAACTAATGCTATCCCTCTTGTGGTTTCCCTTTCTATCATCTGTAAAGAAATATTTCTTGTTTGTTGTTCACTATCATGTGACCAAGACATGGAATCTGGCTTCCTAAGAGGAACATTCACACATTTTCAAATGCTTTCATATTTTGGTTCTTGGTTCTTGCATTTTTGTTTGTCTAGCTCTTCACTGTCAACCTAATATCTAAAGTATTTTTTGTGAAAGTGCAAAAAAGGTTTTGTGGTGGGTTTTTCTCCTAAAGTACATTTCCTTTAAATACACTGGGACATTTCTTTGGGTTTTTTTACCTACCAGTCATATATATGTTTGGATTGGTACTGTACTGTGGGTAGGTTTTATTTTTTTTTAAGCACATCTTGATTTCAAATTAGAGAATTCTTTCCTGCAGGTTTCCTGTAGGTTTTATCTGTTAAGGATATCTTTCATTCTTTTGAACTGAATGTGGGATTTTTAGAAAACCTAGTGGAAAATAGGGCTTTTTTGTAACTACAGTTTAGCAAGTTTAAAACTGTAGCAGATGAAGGCCCACAAATATGATTTTTGATGTAAAGTGCTAAAAATTATTTCTTATATTCAGGCTAGGCCTCAGGATTTTGGTTTTCATATCTGACCTTTTCTGTTTTATTGCTGCTGCTTTTATTGGTTTAGGTAGTTGTATCTTTCCTTACTTCAGTGCTTTGCAAAAGACATGTGCTGTTTAAGCTACTTCTCAGGAAGATTTCTATGTGAGCTGCTTATGCTGTCCACAGAGTAGCACGTAGAAATCTCTTCTCAAAAACATTGTCACAAACATAATTAACATGCCTTTCATCATAATAACTATAGACATGTCCTGTAACAGTTGTTGCTAACCTTGTGGGGTTTTTTACAGCTGAAGCCATTTAATTTAAGTTCACCACCACTGTCAACTTATAACCAGCAGCTGTGGCTGACCTGTGTGGTTGAGTTGGATCAGCACGATGGTGAGAATCTGACCTAATTCTCAGGAAACTGCTATACCAACCTGTCTATTGTATCTTTAATTGTCACATGCATGATCCTGTTGCTTTCTGGCTGTGGTTGGTGGGTTTTTCCTCTGATATACTTTTCTTCTACTTCACCCCCCTCCCTTGGTAAAGACATGGACAGCACTGATGGAAATGTAAGCAACAGGAGTAGGGGAAAAGCTGTTTGTTATTTTTGTGAAAACACTAGTATCTAGATAATCTGTGTATTTCCTTTTTCACTTTGGGAGGAATTAGATGTGTAGATTGTAATGATATTGATTTTTCAATATGGCTTCCCTGTATATATGTGAGAAATACTGTATTAGTAATTGTTAATATGTCAAGATTCAGTAAAGGGCTTGTGACTTAGTGCCCATGTGTAAAAATATTGTACCCCTGTACTGTACCCCTACTCCAGTGATGTATAACTGGGTAAGTCTGAGTAGTATTGGGATAGCATATGTGTTTTAAACAATTTTGGAACTCTCTTTGAGATTTAATTTCTGCATGTAGCAATAGATGAATGTTTTCTGTTTTAATTCCAGTATCCCTGAAGAAGAATGTGACTATGGCAGTCAAAGTCCTGGGAGTGGTGAAGGATGGAAGCACACCATACGTTAACAATCAAGTTCACAATCGGACAAGATTACTCAGTTGTGCACAAGTATGCACTTGCTTGAACAAAACTCTGATTTAGTCCATTTTCTTTAAATCTGTGTGCATGCTACTTTACATTGCAAATAAGAGTGTACCTGTTAAACACATCTCAGGAAAGACTCTACAGGACAGTTTATATTGCCATTTATAATGGCAGTATAGGCCATAATGCTGACAAGACATCTCCTGTCCATTGTTATCTGTTTACTTCTGTGACTTGTGTCTATTGCCCGTTAAAGACACCCCTCTTTCTTGTTAGTTGCTCTTTGTTAGTAAAGCAGTGGGTCCTGTTCAGTCACCTAAACAGGCTTAGAAGTACTGAGGAAAGGGATATTGTAGCAGAAGATTGGATATGGGATTCCAGAGGAGAGAAAAATTCTTCTCCAACACCTTGCAAAATCTGCTTGAAATCAGCTGCCAGCTGTGTTCTGAAAAAGCCATTTTTTTTGCCACTGTGAAGAAAAATTTGGAGACTGTAGTGTAATTTTCACTGAAATTTTTAAGCTTAAAGACATTCAAACCAGCTTCTCCAATGCAAATCCTTTAGAAAGGACATAGCTGAAGGTTTTTTATGATAAGCATATATAGTAAATTAGCATTATAGTAAATTAAATTATATAGATATATGCACATATCTATAAAATTTGCAGAAATTAATAGTGCTCCATTACATTTAATTACACAGCCAACAGAGCAATATACTTAGCTTTTCTCTTTCCTCCTGTTAACTTTTAAAAATGAGTTCATACAAGGTAGCCCCATCTCACCAGCTTGAGTTAGTGACAGAGTTATTTGGTTCCATCCTGGTGCTGCAAGCAGTTGCTGTCACCAGCTCAGGTGAAAAGCTGGCACTGTTTATTGTTCAGCCACTGATCCACCTGACTGACTTTATCAGTTTGTTCTGCTCTCTCTGGTATCTTTCAAGAAAGTCTTGATCAGACTGATTGAGATTGGTGAGATACACAATAAATATCGTCAATATTGGACCATTTAGGAATAAATTCCCCAACCTATACTAACAGTGCATATTCTGGAATAATTTGAAGATTTCAATGTACTATTCTCTGTGTGTGTTCACAGAAATGCAGTGAAATCATTGTGGCTCACCTGGGCTACCTGAACTACACTCAGTACAACATATTTGTTAGCTTTGAAGATCTAAACAAGTTAACATACACCATCCAGAATATTACTTTCACAGTAAGTATAAAAGTTTATACTAGTGAAGGAAGTCTCTTTAATGCTTTAGAAGTGTGCTTTAACTGTAACAAAAAGTGTCAGATTTTTGAAAATAAATAAAGGAATGCATCATAGTTACATTTTCTGTCACTACTAATGTCAGAGCGAGTATAGCATTTACTGTTGATAAGGGTCTAGACCAATTTTTGTAACTCTGTAAGGAAAAAAAAATTCTCTTGAAACTACTACTGCTGTATTCTGTAATAGATAAATTTAATCTGAATGCTGGGAAATATTTTTTACAACAGGCAAGCTAGATTAGGACATCCAGTTTTCTGCATTTGCTTATAGAGATGTTGCCTGTCTGCAGGATGGTATTTTTTTCAGCCTCTCCGGGAGGTGTATCTGAATTAGGAAAATTTTCCAGACTTCATAAAAGTGTGGGCTGGAAAGGTTTAACTAACTCAAAGAAAAACGAAGAGATGTTTTGGGGGGGCAGGGCACTGTGCTTATGAGGAAGAGATTTTTTTTTTTTTTTTTAGCTAACACAAGCAGGTTGCTAAAATAATCCACTCAAATGATCTCCAGTGGAATAACTATCTCAGCTGATAGAGTTAAAGATTGCTTGTAAAGCAGTTGTATCACATACATTGATTGACTCCAGAAGGAAATTTAAAAACTTTGCATTGGGAGAAAAGGGAACTAAACCAAGTTTACAATACAGGTTACTCTGATATATTTACCTGTATATAGCATTCAGTGTGTCAGAGCAGGTAGGAACCAAAAATCTTACTGTAAAGGAAAAATATTTTTAATATACTAAACTAACTTTCTAAATATTAATATTTTTAATACTCTAGTGCATAAAGCACATAATTAAAAATAAGCTCTAAGGGGAAAACCCCCTAGGCTCACAAACCCAGATTTCAAATAGAACAAAGTATTAGGGCATTTATAGTTGTACAGTTTTTTATCTTGATTTGCAGGCTCCTTTAAGCCAGACCTGTATGCAATCCCAAAAAACCTCCAACCTAAACTTTCCTGCAGCAACTGAAATTGTCACATCTATTTCATTATTACAGTTGTTTATGGTGAACTCAGTTGAAATCAGTGGATTGCCTTTTGTATAATAGGTTTCTCTACATATAATTTTCATTCTACATTTACAGTTTAAAAAGACAAGACAGAGGTTGGCAGATTTAATACATTGAAAGGTAGAAACTTCTTGTTCAGATGAGCAGAGCATATGTTGTGCCAGGGAGCTTGCGTTTCAAAAATGGCTTCAGAAGCATGCCAGGTATGAGATAAATTGTCAACAGGGCAGAGTTTTTGCAAACTGACGTGTTATAATTAATATTCATGCTCTTCTAATAATTAGAGTAGAAGAAGGAGGCTTTCCCTCTAACTTGTATAAAGATTTTTGTTTTTCTAGTAAGCTACTTATCCTTCCCTTACATGATTTTCTCTTTTTTAACTTCCGAGACAAGTGAGTAAGCTTTAAGAAAATAAACTCCTTACAGGAAGTACCTCTGTACCCTTCTAACTTCTTCATAATCGATTTATGCATCTGACCTTGGTAGTACAGAAGATCACACTGGATTTACTCATTTATTGGCATTCAAACTTGGATTGAAAGTGCAGTTGAGATCAATGAAGACTGTCCTATTTGTCCTGAGAGTGCTTTAACATATGATAGCACTGAGTATGTTATGAAGTGGCAGAATAAAAGAGGAGCAAGGCTATCAGGCTGCTTTGCTTATCTTTTTATCAGATAGTCCTGTGAGTAGAAATTTATCTCTGTTTTTCCATGGTGACATAGTGGAATTTGGTTATACCTTTAAATTTTGAAAAGCCACAGAACTTTTCAGTATCTGCAATAAAGTGCTAATTATTGCTGTCATATGTAGTCTGTCAAAATACTGCTCATTGGGCTCCTCTGTTTGCTTGTAGTGGAAGACCTATAATCCAACCTTTTCTCAAGTGGAAATATGGTTCCGATTTGTCTTTGTAGTTCTTACTTTTATGGTCACGGTAAGATTTTTTTTCAGCTTTTCTGGGGTTTATTGTGTAGGCAGCTGATAACATCGCTCTGTAATGCTGGGTTTAGGACTTTAACCCCAGGCAGCAAAGTTGACATGTCACTGAATGGGTGTAAGAACGTTTCTGAAATACTCACGTAGTTGCTGCTTTTATGTGTTTACAAGTGGTATTGAAGGAACGTTAAGAGAATAGGATAAATGGGAAAACTTGTTTTTCTAAACTCTGATTTGGATTAAACAGAAAAAAATTGCTTAGACAAAGGAAACTATGATGAGATGCTAAAGAAAAGTATTTTTTGCAGTGTATGTAGGCTCAGGAATAGAATGGCCAGAGTGTGGGCTCTTTGACCTTGATCTAACTTTAAAGGTGTTTCTGCCTTGCATGTGAGGATGGGCCAGATGACCTCCAGAGGTCCCTTACAACCTAAATTATCCTGTGATTTAGATGATGTCTCCTCTCTAAGGTGTCTTGACTGCTGGAAAAGAAGTGTTTGGGAAAAAAACCCCATAAAATCTAAAATCCTGAATTTTCAGAGTAGAGGCACCAAAATACTGCATGCTTCTATAGTATTTTTCTTGCAGATGATGTTGCCCAGGTAATTGCGAATGTAAAATGCAATCTGCTTTTTAAAAAAGTGAATTCAAGTGGAAGTAGCTGATAGTGTGTGACCAGTAATGAGGCAGCATCTTTTTTTTCACACGTTGATTTTCATGTACTGGCTAATTTACTTCTCAGTTTGCTTGAGAAATTAAGTAATTTGCATTAGGGTCAGCAAGCAAACTTGAAATCGAAACTAGGAGACCTGGCTCCTGTTTTACAGTGTTCTCTGTGGCAAAGGCCTTGTGAAGTAGCCTTTGCAGTGTGCTGTGCTCTGTCTTAGCTCTGGCTAAACCATTGAAGGCTGTATTCCTTCCTTACAAATTGTTGTTTTTTGTAGTGTCTGTTTGCACATTCCCTGCGGAAATTCTCCATGAGAGATTGGGGTATTGAACAGAAATGGATGTCCATCCTCCTTCCTCTCTTGCTACTTTATAACGGTACTTGTATCCTTTAATTTTTAGATGGGCACCTTTTAAAAAAAGAAGCAGGAAAAAAAAAGGAAGAGAAGGCAAAATGGAATTTCTTCTTGAACTCATAAGCAGTTGTTTATAAAGCTTCAGAAAACTAAATTTAAAAAACCCCAACCCATTCCAATGTAGCAAATTCAAGGGCATAACGAGTGGGTGGATTTTGTTCTTCTCAGTCACATGGATGTCAACTACTTGTTTAAGGCTCTGATTGGAATAGGTGCCTGCCATACCTAACCTTCGATTTCTGTTTGTCTGCTGTCTTCTTCATTTTTCAGATACTGACACTTTAGTTAAAAATAGAGGCTACTTTTAGTCCAGTAAAACACAGCAAATTCTAGCCCTTCCTAGCAGTACCAAAAGAATATTTGCATCTTAGTCATTATACGATATTTTTTTAGGTTGTCACCATTAACAGTGGTTTAGTAGAAGGTCTAATCTTCCAGAAATGTTGGCAACCATTTGAGATTATTTCTACAGTAGAGTGGATTGCTGCTGGGGGCACCATTTTCTTCGTTAATTTCTTAAAAATAAAGCAAGCTTCGGTTTCATTTACTGGTGTAATTTCAAAAAATCTAGGCTTTTTGTTCTGCTGAAGATAGGTTCTGTTTTACTTTTCATACTGAAAGATTTTCTCTCTCTCTCTCTAACTTTTTTTTTTCCTTATTTTGTTACAGATCCATTTTTTCCTCTTTCTTTTCTGGTGAATAGCTGGTTTCCTGGAATGCTGGATGATCTCTTCCAGTCACTTTTTCTGTGTGCATTGTTGTTGTTCTGGCTTTGTGTCTACCATGGTATAAGAGTACAGGTAAGAGATCCAACAGTGTCTTCTACTTACTGAGGAGATGTGACTCATTTTGTTCAGTTCTCTCAAAAGATGACAAAAATAAAATCAAGTTCTTACAAAACAGACATTTATTTTATTCATAAAATACAATGTGACATATGAAGCTTTGGAGTTATGATGACTTATGGTGAAGTAGATTGATTCAACCAAGCATAAATGGAACCGTCATTAGAACTATGCTTCATTCTTGCTTGAAGGGTTTTGATGTTGTATGTGGTAGTTGATTGGTTTGTTAAACTACTTTAAAATACTACATAAGAGAAATAGGAATTCTGGAGCCTATTCCTGTATTTGCATTGTCACTGAAATATGCGGGACCTTATAAATAGGATGCTGCAACTCTACTTCATCTTACTAACACAAATGCTGATAAAATATAATGTCTTCTCTAGTCACTTGTGCAGAATAAAAATACAGAAGATGAGTCTCTTAATCCAGTTGATGCTGAGTGAAACAAAGATGAGAGTTATTTTATTCTGTCAAGAATGAATAAAATCTCAAGTGTGGGTTCACACTTTCACCACACTTTTGTTTTCTTAACAGGGGGAAAGGAAGTGCTTAACTTTCTATCTGCCCAAATTCTTTATTGTTGGACTCTTGTGGCTGGCCTCCGTTACACTGGGAATATGGCAAACGTAAGTAATTTAAAATGTATTGGACAAGTATGAGCTGAGAGGGTTCAAGAATGAGAAGATTGTGTGTACCTAGTGGTATCTATTTCTTAATGCTTGGATTGTGATACAGGAATGGAGTTCAAATTCTTACATCTTTCTGTTCTGCAGATTGTGACTGGATTGAAAACAGTTCTCCATGGACAACCTAGTAGTAAATAATGTCATAAATCTGAGTGTGATCTAGAAATCACTGCTTTGTCAGTCTGTTATGGCTCCCTACAAGAATCACTCTAGTGCTCTGGCTCAATTAGCTTTAATTAGCTGAAGCAACAGTTTCTCTGTAGCTAATTATGACGTAGTTTGGCCAGACTTTCTTGACTATTAAAGCTGCACAACTGGTACTGACATGGCTTAGTCAAGCCTTCTGTCTTAACTCAGAACTGTTCTTTTGCTTGGTTTAGTGGTTCTCCCTTTTTTCCAATTTGTCGTGTTAACATAAAGGTGTCACTCTTACCCACCCAGAAAACTTAATCCATTTTAGAATATTTGTAGTTTCTGTACTGTTTTAGTTTCAAGTCTTTGCCTCTTACTTTATCTCTCAGAAGGAATACACCTTCTAACCTTCTCCTTGCCATTGTACATTATTGAAAGCAGCGCAGTTGCAGAAAATTCTTGTGCTATTAATAAAATTGCTATAAGGGAAGGCCTCATGCCACAGTTTTCTAAGGATAAAATGTAGACACTGAATCCTGAAGACTTGTAGGAATCCTGAAGGCTTGTAGGAATTTACAAGATACACATTTTCTAAAAACTAGTAAGGAGATTAGACATGATCCCAATTTAAATCCTCTATATTTCTTCAAATTTAGTTTGCTATATATGGTAAATTGTCATGACTCCATTGGAATTAATGGTATCGCACCAACTTACACAGCCAAACCCTTTTGTTACAAACTCTATATAGTAACCCTAAACCTCTTCTGGTTTTCGTGGGTTTCTTGGTCAGCATGTCTTTTAAACCTTGTCTGGAATTGTGCATGTACCATTTTTTAATTTTGAATCTTTTTCAGTGTGAATGAAGTACATGACCCTACATATCAATACAGGGTTGACACAGGCAATTTCCAGGTAAGTCAAAAATTACTTCTTGCTGTCTAGTTGTCAGGTACAGTTAGGCAATATAAGGAGATACAGGGCTTGTTCTATAAAAATGTATAACACAGTTTAGAAAACAGAAAATCCTGGTCAGACAGTCTTATTCTGACTAGAGTACATTTGTTTTTGCTTTAGATCATGCATAGACCATATTGAGATCTGTCTCATTGAGAAAAGTAAATTGTCTTGCAAATCTGGAGACTAAGCACCACAAGTTTGTTGGGATTGAAAGAAAAAATTTCAAGTTTTACTCAGTTTTGTACATTGTAACTGCCGCCAAGGTCCCTTACTCTAGTAAATTTCAGACTTTCTTGTTGTAAAGGAAGATCTGATGTACATGGGTCCTTGTAATGTTCTTGGGAGCTGTGTTTTTAGAAAATTACTGAGATTCAGCCAACTCTGAACTCAGTTAACAAAATCCTGGCTTCTATTAAGCATCCTTTCTTTGTATTCCCCAAAAACCTCCCTAAATGTCCTTGTTTCATGAGCCTCCTTTCTCTGCATAAATGGATCATTCTGTGTTGTGCTTTTGGGAACTAATTATTTCTAGTGACAGAAGAAGGAATCGATGAAATCTTATTGAATAATAAAACCTAACACTTTCTTTATAGGGAATGAAAATCTTCTTCCTTGTGGTGGCAACCACATACATTCTCTACCTTTTGTTCCTGATAGTGAGGGCATGCTCAGAGCTTCGAAACATGCCTTATGTTGGTAAGGAATACGTCTTTTGATCCTTCCCAAATGGCCTTGCTTCTCCTAGATGTAGGTGTAAATTCACTCATAACAACTTTTTTCAATCTTTTTCAGATCTCAGGTTAAAATTCTTGACTGCATTAACCTTTGTAGTGCTTGTCATTAGGTAAGGCTTTTCAAAGTACATTTGTCAGTGCTCTTAACTTTTCTAACCATTTTTTCAGGGCTTTGAATACATTTTGTTCCTAATAAATTAGTCAATGAGACTGAAGAATGTCTTTTAATATTATTGTGATGGCAAGCATTTCCTAATTTTTTAACCCTTCTTGAGGCTTTTTGAGCTAACTTTACATTATTTGGAGTACCATGGCAGTATACAAGATTAAGAAGTTCACTTGGCAGAGCTCTTCTGGAGCTTTGTAGGCTTCACTTAGTCAAAGCAGAAGTTTACACTTAGTTTCTTACATTACTGTTAATACCTGTTTTCCCTACACCAAGCTGTTATTTCAAATAGCTGTTGACTCCTGGATTGTCTGTAGTGGATGAAATCTGAGAATTTCTGCTTTTCTCAGCTGAGTGCTGACTTTTAATCACGAAAGAATCATTCTTAATTTAGAACTAGCAAAGCAAATGTATGTTAAAATAAATGGTCAGCATGATAACATAATTATTCTCTCATATACTCTTATGTCAGCCTTCTGTTTCAGTTTTGCAGCCTAAGGACACAGTACACCTATATGCTTTATTTTTTTCCCCACAGCATTGTTATACTCTACCTACGCTTTGGAGCACAAGTTCTACAGGACAACTTTGTTGCTGAGCTGTCAACTCATTATCAGAACTATATCCTTGTGTTGTGATACTGCTCAAGTAGGAATGCTAATCTGTTTTTATGCAGAAGGTGCTTTAAAATGATGTACTTAAGACTGAGACCTTTGACTTCTAGATGGCCTCATGAAGTTGAGTCTGTTTAGTTTGAGATTTCCTGTCAGCATTTTGTAATGGCTCTTTGTAAAGGTTATGACCCAGAGAGTGTCAGTCTAGTGTGACCACATCACATGCATCACAACTGCTTGTGATACTCTCCAAGAGGAATGAAGTCTTAGATATGCATGTTTGGTGCATATCTAACTAATTTTACTGAGATAGTATAGCAAATTTGGCAGTATTTTCTGCCTCAGTCGTTTGCTCTATACTTACCAGTTGCCATGGGGTGTAGTAAAATATGAGAAATTAATAGTTTTGATGTCACTGAAAATGCATTTGAGTATTGGTCTAAGTCTACCTGTGATACAGGTCACAACAGAGAATTTAAATGTCTTGGGAGAGACTATATCTGATGTCTGTTGACAACAGGATTGTGTATTCCTGGCCCTGAACCATGAGATCCTAATATATTCTGCTTTTTGAGAGTGCTTGTGTGACTGCAGCTGCTCTGGTTGCTGATTAGCTGAGGTGGGAGGTAGGAGAAAACTACCTATTAGTTGGGAGGTAGGAGAAAACAATTTGTAAAACCTTTAGTATTCACCTAAAACAATGGTAAGAAACCATCTTCAGAGTTCTCTCCACATGTAGTCCTTTCTCCTTCCTTCTTCATCACTGTGCCAAGGAAGAACTTTTTTAAAAATAAACCGAACCCACCTGAACACCCAACTTACTCTGCTTTCTTTCAGCATTCAAGGCAGAACTGTTCAATTGACCATGCACTCCACTGCTGAAGAGCAGACTGTACCTCAGCAAATGTTACTTGTGTTAAAGCTTTGTTTTCAGTGGGAGCTTTACCTTGAAATAGCCTGAGTACGTTAGTTGTCACTGAATTTAAAACATGCAGTTTTGTTTAGCCATTCATGCTCACAAACTTCAGTAAGGTAAACATTATTTGGATTGGAACAGCCTGTGTATGGGTTGGATCTTGTTTCCAAAGTTAATATGTATGGAACTATATTGAGCAATATCCTTGACACTTACTACCAGCAGAATTCTTATCATTTTATGGGTTATTGAACTTTTATCTCTACACATTAGCCTTCGTGTATTCCCCCTCGAAGAATGCACTGTATGGTAAGTGGGAGCCATTGTCTGACAAACGGGGATGACAAGAGCTGCTGTATTAGCAGATGCTGTGCAATGTCTTTGTATTCTGGTTGTCTCATTGCTGTTCTGGTTTGCTTTGATGTAAGCAGAAGCTGCACTCATTGCTGCTGAGGAAATTAGTATTGGAAATAGGAAGGAGCACATAAAATGTAATCAACTGATTAGCCAGGCTTGAATTCTTGTGCACTTAGACCAAGTTTACAGTAGTATGATGTTTGCATGGAATGCACCAACCTTTGAGGTGACTCACAGACAGCCCTTAAGGAACAGCATCACTTCATTTGTACTTTGTTCTAATGAAAGTTAATACATTGTCATGCTGGCAGACAGGACTCTGAAATCCAAGTGCTGTTGGAAAAGTAGGAGTGAAACTGATCTCTAATATGGGAGGAATTTTGGAGAACTTGCTATGAGGAGGGCTGCACAGGGCCCATGTAAAGGGAGATAAAAGATTGAGTCAGTGGCAATTCTGGTTTTGCTTTCTGATGTGAAGGGTACACTCTAACTTACATGATGATTATAAAGCATTTCCCTCACTAACAGAAAAAGATCATTAAAATAAATATTTTTACAGAGTACATTCTCTGCTTTAAGCATTCTGTTCAAGGTACAGAAGCATAGAAGAGCCCGGGTTGGAAGAGACCTGGAAGGATGATGTGGCCCAGCCTTTCATGGGAGAGGAGGCCTAGATGAGATTATCTAGCAGCCTGTCCAATCATATCTTGTATGCTGAGAGCATGCAGAGGGAGGGCACTAAATAGTGGAGCTCGTCCTTTCTCTAATTGAGAGTTGAGATGGACAGAACTGTTTCAGAAAAATGTTATTTTTTGATCCAGAATGGAAAAAGAACTGGCTGGATGCAGAAAAAGTTGAAAGACTTCTGCTAGGTTGCAGAAATATTTGTTTGTAGGCAGCAGAAGGTAAAATGCTGCTAGGAAAAAGATGCTATGGCAAATTGAATTTTACTTGCATATAACTACAAACTGCAGCTAAGCAGCACAGATTATGCAACAAATGAAGGCCTTAAAACAAGCTAGAGGGAACTGGCATAAATAACAATTGGAAAGTGTTTCTTTTCATCTCACCATAAAGGTACAAGTCCTTCCTTCATCTCTTTCAAGGAAAGAAAATAACTGGATAATCACTGACTTGCAGTCAAAGGATTCCAACTTTGTTCTACTATATTTTTAGCTTAGAAATAACCAAGAAGTCTGTGCTTTTTAAATACATACAAAATTTTGATTAAGAATAATCAATTTTTATGCAGGTTGAAATACAGCACAGGAACTTGCACAGGAGAGAAAATGAACTTAGACAACATGGAGAATATCTATCTAAAAATGAGATGATTATGTTGTCTCCTTAACTCTTAAGAACACTATAATTATGTGGCTGAATGGTAGTGAATTTAAAGGAAAAAATTCCTGTTTGGATAGTTTTGTTGAACTGTGGTTGTAACTGCCTTGGAAGTTGTTGTGTCTGTTGCTACAGTGTTGAGTTAGCACTACAGTCACATTTCTATATTAAACACACTAAATTAATCCTTATTTGTGTTTTCCAGAATCACAGTTGAAAGACAATCCTGCTTTTTCTATGCTGAATGATTCAGATGATGATGTGATTTATGGGTAAGATTATAAAATACCTATGGAAAATTATTTCTGGTGTGTTATTTTTGTAATGCTCTTTTAATATTAATTAAGTGAAGGGTTTGTTAGTGAAAGTTTTCTGCCTAAAGAATAGAAATGTAGCCTTTTCTGAAACAGAAATACAATGAGAATGATTGCGTTTTTGTGGGGTTTTGGTTTGTTGTTTTTTTTTCTAAAAGGGATTGCCATGGCATTGATACAAACAAGTAAGGAAGTATGTGCTGGTAGCTCACAGAGTGAAGGCAGTAAGAGCTGTGAAAGGAAAGGGCTTCCTTTTTACACTGGGAAGGACAGCAGGAGTCAGATGGAATTAGCAGAGTCAGCGCACATGTAAATGCTCCAGGGAAGGAGAGTGGCGCTTCTTAAAGTCTCCAGCATTTACTGAATGAAGAATGATCAAGTCTAGCAAAACTTCCTTGACTTGCATGATTTTATGTAATATGAGAATTATAGTAGCACTTGAAACCCATCCCAGTGGGGTGTCTTTGTGCTGGACACTGAAATACACCCATGATGTTTTCACCTCTTACCAAAGACACTGAAGTGGCTGGAATAGTGAGGATGAGACCAACACTGCACTATCCTGAACAAGTTCATGCTGGGGTAGCTTGCCTTTGGTTAGTTAGATGAGTAGTGGTAGTGCCAGCTTGCTCCTTGCAGATCTATGTGAAAAATGGGTTTTACTGGGTTAACTTCTGTTAGGCATCATCCTCTGGAGAAAAATCATGTTGTTCATAGCTCCCACAAAGAGGAAAAACAGATATCAGCTTCTTACCCAAGTAACAATTTGATGCCTCAAGGTAGTTTAGAACTTTCCTCTTTATTTTCAACTTCCTGTCTGAACACCATGTTCAGAAGTTACAACACGTGTCTATTTCACAGGAGTGACTATGAAGAGATGCCCCTGCAGAACGGCCAGGCTATTAGAGCCAAGTATAAGGAAGAGTCAGACAGTGATTGACTGAATGGTTTCAGTGCAGACAGACTTGTTCATCTGGAGTTCAGCCAATTCTGAAGTTTTCCTAGATGGACAACTTCTTTGGCTTCCTACAGTCTGCTGTCATCTGAACACCAGCTCCCAGGAAGGACATCCTGCTTCTGTTTCTGTTTACAGGGATAAAACTGAGAAAACAAATGATGGAAATGGTTGTGGTGAAAACTGAAGAAACCAAAATTTTTACATGTCTTATAAAATGCCTGATAGCAGGATATCTGTGGACTAAAATCATCATCTATTTCCGTTTAAGTCTCACAGGTTATATACCGAGTTTCAAATTGCTTCCTTGCTGCTCGGTTTTGGTTGTTTTTTGGGGTTTTTTTTTTCTGTTTAGGATGATGTACAGCATACTGCCATTCATCTGTTGCATTTTGCATTAGCTGTTTTGTATACTGTCCACTGTGGTATGAAGTGCCTCATTTCCCTTTCAATTTTCTACCTTAGCCTTTTGAGTTGGAGGCAGGGAATGAAGTGGGTTTTTTGTTGTTTGTTTGTTTGTTTTAAATCAGTGCAAGAAGACAAGCTTTCTATTCTTCTTTCAAATAAGTGATACAGACTTAAGGCCATTCTTAAAATACATTTCAGTAAGTTTACCGGATTTATAGGGCAAATAGACAAGTTGTAGTGAGCCAAAATAGTCTCAGTGGTGCAAAATTATTTGTATAATATATGTTTCATGACATGCTTTACTGCCACAGCAGAACTGTCTGTGCTGGTTTTTTAATACAGCTTTTTCAAATGGAAATATTTCAGCAACAACAAATCTCAGAAGGAAGTCAGTACTGACTTCATACTGGTCTTATACGCTGGAGGAGATTGTTACTTGCAGAGAATGGAGTGTGAAAGTTTTCTAAGGAATTACAGTTTCAAATTTCCAAACATTTCATTTTTAGAGGGTTTTTTTTTTACCAATTTTTATCAATTTTCCCTTAAGTTGTATTAATAGTTTCTCTACATGCTAGGAATGGTTGTGCTTGCTCATGTATTGAACATGCCTGAGAGTCAGCTTGCGAGCGTGTTCTATGCACAATTCAGCTTCTTTGTCATACCAGTCACCACCTGTATGATGGGAACTTTCACTAGCATATCTTGTGATTACCTGTATTCCAGTCTGTGCTGGAACAAAGTTATATGAGAAATAGGTATTCCTTGTACAGTGCTGCTGCTTCTCTATTTAGAAGTGTGTTTTCTCCTCCACCATTGTTCAGTTCTTTATTTAAGATGTTTGTTTGTAACTACTTTTGCTTTCAGATACTTGACCTTTCTAAAAGTATCTCCTTTTTTCATGTACTTGTAACAGAGATTTACTCTTGTAAAATTTCTCTGCTCTGCTGCTTTAGAAGACTTTCAAAAGCACTGTTAATCTACTGTGATATGGTGCTGAGTTGCACTAGGGAATTGTGCTCATCATTTAAACAGAATAGTGCAATGAAGTCCTGCTAGACTGGCTGAATAATCATATTGGGGAAAAAGGAGATTTGTTGTGCTTTAATGCCACAATTGCTCTAGACTGTGCCCATTGCAATAATCTCCTGGTGGCTGTTCAAGATCATGAAGGGGAGGCTGCACAGGGCAGAAACTCCCTTAGAGAGGACCAAAGGAGCTGCTTCATGTGGTTGCGCCCTTGCTGTCATAGAATAGTTCAGATTAAATCAGTGCTCTGCTAAAGATGTGTTGTGAGACACTGTGTGTGTGAGAGAGAGAGAGGGAAAACTTTTAAAAATTATATAGAGCTGTGAAATTTTTATAGAGTATCTGAAGTGAAAACCTTTTTGTGCCAGGGATCATTTCTTTGTCAGAAGCCAAAGCACTGATGGATGGCTAAAGCAAGGAAATTGCTGAGGAGGAAAAGCAGTTTTTTCCCTTTAACTTCTTAATTGGTATTACTTTAGAAGAACATACAGGAAAACACTAAAGAAGAAATTCAAGTTTTCTTTCCAGTAAACTGTAGTAAAATGTACCTTCAGCACTTCTTTTCAGACTATTTTGAAGGGTATGGGAGATGCTCTGTGTCCTAAAATTGTGGAGTCCATTCTCATTTTTACTATTCCTGAGATAGCTCTCCCTATTTGAATGTGCAGAATCAGACTTGGCAGCCAATTTTGCATTGTTTACATAAGCCAAATCCTTTCAAGTTCCATTGGAGTAACAGTGGATACAGGAAGTAGGTTTTCAAAAACTGGTATTTACACAAATCTTACATACGTGGGTATTTTCCCTCTGATATTGTTTAATACTCTCCTAAATTGTTGTGGAAAGATAAAACTTGACCAATGTGCAGAGTACACTAATGTTTCTTATCACAGTCTGAACTGGTTGTTACACTTAACTCTCAAATAATGTCATGCCTTGGGATTTCATTAACTAACAGAAGTATTTTAATCTAACTTGGAGATTATTTTTTCTAAGACGTTTTCAGCCCATTTCTCTTGTTGTTTTGTTTGAATACACTTCACTACATCACTACATTCAAAGGGGAAGTAGAAAAGCTAAGAATGGGAAATGTGTATTTAAACTATCTCTCTATGAAAATAGTGGGAAAATAATTTCTGTGGTCATTTTTTGAGATTATATTTAAGCAATGTTTGCCATGCAAAATAGCTTTCTATTTTGGAAGTGCTGCAGTGTTACGATAGCTTGGTTGAATCACTGTTGCATCAAATTCAATAAACAGTAAAATGGCAAAAGCAATGATGCAGATGAGGAACTAGTTTTGCTAGCAAGACTCCTCTTATTTCCATGATTGGAGAGCAGGGACAGTATTTGAAGAATATTCCAATATGGATTGTAAACAGCTTGGGGGTAGGTGGCATAAATTCACCTCTGAGTAAAGTATTGAAATCTAAGGGTCAAACAGAAGAAATCTGTTTAAGAAGCTAGCCTGGCTTTCCTTTCATTACTGCTAAAGTAATTTCCATCACTACTGCAACCGTGCAAAACATGAAATGTACACAAGACGGCCCCACAGCACACAGGGAGCCTGGCTCTAAAGGAGATGTCATCCATTAATAACTGCAAGACTTCCCCATGCACAGTGATTACAAGGGACTCAGTAAAAATCAGTAACTGAGTGTAAGCCAGTCATAGCAACTACTCTCTGTAGAATTTGCTTTACAAATACAGTTGGTGTTGAAATTGGTGGAAAACTTTCCTAGGACTGGCAAAGAGGAAGCCTAAGGCTTAACACCAGTGAGAAACAGCCCATGCATTGGATCTGTGATACCAATATTGGGGAGAACAGTTCCAGCTAGGGAAAGACTTTGATCTGTTGTCTTTCTTTGAGCCAAATGACAACATTTTATCTATAGTCACCTAATTTGCCCACCCATTTCCTTTTGCTTATGCCAGTAATAACTTTTGCATTACTGTAAAACTTTTTTTAGGAGTTTGTAAATATGTAAAATGAAAATATGGAAAAATTGTGTACCAAAATGGTATAAAAATGTGTAAGATAAATGCTCTGTTTAATGAGAAGCTGTAATTAAATGCTGCTTTGACAAGGTGTGCATGAGGACATGTTAAATATTCTGTGTATCTGTAAGTTGTGCTAATAAAGCAAATTATCCATTTATGTTGTAAAACTTTAATGTGGAATATGAAGGAAAACTGAGTATTTTACTTCAAGGAAGTTTCTTGGAAGACTTTATGTGCATAATCATTGTTAAAATATGTTCATAATAAAGTTTTATATCTTTATATTGTGTCCTGGGTTGTTTTTCCTTCTACTGAATTTTAGTTTCCTTCTCATAAACTGCTTTCATGACTTAAACATATTTTCAGTTTACATGCACTTTCTTATGCATATTTAAACTTGGTTCATTGCATAAGGATGGGATCCAAGAGGTTGTGTCATCGCAGATGTTTTGTATTGTTTATTGGGGGTTTTTTACTGTCTTGCCCAGAGTTGAAGGTGGAAGGACAGGTTGCTAAGTTCTTTAAATACGCCAGCCAGGTTACTTAAGGGACCTGGCATTTTCAGATGGCTTCACAGTGGCTTTGCAAAGCCTGCTGTGGCCATGCTGGCAGTGAGAATTCTGGTGAATGTTGATACCAATAATAAAAAACAGGTTTAGAGATGGTGAAGATGCTGATGTCATTCATCAGCTTCTTACAACTCTCTCTTCCAAAAGTCTGCTCACAGCTGATAGACTGCAAAAGCAATCGGCACATTACTTGCTGTTTGCGGTGATGCCATCTCTTACATAAACTTGAGGGGAGACTGAAATCTCTCTGTGCTGAATAAAATGGCCACAAACTTTGCTACACAAATGGACATGCAGCTTACTGGCTGTAGTATCAGACAGGGTGGTGCTCGTTCAGCAGGAGCAGTTAATCCTGGAGCCATTTCCTTAGGTTTTAGTTAACACAGGTCAGACTCCTCTGTGGCAGTGACAGTAAATGGCTTCCCCCTTCTCCTCCCCTGCAGACTGGGGCTGCCATGCCCCATTTCTGTAGCTGTAATCATATGAAGAGCCAAGGCAATAAGCAAGAGACAGCAGAGACTGACTCTGTAACTACCTTGAATGCTCCATCCACAGTTTGAGTTTATTTTTTTTAAGGGAAATTAATTACCTAGAGCCAGGACTCTGCCAGCTTATCACCCAAATGCTTTACTTTGGCACTGAGATGAGCTGGCCATCAGCCTTTGGAAAAAGGGCTTAAAACTGAAGTGTTTGAAGGTAATGAAAATTTAAAAATCAGTTACTGTAGACCACTGAAACAATAATATACAATTGCTATGCATTTTTAAAGAAAAGCACTATTTTAATCATGGGAGTGGGAAACCAATACCCAAAAATCCACAACCTCTAAACCTTTTTCTGTAGTCCTAAAACTTACATTGGAAGTACTGGTTATTGCTCACATGTACAACCATCTGTAAAACTGTATCTACCTTTCTGTACCACAACTGCTGTTTTAATGCAGCAGGGGGTTCTTCTCCCATGCAGCCTTTACACTGACAAGCATCTCAAACATTTGGTTGTGGGGTTTTTTTGCAGCTCAGCATATGCATGAACCAACAAACAGAAAAAAATCAAGGGACTTGCTATTATTAACATGAGCAAAGGACAAGGAATATCTGAACAGCTTAACCAAGAAGCAAATATTGACTCAAAGTGCACAAAACTGTTCTTTTAAGTGTAAATAAATAGTTCAGTAGGTACTACACTGCCAGCATCATTCTGGCACGATGGAAAGGAGAAAAAGTATCTAAGCATCCAGCTAAAATTTCTCAGCAACTCAAGAGAGCACAGATTTATTCTTTTCATAACAAGTTTATCTCTGACCCTGATGACTGTTCTAGGCATGTTATTCAATGTTGTTTTAATATTTTCTTTTTACAGGTATTGTATAATTTCTGACTGAAGACTGAACCCATACCAAGGCTCTCTTACTGCAATGTAAGGGATGTGCTTCTCAGGCTAAGGTATATAGACACTCTGTATAGCCTGCAGCACACACTAGGACATGTGAAAAGAATGAAGCACCTTGTCATGAAGATGTGTTTACAGAGCCGTTTGAAACTGGAATGTCAGCAGACATACAGAAGCCTTACTGCTCTATGAGAAGTCTCAAACGTACCAAGCCCAAAGCTGCTGATACATACACGTGTTTTGTTCTTCTGACAGCAGATATGGATAAGGGAGGAAGAGGGTCAAAGCCTTGCCTAGCACAGGGCTTTCCACAGTCTGCCTACACTGAGCAGTTAGCACAGAGCATGGAACACTGACAAAACAAATGCTCTCCGGTCACTTGAACCTGCAGTATTACATCTCTCCAGATCGTGGAATCATATATTGTAGTAGCAATCCTCTCTCTCTTAAACAGCTCTAGCTGAGAGCCAGATTTTGAACAGACAGGGCATTTAATAAACACCTACTTCATTCCCTTAACACTGTATAGCCTCTGTTCCAGGTCAGCCTCTCTAGGTGTCATTACAAAGAAGCAAATCACAGGTTGCTCGGTCTGACTCCAGCCCAGGGATCTTCTCCCACCCTTGAAAGTCTTTCAGCTTCATTAGCAGTGAGCTACTGCTTGCAGAAGCAGCACATTTGTTGGCAGAGGTTTTCTGAAATTCATAGTATGCTCTCATTTCTTCAACTAGCTGAAAAAACATTACCCAAGCCTATGCTGAAAACTTGTTTTACTTGTTATTCTTCTGCAGCTTTAGAAGGCAGGAGACTTACTCACACGTTATTTAGTCATATTGCCTCAAGGCAGTTTTTTCCCCTTTCAGAAAGGATCCTGTGTCACCAGCTACCAGAACTCATCACTCTCACTATCAGCAAAATTAACATGGACTGTAGCAAGTAAGTTCAAGACCTACTTAACACATGCAACTGACTGGAGAAGTGAATGATTACCCAGGTACGGCTAGCTGAGCACTTCCAGAACGTGCAGAATTCTTTACCTGTCTTTGTTCAATGAAGGCAGTTATCGTTCCATGCTCTAAATACCATACAAAAAGATTAAACAGGTCCCAAAAATGCAGCCAAGTTGCTTTTTGCTAAACATAGTAATTTTCTTACAACTTTGTAGTGAGTTTGGCAGAATTATGAAAGTGCTTTGCATTGTAGTATGTACCTCGAATATTTTGAAGGGACTTGAAAAAACTTTTCCCCCCAATAACAAGAGATTTAAGTATAAATTAATCACACCAATGCTTATGAACTGCAATAATTTAATGCTAACCAAAAGTACAAAGTGTGAAAGTCAGTGTCTCATTTATATTGGTCTAAGAAAAGAAATCTAGAGAAAGTGTTTACACTGCAGCAGATTTCAGTATTAGCACCTTGAAGAGAGGTTTTGAAGTGATAAAAAAGTATAGAAAACACTGGTATGGTACTAGGTACAAACATAAAACAGGTAACAGCATGTTTTCAAATTTCTACTTTTGAAGAAAAATTACTAAAAAATGCATTAAAAACAAGTTGTTCAGGTATTCACAGTTTTAGTGGAGATGGAATCAAGTGCTGGAATAGAAAAGAATGAACAATTTCAAGGCAATTATATTGCGAGTCCAAAGGCACTGACAATACAGTACATGGTCTTATTCTCCCATCTCACAGTGCAGGTTCCTGCAAATACAAAAACAGGGTTTCAGAAAGAGAAGGAAGTTAAAGTGATTACATGCACTTTTATACTTGTTTCCTTTAAGAATCTTAAGAATGAAGCTTTCACAACAGCCAAACATTTCATATACAGCCCAGTTAGCATCACAGCCACATGGAAAAAATACCAAACAGTACTATTACTATTACTCCAAAACTACAGACTTGGGGGAGGGGGGGAAGTATGCTGCCTAGTCTTAAAGAGACTGGCATTGAACTGCTAGTTAGAAAATCCAAGAGTTGTTTTCCTTACCATCACTGGAGTTGTCCCAGAAGCAAGAACTTGCTGTATGTAGCCCAGCACCATTCTTTTGCATAATCACACAGGTCACTGTTAGTCAGTAGAGAAGCTTTGATTAATTTCTCACTAACATTAATTAACATTTAGTCCATTTTTCTCAGCTTAGCACACACATACACATACATAAGCAAACATGCATGCTTGTGAGCAGTTTATAGACAAGGCTCTCCCTAAGATCTTCCCCCAGCCCCTGCCTACTGGTGCACTTGACCATCCCAGCTTTCAGAGAAAAGGGGAAGCTGAGCTCACCGATGTACTTGAAGGGCTTCCCCAGCTTTGTGAGCTGGCTCAGGGTTTGTTCCACCACACTCGTTGTCCACTGGTTCACTTTGCTGTGCTGGTAGGCATTGCCACCGATAGCACCCTCTATGGCCTGGGGGGACAAACACGTGAAGGAGCGGCACTGCTGTCAGCTGCAAGGCACCCATTAACCCTCTCCAACATGGACCCCGTACCCACAGAAAATTCCCAAATATTGCTGGTCCACAACGGCTGTTGGAAGTGTTTTCAATTATTAAAAACATGCAGGTGAGAGTCTGAGCCAGGCATAGGGGAAATCATCATAGATCCCACCCTCTGTTGTGATATTTAGATTATTTGTAATGTCCTACAGCCACAGTTATGAAAAGGGTCCCGCATTTAAACAGTCCTGAAGAGAATTTTTAAAAAGGCACAGTAGTACAATAGCTCATTCACACATATTCTTCTACGGAAATGAAATTCCAACTTTTGAGCAGAATCATTTCTGGGAAACAAACGCCCAGACTAAAACAGAAGACCCATGAAGCTGCTGGCTACTGACAGAGCAGAAGCCTCCAGCCAAATAATCCATTTTACTTATGAGGATAGTTTCCCCTTTAAGATATAAATAAAAGTATGTTAAACCTACACATTTTTCATTGGCACATTATTTCATCACAGAAATTATTTTTAAAATAACCACAAAATTGAATTCAGAAGAGACGAGAGCATGTATTATAGCACGTGTATTCAATTTACAGAGTTTGACCAGAACAGTTATTTTGCAACAACAAAAAGACTGCACTAGTCTACAAGAGGAATTCTAAATCCTGCTAGAAATTTTCTAGACAGAAAATTCATGGTTCTTAGCAACAAGAATAGTTCAATCATTCCAAACAAACAAGAACTCATTTTGGAGAAAGGCATCTTGAAAGAACACACATATGCAGACAGTCTACAAAAAACTCCTGTATTTTACTAAAGCATAAAATCTATTTCTACAGTGTTTAACATAAAACATCTCCCTAGAAATTCTAATAGGGATGCACTGCAACCAGAGAGAAGTGTATGAAATTACTTTAAATATCTCTTGGATTTACAGCTAAAGCTTGATATCATTTTTGCAGAAGTCCATATACTGGTTAAATCAATTTACCTGTACTTTGACAGCAACCTATCTAGAAATTTATTACATATTGGTTATCACATTTTACTGAATGCCTTTTAGTACACAGCATACAACATACGAAATTTCACACCAACAAAGTGAAAATGTTTAAATTACCTCTTTAATGATACTGCTGACTTCATCAACAAGAAAGGAAGCCTACAAAAGAAAAATAAGAATTTTAAATAATGAGTGGACTCATTCTTCTGTTTATGATGTTCAAGCTCTGTTAAGAACATGCACTAGAAATTGAATCTATCCTTGCCAGATTTCTGGCAAGTCAGAAGATCCCAAGTCTGCTTTTATTTGCATTTATATGTACTCTAGCTCCTTCAGCCCAGTCAAGTTAACATTCTTAGAAAAGTCAAGAAAAGTAAGAGATGAACGAATATTGGCTGGCCTTTTGAGTCAAGAAAGCTTTCAGATTTTGACTTGGAAGCATTTAAAAATAACGTGTATAGCACTTGTGTACACATATACTCCCCATTCCCAACAGTCCGCACATCAGAGTGAGCTCGCGGAGATAACCTCAGCTGGCAGTTAAATGGAACCGACATCTCCAGGGCACCCATGTGGACAAAAGATCAGTTCAGAGCTGAAGGGAAAACTGTCTTGACAGGGGTAAGAAGAAAGCTGCCCCTTGGAAACCAAGTGGGAAATGTAGCTCACAGGACCTTCAGCCTTTGGGGAGCAGAGATTAAGTACGTGGAATAAAGACAGTGAAGGCCCAACATTTTACTGATCTTGAAACTACCACTCATTTACAGGTATGGTTAGTAGTTAATGTTTTCTTGTCTTATTCCCTCTGCTCCTCCTGCCTCCCATGCCGAGGGTTGGAACAAGCTGCCCTCACTGCTGGGGCAGCCACTCCCAGGACCAGGGAGCACTGGCGGAGGGACACCACGCTGCAGCAGCGACTCACAGCCCACCCTGTCACTGCTGGTGTCTCACAGCTCACCAACCACCACAAAAGAAGGGCACATAAAGGGAAACGGAGAATTTCAAAGGACTGAGTAAGAATGTAGAAATGAACCTAACCAGGCGTAGTTGACTGGGTTTTCACTGGGAAGTCAGTCAGCTTCTGCAGCTGACAGAAATGAACAAGAGTGTAATTCACGTGTGCAGGCAGGATGCAGTTACACCTGCTCAGGAGAATCTCAACATCACGTTCATAAACCTTTGGTCAGGAGGTGAACAGTCTAGGCAGCTTCAGTGACATGTGACATTCAGAAAGATGAGAGAAGCTGATCATTCTCCATGACAGAAGAAACAGCACATCCTGGGAGACAAGCTAGGCAGTTCCTTTTCTATACCTATCCAGAGGCACCAACTTGCTGGCACAATTCAACATTTTTAAAAGCTTTTATGTGCTGTGGCAAATTGCTTTTTTATTTTCAGCTTCTTGACTTGGATTTAATTTTATTATGCCTCACTTATTTTCATAGTACTTGGTATTTTACAGGTGCTTACATTTAAGGTGCACCAGTGTATTTAAACAAATAAGGGCTACAATTATCAAAAAAAACCTCTCTCCCACAGAGCTTAAGAATATGCATGACAGACATGCTGTGCTGGCAGACATGAAGACTGCTGTCAAGCAAGATGATAAACCACATACAGTTTTCTTCTTCACAAAATCTGCTCAGAAATGCCTTTGAGTGAGTACAAACATGGTTCACACCAAAGTGAAATGACTTAAATTCAACCCAAGTTCTCAAAGGTATTTTGGTATCTAATTTGTACTGAAACAAGAGAGTTTTGAGAATTCACTTCTAGGGCTGATGTTACTTTTCAACCTTCTTCCTTTCTTGGAATGACAAAAATGAACATAAATTTCTGATATCTGGATTTAGGATATGTGTTGTAACTGAACTATGAAATAACACTACCCATTTTATTATAATGTCATCTTTTGGTAAGATGACATAAAACCTTTTTTTTTGTATTAAATAATAAAGGGGAGAAAATCGGTTACTTTAAAGTTTCCCTGCAGCACCTCTCTGGCACAAAGCAAGCAGACAGTGTTTCCAACATCTTGTTTAACATAGGGTGGGGTGCTCCAAGGCAACACATGCAAACTGCAGAGCAGTACTACAGCCTTTAGTAATTCTGAAGACGTTTTTGAAACCAGCTTTAAGAATGATGTTCGAGCATATTAATTATATAATTTAAAAATCCCCGGAGTCTGTGACTGTAACACAGGCCAGGCCCTGACATGAGGACGAGGCTTTTAGAACAGGACAAGCCTGACACACCTTCGCCGCTCTCGCTGCTTCGCTATTGTGTCACCCAGTCACATCGCGGCTGTTGATGAGTGTCACCGCTCAGTGACACTGTCCCTCCGCAAAAGCAGCGCTGGCTGCTTCCTTAGCGGGGGAACATCAGGTGGTCATCTGGCACGGTAACAGATTGAGACCCTTGCTTTATCCCATTCCCTGCGGAGGTAATGGGGTGTGGCGCCCCATCAGTGCGCCTGTAACACGCAGACCGGAGGCTTGGGCTCCTCTTTCCGCACAGGAACAGCTCGCTCGAGTTCTCGCCTGGCCCCAACAGCACCGGCCACCCTCCCACCACGGCACTCGGCTCCTCCGGCGGGGCAGCCCGAGGCCACGACGCTCCTCACGCCTTTTCCCCGAGGCACCTGCAGCGGCAGGAGTAAAAGGCAGAGTGGAGGAGCCCAGTGAACACCCGGACAAGAGGCCGGCTGCCGGGGGCGGCAGAACAAAGGCTGGGCCCGCCCGCCGCCGGTGCCCGGGACACGCGGCTCCACCCTGCGGGAGAGCGACACGGATGGCGGCGGGGGCGCCGAGGGGTGGGATCCGAGGCGGATAGGCACCGCCTGAGACCCTCCGCTGGCCCTGACAGGAGACGCCAGGCAGGAAGCCGTGCCCTGTCCCTTTCCCCATTACCTCCTCTCCCGTCTGGAACTCGTCCATCTTCCCGGCGGAGCCACTCTCACCGCCAGCGACCCCCGGCACCGCCCCCGCTCCGCTGAGCCCCGCGCCGGCCGCCGCCCTCACTGCGCATGCGCGCCAGCGCCCGCCGCGGCTGGGCTCTGCCCGGCGCCCTCCAAGATGGCGCGGTTGCCATAGCGACAGCGGCCGGGAGGCAGGCGGGAGATGGCGCTCGGCGGGGCGGCCGTGGGGCTGTCAAACGTCCCAAAGGCTGTGGCTGAGACAGGCAGAGGAGCCGCTTGTCACGGCTGTGCTTTTCGTACCGATAGCTTGACATTTTCCCTCAGCCGTCCAAGAGGTCCTCCCCTGGGAGGTCTTCCCCTCGGAGGTCGTCTTCTGCTCCCCAAGAAGTGAAGGCGTATCTGCTTCTTGTTTCTGGAAACAGCTGAAAGAGAAGGCGTATGTCACAAACTGGAAAAAAACCTCCAAACCATAGAAAAGATCTCCCTGTCTTTTCATTATATTTCACCACTGCCCAGCCGGGTGTCTTTAGTGGGCATCTGACATCCAGACAGGGTCAACTCACACAGAAGAATATTTGAATTCTTACAGTTCTGAGCACATCACATGATTTTTAGCAGACATAGTAAGAACCAGGAGAATGAAATTAAAGGGTGCGCTTGTCTAAGTTTCTGGATGTTGTGTGTGCATAGTGTTTACAGGTTGTCTAAACCACTGATGCTACCAGCCCCTGAGAGTGGCTCTAGACAGTGGAAGATGCTGTTCAGGCTCAGAGGGGCCTGGATGAACTGCAGAAGGAGTCTGGGTGGAGGAAGAAAAAACTTACTGGGAACAAGTGCAAAGGGCTTTGTGGAGGCAGGAATAACCAGCTCTACAAGTGCAGGACCAGCTGACTCGGTAGCTGTTCCATAGACACATGGAGTAGTGAAGTGTTTGGGTACAATTTATCTCAATTTCTTGTATGGTGCTGTTTTTTCTAAAAAAAGGGAAAAAATTTAATAAGTACACAGAGCCTGGAAGCAGTATGCCTGGTGCCCTCTCTGCAATAAGGTTGCACAAGGAATACCATGTCCAGTTTTGGGAATTGTATTTCAAGTGGGTTGAGGGAGTTACAGCCCCCAGGCCTGAGTGTGCTGACTGAGCAGTTCTGATCCTGTCTCCAGTCCTGTTTCAGGCTCTGCCTCCTGTTCCTCCTGACAAAGGAGACCCTGACCAGCCACCTCACTTTGAGGCTCTGTGGGCACCCTGCAGGCAGCACCAGCTCCACTTGCTCTGGAGGAATATGGTGGGGCTGTGGCTGGATGCTGAGCACATCCTCAGCCCCATTCCAAATCTTATGCTTACTGCTTCCAAAAAGCAGAGACAAAAAGTTGAGGACTATGGGAAGGCTGAACAAGTGGTGCTTGTTTGAGCAAAAGCATAAAAGACTATATATTTGGTTATATTCTTAGCATGTATAAAATACTGCAGCATTTTTCCGTGTCCAGGGATGAAAGGGAAAACTACAATGAGTTAAATATGGGGCAATTAAGGCTTTAAGTAGGGGGAAACTGGTAGTAGGGCTAATGTTCTGCAGCCTGGATTTGGGATGCAATTAATCTGTCTCTGTGAGGAGTTAGGATCCTCAGGTTACTTTTGGCATCTCATTCAGTTAAAGTTTTACTTAACTGAATTAAAGGCCCAAATTATCCAAATATCGTATATACATGCATAGCTCTATACCCCACTAACAGTTGTTTTCTCTTCCATGATGCAGTTGAAGAAGGTGATTAAACTTGACATACACAGGTGGAAATATTTGAAGCTATTTAGCTTGATGAGGTTATAAAAATGCAGGCTCTTAAACTTTGCCATGTGAGTAGAATTGCTACTCTTTGTTCCATTTTAGCTGGAAATCACAAACTTAAACCACTTGAAACAGTTAAGAAGGGCTTCTGTGTTGTACACACAGTTTGGTAGAGCTGGGAACAAGAAAGGAAATTGAGTGGTAAGAATAACCTCTTATTTCTTCCAGACTTAGAAATAATTGGGATTTAATTTTGAACTTTGTTACCCACACTTAATTCTATGACAGACTTGACTTAAGATGTCCAATGTGAATGTTTTAACTTTCATTTGTTACCTAAGATCAAATTTCCAGTTGTAAGGTAAAATAACTTTCTTCTTCTTGCAGATGCATAGAACTGAATTTTCTTGAATGTTTACCTATACTAATTGCTTTGTCTTATAGACCTAAGTAGAAAACTCTTTCATTTCTGGGAAAGAACTGTTTATGATACAAAGCAAGCTTTCTGTGTGAGTCCTGGAGACATTGAGGTTAGAAGCATTTTCACATTTATGGTGTTAGAAAAAGAAATATGTGTAACTCAAAGCCACTTCTCTTCCTGTGTCTGGCTTGAAGACTGAGCATATTTTGGTGTATCAGTCAGCTTTTGTAGTCTCTTGTGCTCAGTCTCCTTTTAATGTTAGAAAAAACAGTATCTTTGCTTGTTGCTGGTAACAAAAGCAGAGACCTGGCAAAAGCTGTTGTAACACTGGAGCTCTTTCTTGAGTGCATTTGCTTTCAGCTGTTTTGTGGTGCTCCTCTGACCATACATCAGTGGTGTCGGTGCCCAGAGGAAGGAAAGGGAGTGGAGAACAGTCACCAGTTTTCTTTAAGGAGAGATAATTAAAAAATAAGACTGCTTCTCCTCTTTTATAAGCAGTTTACTTCCTGGTCTCTCTCTTTGATGGCTGCTGAAGAGGTAAGCACTTAATTTTACTCTGTGCTGTATGACATAGCACAGGGGGATGCATTTTTATTTACTGGCATGTCTTTTTCCAAACTGGAAAAGATTTAATGGAAAAACCACACCTGCAATGTAATTGTTTGTGTTGAGTTTAGTTATTTGGTTTTATTTTTACTCTGAATTCTAGGGTGGGATGCTATTAGTATTACTGACTTAATTTTGGTAAAGTATTATTAAAGAACTTAAGTAATTTTCATGTGCATGTGCAGGGATGTGAAAGCTAAACTGTTGCAGCCAGGTGGTACAAAATAACACTTAATTTTCTTAACATGTAAATAAACAAAATAACACATAATTTTCTTAACACTGAGAATGAATTTATGTGATTGGTCTCAGCAGAATAGAAAACAGCCACAAATTGCAGTAGCTTTTTAGACTGGTTTTACTCTGAACCTTTTTAATCTGTTCCTTGCTACTGATGTATTACAGCCATCTTCTGGGTTAATGGATAAAGTAATCCAAATCATCTCAAGTAAATGAAGACTGTGACTTTAGAAGATCTGTTAATTTATAATTATTTAATTGCCATTATTTTGCTGATGCTTAAGGATCTGAGAAAAGATCAATATTACAATACATGTAAAATTGCTTTGAGGAAAAGCTTGCTAAGCCAACCATTTCTAAGTTTAAAAACCTAGGGAAAAAGCTGGATTTGCAAACTTAATCCAGTGTGAGGTAGGCTTTTTGTATGATCTTCAGTAACATAACTACTATTTTGTCCTGATAGAAAAAAACCCCATGTTTTTTTGAAGTTGTAGTCTGTGCCTGCATGAATCCTTCTAAGGTATGGCCACATTGGTCATCCCTTCTCCCTTACAATGGCTTTGGGATTTCTTAGGATATTTTCTAGAAATTACTGATCCATCTGCAAGGTGCCTGACCCTGTATTAGTTTAAAGAGAAAATGTAGTAATAAATAATGATAAATTTTAAGAAATGTTTGAACAGAATGTTTTTTGTGAACTTTGTGCTGAAAAGGAAGCGTTGTGGTATTTACTAAAGAGGTTGCTGCTACTTTTGGTTTTATGTAGAAGATGCTCAGCTTTGAGGTTAGCTGACTGTGTAAAACAGCTAGCTAGCTGGATTCAGTGGGTGAACGTGAAAGGAGGGCATCTCTGAAGACTTATGGGGTTTTTTTTCCTGTTAAAGAGGGTCATAACTGAAAATGCTTCTTTATTACTGCCAAAATGCTACTCTAGTGCAGACAACTTTGGTGTAAGAGAAAAGTTCTTATTTCACAATGGTCAAGAGCTTTTCAGTCCAATTTGAACACCTCTGTGAAATAATTGCAAGTTCAAGTTTGTTGTGGGGCCGAGGATTATCTCCCATTTTGAGGGTTGTAATACTTTTATAATACTTTGTTTATTCTTAAAGCTACCTCATCATTCAGCTAGATTTTTTAAAAAGAATTTGAAGGAGACATCAGATAGCAGCTCTTTCTGTGCTTGCTTGACTGCAGGTGTTGCCCTCCATAACTGTTTTACTGTGGCACATTCTTAATAGCTCTCTAAGACATTCATGTATTTTCTATAAGATCACCAGAGCAGAGTTTTTTTGGATCCCCTTGACTGTCATGCACTTGCTAGCTTTTATTGATGCTTTAGTGGGATGGTGTTCTAAATATGCCTGAAATCTTAGGACTTTATGGCAAATGTAGCTTGCCCTGTAATGTTTTGGTATTGTTTTGGTATCCTGTGTAAAAAAGAGACACCAGAGTTCATACTGACTCCTCTTTAGCTTGTGTTAATTTAAATGGAGTTGATGGTTTTAAACATGCTCATCAGTCCCAGAAGGCATTTGTAAGGTAAAAGATGAAAGCAGGTAAAGTGTGCAGGGGCCTTTGAAAATGACATTTTTTGTGTAAAAAAAAAAAAAAAAAGCTCAGGCTTTTAATGTTTCAAATGAGTAATTTCCTGTGAAATTGCAGTTGGTAAGGAAATAAAACATGATTATGCCTATCTCTGTCTTTTTTTGTTTCCACAGGAAGCCAATCTTTCTTTTTTTTTTTTCTTGAACATAAGCTTCTGTTAAAGGCTTTGTCCTTTTGGTGTCTGTTGAAGGGTTTCACAAAAAACCCTCCATACACAAATGGAATGCAACCTGTTTATGCATACATATTATCACCCTCTGCTTTTTCTGGCAGAAAAATAAGTAACTTAACTGGGGCAAACCGCATGTAAAGTAATTCCCTGCACTGACAAAAATGCATTGTGACTATATATCTGAAGTTTTAGTGGGTTCTTTTGGTGGTTTAGGTTTTTGTTTGTTTGTTTTCAATTTAAAACTCAGTATTTGAATATAATGATCCAGCAATGCAAGTGGTTGGTCAGATTCTCAGCTGGGGTCCATCAGTGAAGCAGCAGTAACTGCTTTGGGAAAGCTTTACCCTTCTGTCCTAGGGTCTACACCTGCCTAGAGCCTGACTGTGTGTATCTACTTCAGATTAAGTTTGAAACACTTAACCAGTTTTTGTATACACACCTTTAATGTTGGTGTACCATAAGTGGAATTGTCTTACATTTCTTGTAATATGCACTAAATGTTAGGCAGTAATATTGAAAATAAGGTGATGTGTTAGTTGGTTTAGGGTGAATAATCATCTTTCTCAACTTTGTGGCAAAATATATTAAAATTATTTTATATATTAGTGGCACTTTGCAAAAGTGAAGGTCACAGAATATATCCAAACTACAGTTGTGATTCTGTTTCAAATTTATACTTGTATATATTTGTATGTTAACTTTATCAGTTTGAGGCCAAAGTCGTTAGTGCACTGAGCTGGAAATAATATATATCTTAACTTTTTAGTGTCTCTGTGTATTAGCAAAGATAATAGTGTTATTTGGTATCAAACTAACAGACACAGGTAATTGTCTGGAAGTGATGGAAGTGACTTAGAGGTGTTGTTTTTGTCCTCTTAGTCTTGTGATGCCTTTTCAATAAAATGAGATTATAAAGGGACATTTTTTCTCAAAAATTTTGAGATACTCAAGCAGTATGACAGTCATGGGACCTGTAGGCCTGTATTCAAACTTAAGCTTTTTTATTGGTTGTTTTATATTGACTGTACAAAAAGCTGTGAAGGTATGTGCCTGAGTGCTAATGGATGATATGGTGAGCCTCTCTGAAAAACAGGACAGTCTTGAAACCTCTCCTGTCTTAATTACTGCATGGAAGGTTTGAATGTAACAAAATGTGTCCTTCACATTATTTGAAGTGTCTTGAAGAGGTGAGAAGAGATAATGTTTGGTTGCGGGTTTTTTTCCTTAGGTCCAGAAGTTCCAGATCTACAAGACCAAATAAAGAAATCCAAATCATTTTTGTCACTCCTTTACACAATCTCTTGACAAATTGTCCCTCCACCTGGTGCCTGTTCAAGCCCTACCTGAGACATTGCTGCAATCTCTCATCTCTTTTGGAACCACTTTCAGTGCAGAAAAGAAAAGGAAGTTAAAGGACATGTGAAAAAGTCCAGATTGCTGTGACCTTGATAACTGTTCGTATTTCCTGGGTAGCAGAGACCCCTAACCGATCATCTGTGTGAAGATAAAGTTATTTTTCTTTTCAAGGGTATGACACAGTGAAACATATCAACAATCAAGAGCACAGGCATTTAGGAAACACCCAGACCAGCATTCTGGATGTAGTGGAACCCACTGGACAGGAGTCTATGAAACAAGTGAAATCGTGCAATTTAGCAAAAATGGCCTGTGAGTTTAATCTGAACTTCCTTAAGGAGTTAGAACGAGAGGCTGTTCTGGAAGTCCTGTACCGTGACCAGATGGTGAGAAAAACGGAGGAGGAAAGAATAAGGTATCTGCTGATCCCCTAGGCCTGTTACGTTGGGGGGTTTTTTTGTTTGGTTGTTTGGTTTTTGTCTGTTTGTTTGTGTTTGGTTTGGGTTTTTTTCCCTTCTGAATTACTCTTCTTCCACTTTTTTGTGTTTCTAAATGTACTCCTCTTTTTTTCCTATGCAGGCTTTATGGCATTCTCATCATGTTCCACTGTATGCATATGTACAGTCTTGGTACCATGGAGCATGTTCAGACCTTTGGCTGGCTTGTTTAGCTTACATTGTGCCAAGACTGGAGTCAAGAATCATTGGATACCTGCTCACTGTGCTAAATGCATCACTGTCCCTTCTCACACACAACAGGCAGCAAGCACACCACTCTGCCTTGAAGGTTGTTACTGGTGTCAATAGGTGCCATTGGTTAGGAAGGGATGTTATTTACTGATTTCACACTATGCCAGTATCTCAGCTGTTGAGGATAAAGGATAATTCTCCAGCACTTTGTTTGCTTTATATCTTGGCTAGGACAAGGATTTCCCAGTACCTTGTATCCTGCTTTGTGATATTACATCCCCCTGTAAAACCAGGTATTGGTGTGGGTAAGGTACAAATTTTTAGTCCCTTAAATGTGGAAACTTATTATGTTTACATCAAACATTTATGTATGTATTATGGGACATATTAAACATAAAACAATATTAAAACAATAATAATTACGTGAAGGGCTATATAGAAAGTCTGAATTGGTTAGAAAGTCCCTTTCAACTGCCAATGATGTTACCATCAATTAAAAACATAGTTCTTGGTTATTGGTACATGCAATGGAAGCAAAGTTAATGATGAGATGTTTTGATATTTTGGGCTGTATGCTGTTTTGGTTTGGGTTTTTAGCTTTCAGATGATGCATTTATTGTAGTTATTTTTTTTACTTGGTAGAATATTTAATTCTGGGATAAATATGATTTTTTAAAAATCAAATGGAAGGGAATTTAGTCTCTGTTTTTGTAGATGGATGCATAATTGCTTGCACACAATGATTTTGGTGCTGAAAGTGGGCCTGAAATGAACAAAACCCCATTTATACGAAACTGTTTCTCTGTTAGTATGCACAGTTCTGGTCACACACTCGCAGTCACACTGCAGGAATGCTGTGTGTGCACATTTTCAAACAATGCTCAACAGAGGTCACACTTGAGGGCATATCTCCCACTAGAAATGATATTGCACAAACAGGGTATTATTATTAACTTGTGCTTTATGTGAGGATTTTGTCCTCTGTAATTCTTTTCCTTTTTTTCCTTTTTGCCTGTGGAATTAGGAAAATGAAACTGCAGCTGCAGCAGCTTCGGTGGAAGGGGGCAAAAACTGCACAGCATGAGTACCAGGAGAGGTCTTGTGCTCGCTGTCAGAAGTCGCTGGGGTTGTTGGTGAACAGAGGCGCAGTGTGCAACGGGTGCAGTCACCGGGTGTGCTCGGAATGCCGCGTCTGCCTCAACCCCTGCCTTTGGAAATGCACCATTTGTTATGCTCATGGGTAAGGAATTCTGCTGGTTTGCACCAGCCATCCGATGGATGCCCACTGGTTTTGTGTATGTGTTGCTTGAACAGTTAAAGAAACAAAGCCACTGGTGTAATGAAAATGTTGACTGAAGTCCTGGTAGTGATGAAATGGACAGGATCTTTGTGTTATTCTTCACGTAGCTGATACTTCCCTTCCTGTGTTTAGCAAAATGGATCCTCAGGGTAGACCAGAGGTACTGTAAGTGTGACAAAGATGGTAATAGCAAAGCATAGAAACAGTCATGAGTTTCTGAGCCACAGGGAACTCCTTCCCTATGTTCAATATTGAACCAGGGCATCCTCACAACCCACTGAAGGTGCTGTGCTTTGATGTAGCATAGCCAATTTCTTGACAATTTCCTGATCATTATTTTCTGCCTCTTACCACTGGAGTGAGAAACCTGATTGATGAATAATTTGAAGTCATGCTTCATAAAATTTTAAAGAGCAAAACCAATTAATAACATTACTAGGATTTGTTCAAATATGGTCAGAAATATAAATTTGTTTACTTTGAATTAGTTGATTTTTTTTCTTTTACTATATCACATTTTTTATTTCAGGATGCAGAAAAGTCTTTCTTTTACTGTATTGGTAACAGTTTTTAAATATCAAAATATTCCTTCATAGTCCATTCTACTTATTGCAATCTTTCTAAGCAAAATGGTTTAGATATCTTTCCACATTTGATGAAAAATAATATGTAGGTG
Organism: Pycnonotus jocosus; assembly: GCA_013400435.1. Lineage (NCBI taxonomy): Eukaryota > Metazoa > Chordata > Aves > Passeriformes > Pycnonotidae > Pycnonotus > Pycnonotus jocosus. The sequence continues at coordinate 472,602 of VWYP01033580.1, forward strand.
AAGAATGATAGTTTGGGAAATTATTCAAAAGCTTTGCTGGATGATAAATATCCCTGTAGAAAAAGTGGAGATTTGGATGAAAATTTACTTATGCCAACACAAAATCAATCTACCACTCCACTCCCTCTGAGAGTGCCAAAATGAGATTAAAGTAGAGGGAAATACAGGGCAAAGTATTGGTCTCAAGTTAAACAAATTTGTACTAGTTTAAAGTAATTTTTTATAGTTTGGAAGAGAGTTGTAAACTAACACCAACAAGATAGAATCTTCAGTTTATTTAACAACTAATATACAAAACAGGTAGTTCAGCTCTGTTTATACTTGATACAAAATAGTTACTAGACTTTAGTTTGTGTTTTCCTGTGTTTCGAACTGTATGCGCTAAAATGAAAATTCAGAAGTTAACTTTCCATATCCCTGTCTAGATAACCCTCTCCACTTCCTCTTGTTTTAAATTAGTTTCCAGTTATTTGGTGGCCACAGTGGAAATCCTCTACAGAGAGTTGTTGGTTGTTAAACTACTTTGTGTAGTGCTGCACACCTCTAATTATTTAATAAACTTGTCCAGATATTTAATGATAAAACCAAGAAAACTTTGTTTGGATTGATTAAAAGACCTTTTTACTTTTCTTTCAGGAAATTACCTTTTTTATCTTGCTAATGCAGATGGATATGCTAGCTCTCATTGAATTTCTCTTTATAGTAAAGAGAGAATACATTTGATCTCTAGTCATGATGTAAAATAAATTAAATTCAGTCAGACTTTTTCTAGTGCCTTCAGTGAGCCTTACATCAAAGCTGCAAATCTCAAGAAGGGTAGGGAGTGCAGCAATGTGGTAAATGGTACTCAGCACATTTTGTGTATCCTGGTGACAGGAAAATAGGATGGCTAAGAAAGGTAAGAGCTGATTTTCAAGTCCCAAGTAACTGTAGTTTTGGGCCTTGTTTATCACTAGTGTAATTTTTGATTGTTTTCCAGAGATGTGAAAGTGAAGGCTGGTGAATGGTTCTTTGAGGAACGAGCAAAGAAATATCCAGGTGAAGGTAATTACTGGAACAGATCATAAACTGCTATGTAATGTGTAGTTGTCATCTAAGTGAAACATAGAATGTAATCTGATGCTGTATCCAGTGTTTCTTCCATTTTACCATGCAGTCTATCTGTCTGTGCAGTAAATAAAACATGAGCACAAGTTAGCAGAATGCATTTAAAAGTATAACTTATTTTGTCTGATTAATAAAAGTAAGAAAATTGCTGGCCATGTGAATTTGAATTAATGAGCATGTAAGACTTCTAAGAAATACAATGATGTGAACTTAATATAGAAATATGTACAGGAAGAAAATGATCCTGCATTCATCATTTGTCACGGTTTAAACTTCAGTTGTTTTCACTGAGGCAGTTGTAAAGTTTAAAGAAATGATAGAATGGAATAAACTCCCCCATGTACAGCTATAAATCAGCAGAGAGCTGAACACTGTTTTGTTACCTTCAGCCAGCTGGCTGTGCCATTGTCTTGTGCCAGTGGCATTAAAGTACAAAGCTCTAAAAGAAAGTATAGAGGATGTGGGTGGATTGCTCTATGGGGAATGTGTTTTGGCAGCAAAGGAGCTGTTAGTGTCTGTTTTCACCTACAATAACTAGCAAGATGGAGAAGATTTGTTTCCTCCTTCTCTTGAAGTGCCAGATAGGCACTTCAGATAGGCATCTACTTCATTTTGTGCCTGACTGTAGTTAAATGATAGTTTCAGTTCCAGTATCTGCATCTATGTGTAAGAGTTGGCAAAAAGGAAAGAACTAGGCCTTAAATCTCTGTTGGGAAACTTGAATAGGAAGAATTTTATAAATACAAGAGCATAATCAGGCTAATTTTGGGTGTTTGTGAAAGGCAGCATATTAAGAAACTAAACTAAAGTTCTTGTTAAAACAATTCATTTAAAGTTTGAAAGATTTCACTGAAGTTCATTCTAGCTAACACAATTTCTGATTTTAAAGTGTTAGTTGACTGACTTTTTAAAAGCACAGTTTCATCCAATAACCACTGACAATTTCCCCTCATTCTTCTCAATGACTATAAAGCTGGTTATTTTATCAATCTCTCTATTATTGGAAAATGTTGTTCTTAGATATTGAATCTGATAATGCAAGTTACTGACTGTCCCTTTTTCCAGCAAAATCAGTTCTCACTTTGAATTATCAAGCAATTGTGGGTTCTCGAAGCATTTTGCTTAGTTAGTCTAATGGCAATACTGTTGAAGTCACAAAGATCTAAGGATATATAGAAGATAAACCTGCAGGGAGAAATATGTTCTGTTTAGTTCCTTTGATTAGACCAACTGATGTATTTAAAGGAGTTTAAAAAGTGACAAATTGTGAAACACAGCAGCTTTTATGCATCCTTCAATCCTGGAGAGACAGTGCCCTCTTTTGGTTTGAAAATATAACATAACTGAAGTAATCACTAGAAGCTAAGTTTATCTGAAAAAATAAATATTTTACAGTGAAATTTTCACGTGTTGTGTACTTAAAAAAAAGATGTTGTTATGATTTTTATTAACTTTTTTGTATCCTCTACCTAAAGAATGAGGTTAATATTTTCATAAAAGTGGTAGATTAGTTTTAGTGACCAATCAATTTAAAATCTAAGATAGCAAATGCTATTTATCAATAACAGAGAATTCTGGAGTTCTGATTGAAAATTCTAACATCTGTGAGCTGATTATTGTTTCTACCACTACTAAGGTATATTACTTTTATGTAAGTAATATTATAATTAATGACTAGTGGTTAAAGTCACTTCAGATAATTTCAGTTTGTCATTTGTTGTATTTGTGATCCCCCAAGAGCAAACAACAGTTTTGAGTCTTCATTTTTTGTGCTTGATGGAGCTCCTGCTCCTTGATGTCTTCGCATCATGTGGCTGCTCACCTGAAGAATGTGCCAGGGTTGCCATTTCCCTGCAGGGATGCTCTTAGCAAAGTGCCTCACTCATGTCTGTGAGCTACTTAAGTGTTTTCATCATTGCTCACGTCTCTAGTAGGAAATGTGAAAAAAAAAAAATTCATGAGGTGCAAGAGTTGACCATGTGCCTGTTCTTGTACACATTTTCAAGCTTCCCTTAGTGTTTGAGTTTTGTGACTGAAGTGCACTTTAGTGCAGTGGGCCTCCATGCACCTCCTGGGAGTCTGAGAGCACTGTAGGAATGAGTGGGTTGGCATCTCTGTGTGATTGTCCTTAGCATCTGTGAAGAGCTCATCAGGAGAGGGTGAAATCATGGCATGGTTTGAGATGCAGGAGAAACTGGTGTACTGCTTGGCATGTGTGCTGATACATTAGTTGGGAATTGATTTCATTACTGACTTGTGTGTGCATGAGTTTCAGTGAACATAGGCCAGTTCCTGAAAGGCACTGATTCTAAATAGTGTTATACAGGCATAAGTAACTGATGTTGCTACTAAATGATCTCTTGATTTTTTTTTTCTCCCTCCTTCATAGGCAGACATGAAACAGTTGGTGCAAAGCTCTTGGAATCTTACCAGAATCTGAGGTAAGACTCATATAAGGACAAACAGTCCCAGGACACTGTGAATTTGTATGGGTGATAAATTTTGTTATAAACCAACCAGTAGTAGATATTCCTTTATTATGAAAAAAAATTCAATGCATTTGGAGTTCAAATGATAAAAACATTGGAAAATTTTCACTTTTAGCTGTTAGCAATCCACAGATTCTCACATACAACAATAAGTCCCATGTTTGAAGTAATTGTATCTTCCTTGAAATGAAGGGACATTATCTTTGTTTTATCTACTTTTTTTTGCATAACAATTTAAACAATTATCTGTTAAATTTGCAAAATACTTTAAAATTATTTTAGATAAAAGTTATTTACTAGGTGTCATAACAGCATAATTATTTATTCAATGGGAGATATTGCTGATATCATAGTTTTACAATAAATAGTAGACAAGAAGTTAGACACTTTCACTTACCAAGCTTAAAAAAAAAATCTAGTTTACAGTGAACAAATACTTTGACTAGAGGCCAAAGCATGACCATGCTTAAGTTATTACCAGTGATATATAATGAAGTAAGTCTGCTTATTATGTTATTAAAGGAACCTCTGCCTTAAAATACACCAAACTAAAATACCAGAATGCCAAACAGCAACAACAACAACTGCCAAAACCCAAACCAACCACAAAAAACCTCCACAGCCCTGTGTAAAATAAAATATGAAGAGATGGTCTCAATTTAATGTAATTATCTGGCAAGACACAGCTGCATAAGAAAGAAACTTATATTGAGCTGGATAAGATCTTGCTTTTACCTGGATGTGGTAAAAACTGAAAAAGAATCAAGAAGGATTTCTTGATTCTTGATTTCACCAGCTACCTTAGGATCTGTGATTGTACTGTGATAACAGAATTAGTCAGATCTTTTTTTTTCCCCCACAGACCAGGACTATTTATCACAGATGGAATTGCAGGAATGTTTAAAGGGTCTTTAACAGCTCTGAGCTCAGGCAAGGAAGGATCCTTTTAGTATTGTAAATAAAGATGACTGTTTTCTGAAAACATCTCTGAACAAGATAGGGGGTGCATTTTACAGGAATTGTGTTTTAGAACACAGGACACAGATTGTATTACTGTCAACCATATAGAAATCTAGGGAGCCTATCCTAAATTAGGTCCTTCTCATAGTTCTAATTTAATAATTTTACTTGGAGCACCCCAAGATTGAGAAGATAGAAAGGTAGTCCTAATTCCTAAGAACAAGCAATAGACCTGTGCTGCAACTCTTACAGACACAGGACATTGACCCAGACCTTTATAGGGTGCAGGAGACATGAGTAATGAAGATACCGTGCACGGGTATGGTTTATTTATTCATCTGTTGGCATAATATATTAATTGCTGCACTGTTTATCTTTTAAATTTCTAGCAAAATTTCTGTCGTACCTCCAACTCCACCTCCTTTCACAGAATCAGCAGCAGGAACCAATGTGATGGGAAATGTATGTATCTGCAAAACATGCATAGAAGTGCAGCACTTAAGGTGTAATTCATATGAAAAGTTCAGCCATAGAAATGTGGTAAATAACTGCTGTTACATCTGCAATATAAATGCAGCTGGTTGTTACTTTGTCATTATTTTTATGCCTCATGGGTACTGAGAGAAAATGTTTAGAGGGTATGAGGGCTGTTTTCAATTAGTTTTCAGTTTTTGAGGGAAGTGGTTAACCACTCTACCTGACATTAAAATGTAGTATCTGGTTTTGGTGCCTCATCACAGGAAGACTGGACTGAGATCTGAGTTCCACTCAAACCTGAAGGATCCCATGTTCCTATGACATTCAGTCACTTTTATTACTGAATGACAAACAGTGAATTTGATGGCTGCCTTTGCATTGTGGTTTCTAGTGGACAGAATAGTAGAACATGGCTTGAAACTCACAGAAATTGCACTAAGTTACTGCTTCATTTAATGTTGGACTGGATCCTCAGGCTCAGGTTTGGAAGCCCATTGCGTTTCTGTAAACATTCTTATGTACTTACCTGGAGTTTGATGAAAACTAGATAGATAGTAAAATAGATAAAATTAATAATAATTAAATATTAAGTATTAGATTAAAATTAATAAATGAAAATATTAAATACCTTACAACAAATCAGTGATGTAATTAGCTGTATTTATGAACTTTACTATGTGATTTTTCTGTGAGGAGTTCCACTTACATGTGACAGAGCATGGAACAGAACAGATTATGTTCCATCTTCATCCATTAGTGTGAGTTTCCAACTATGTCGGTGTATGTCCTCAGATGTATTTGTCTACATAAGTGATCAGAGGGGTGCAGCCTTACCATCTGATTGTTATGTGGTTTGTAGACATGTAATCATGGAAACTTTAAAATTACAAATATTTAGTGTTTTCTTACTCATTGTATCTCCCATTTGCAGGAACTTGGAGAGTCTAAAAGATTTAATAAATCTGTGGAAAACTTGTTTTTGTCTCTCACAACACATATAAAAAGTAAGTAGCTTTCACTGTTTTGTCATTCCAGGATAACATAGTCAAATGTTTCAATTTTTTGGCCACAGTGTTGGCCAAGAAGTCATTATAAAAAAGGTTATCATGTAATGGCTGAAACAATTAATGCCAACCTGAAAAATAATACAGGAAATCTAGTTCTCCTTTAGTATTCTGCCAGTTGTTAAATTCACTGATTGTATCAAACCAGAACGCTTTTCTTGTAAAGATGTGAAAAGACTGTATAATTTTTCTTTTCATTTACCACGTGTTCAGATGCAGTATATTTAATTCAGGTTAGAGTAATAACCAATTTCTGATCCTCATGTTTTCTGGCCGAAGCCCAGCTGACCCAGTCAAAGAGTCTCTCATTTAACAGTAGTTTAATATTTTCATTCACTGGCAGTATTCATGAGGACTTCTTTCCTCTTTCTCAGTCTAGTTGTGAGGAATTTTTCAGTGCACGTTTCTAAGTGCTCTTCAGTCCTAACAAGTCCTGTTGTGATGCTTTTGGTTCCTTCTGTTCTCTTACACTGCCTGCTGTTCCTAGGGATGCAGACTGTGTGTGCACCTCTAAGGCTAACTACACTGAGGACAGTCAGCATTTGTAAAAAACAAATTAAAGGCATCAGTGACCAGAGGAAAACAACTTCTGAGCCTTAAGAAGATTACAGGGGCTTGCAAATTTGCATGGATTTGAACAAACCATAATATTTTCTTACTAGCTTCAACTTACACAACCCCACATGTGAGATTAGACCTGAACAAATCTGGCTTCAGTGCCTTTCCCCCTAACTCTTTTAGCTCTTGTTTGGTCTTTCCTTTAGCTTCTTCCACCCATCTTAAAGACCTATTCTCCTTAAACTATGCAAATTTATTGTTGTGTCTGTGAGAACACATATTCAAGCTATGCAGAGATGTGGTGCCTTGCTCCTAAACAGGAGCATACACTGGTGTAAGACACTGGAAACAGTAATAATGGCAGCACAAAAACTGGCTGCAAAGTAAATTATTCAGCCTTCTGTTAGTTTGAAGCCTGACCATATCCCAGAGTTACTGGTAAAGACTGTCAGTACTGCAGCAAACTTATTTATTAATTCCCTGCTACCAAAAAGAAGATCCCACTCCACTCACATCTTTCTTTTCTGTTTCGAGCTTTATGCTGCTATAATTAGCATCTGGAACCCTCTGGAAACTGGTTTAGCTAATTTAAAGGGCAGAACATTAACCTAGGCAAAACACATGGGTACTTTTCTGCTGTTTTAGTGAGTTAAATGGGCTCAAGGTAAGATATATGTTGGAACATGTGCAACAGAGAGCACTGGTCCATGTGATTAGGAGCCACATTTGGGATGGAGACGAGCAGAGCAGGGGTTGCAGAGGGAGATGGAAGCAAGTTGTCAGTTCTGTTCAGCTGTGGGTGAAACCGCAGGTGCTCTCATCCTCAGTTACTGTGGAGCAGTTTAATTTGGGAGAAAATAACAGGCTGTTGTAATAATTGAAGTGAGTAATTAAAAAAAGTATAGGAAGTACTACAGAGAGGAAGACTTGGTTTTCTTGACCTAAGAAAGCATCTTTTTCAGACAATGTGGCCTCTCAATGAAACCTGGTACTGCTGATAAATATTTTTGGTCACAGCTGTCTAAAATTAGTACTCTGTAAAAGTGTCCTGGTTTGCAGAGATATTTACTACACCCAGCTCTTGTGTGTTGCAGTAAATAAACCTGGAGAACCTTGTTCTGCCTCTAACTCTCTCACTGAAGCCAGTGTGTGTGCGTGTCTGAGAGCAGCGGGAACAAGAGATCAGCACATGCAGCACAAAGCTGCCATTGTACAGTCTGCTCCTTGATGCTGTTACCTCCTGTTCCAGTGTGCCTTGGCAGCAACAGGAGATTATAATCCAATGGTGGCCATTTGGTGAATGTAGAATGAATTACTGGCTCTAGTTTTATTTGCAGTGAAAAATTGCCCTTGGCACTAGAGAGGGTGTCAGTCTTACTGATAATTGGGTAGAGAAGCCAAAGGAGGAATAGATATGGAAACTGAACATTTGTGTTTTCTCACACAATAACCTGTTCCTTGTAAGGGAGTGTGAGGCAAGGCTGGTGTTTCTACCTCTACTGCTGGTCAAGCTACTCAGATTGTATCTATTCCATTAGAACTCTCAATTCCAGTCTCTTTTATGATCTCTGATTTCACTGTGTATGTTAAAACTTGGTTTCATTTACAGAGATGGCTTAATTGAGCCTGCCTTTGAATAGGTCACATGGTGCCTTAATGGTGTACACAGAGTACAGTAAACATCTGAGGACTGATTGCTGCTAAGAACAAAACTAACCCAGAGTGTCTTTAAAAATCACACTTGAGTGCCATTGTTTTTGAATACCATAATGTCATATTGTCTGCTGTCTGAGGTTCCTCCACAGAGGTTCATGTTGTGAGAGAAGGGTTTATTACTTCTGTATGAATTAAACATATGATAGCTATTTCATGTACTACTTATAAATTTTTAATTCTTCATGAGAGTCTATCTGGGATTGACAACAAAGTATCTGCAGTTAAGCCTGCTCATATTCAACTTCAGAAATCATGGATGAGTGCTGCCTTTCCCTTTAAGTGCAATTCTGAGTGTACACTGAGGAATAAGAAGTGAAAAGTGGAGCATTAAATGTCCAATTGTCCTGTAGATTTATTTACTGATAAATGACATGTTACTGAAGTGCTAATTCAACAAGGTGCTTAAGTATGGACATAAGCTTATCCACATGAGTAATGTTATTGAAGTCAATGAGAGCTATTCTGGTTCTTAAAATTATATGTGGTTTGGGACTAGAGTATGTAATATCCCTCCTTTCATCCATATTTTGGATACATTTCTAAATATTTTCCAGTATGATCTTCTTTCTACTTTTCATTGTTGTGTTGCTTTATGTTGTTATAATTATTTTTGCTTTTATCCTGAACCAAACCAAACTGCTTTACAAATCAAACTATACGTAGGGACTGTAGTAGCTGCTTCTGGGAGGAAACTGTATTTGATGGCTTACAGTTCCTTGCAGCAGCTATAATGATAGGCAGCAAGGAGTATAATTTCCAGTTGAAACAGCATGAAAGATTTAGGCAGGCAAAATATAATTATATACAATATGACAACCACTTGTCTTCCCATCTGTTTCTTACTCTTAGGGGATCAATGCTAAAGGTGCAGGATGACAGTTTGAAAGCTACAGAATTAGCCTATGAATTTATAGGATTGCTTGCAGAGTTTGTTATAGTGACTTTTCTCTTTATTTTCACTTCAGAAATATCAAAGTCCCAGAATGATATGGCTGACAGATGTGTCCTAACCACAGATTATGGGAAGAATATGGAAAAAAGAAAGCAAAGACGGAGCCAGTCTGACACTGCAATCAACATTACAAGCAGGGTATCCATATTATTATACACAGTCTCTAACTGTAAGAGCCATTTCAGAGTGAAATATATTTGTGAGAGCAATCATGTGCACAGTGGAATTTTGCTTTTATTTTATGAACAGGACATAGCTGATGTTCACTGACTGTGGTCAGAACTCTGATTCTTCACAAGGTTTTTGACAGATATTGCACAATTGATGTCAGCCCAGAGTTGAAGTGTTAGACAGATTTTCACAAAGGGAGGGAAGGGTGATGAGGATGGGACATTTTGCTTTCAGGTGCTCACAGATTGTCTTGAGGTTAAGTTGATACCTGCTCTATGTGATTGTTGGGCTGCAGGGAGGTGCTCTCTCTTGCATTCCTCCTGCCCGTTTTGCTGCTGAACAGGACAAGCTATGAGAATCCCATCCTGACGTTTTCTGAGCATTCTTTAGCTTGGCAGGGAGAAAGCAGTGCTGTTAGTTGCTATGCAACTTCCCTTTTCCTTTTGCTTTGGTTACAGTCTCTAGCTTTTAGTGTTTTCTTGAGAAGTTTGAGAAAAATCCAGTCATCTGTTTTCCTACAAATTTTGCAGGGCTGAAGATGATCTCACACTTCTGCTTTAGAGTGACACTGAAGATTTTGTTTTGTACACTTTTAGCTCTCAAGTGACTGAACTTTGTCCATACTCAGTTTTTCACATTTTGGGTACTTACTGAATTGCCTTGTTCATCTGAATGAGGTCAGTGTGGTTTGCTAAGTGCCTGGATTAGATGCTGAGAAAAGCCCTTGCTTTGGGCCAGACCTTGTGGCACATGTTGCTCACAGCTCCCTTGTGCACTTTTTTGCTTTCCTCAGAAGGGTTAGGTGCTGATGAATGGAGGAGACAGGATGTCAAATTGCATGGACTGGGCAGTTTGAATTGGCCCAGCAAGGTCTGAGAATTCCATGAAATTAGTTCTGCTATTTTTGTATGCAATTAAATTATCAAAAGAATTGGCAACAATTATTGGTTGTTAATTGCACCTGAGTGCAATTAACACCTGAGTGCTGCTTTCATTGTGGCAAGCCACATTTTGTGTTAACTTTATTCCACAGGCAGAGTACAGCTCTTCTAATGGATTGAAAAACATCGCAGTTGGAGACAATGTGAATTCAGACTAGGCTTCATTGCATGCTGATCACAAACAATCTGCCACGTTTAAAAGATGGATTTGGATTCTTTGGCTTCAGAAGTGAATTAGTAGGAGAATCCAAATTATTTGTGTGGGTTTTTAGTTGCCCATTTAAAGATTTAGGACTTATGTCCACGCTTTGCATTGCAAGTTTTGAAAAATAGATTTCAAAGTTTGTATGCCAGAGCACTATTTCTTGAGTCATATGAACCAATTGGACTATATTTAAGCTAGAATTTTAATTTTGCTAGAATTACTGTTGTTTTTTTCTTGTAAATGTCCTTCAGATTTGTTTTCCTTTAGGAAGGGTAACTGTTTACATTCTTACTAGACCTATGCCTTAAGTTATAGGACAGAACCTGTTTTAAATTATGCTTGCAAAACAATTAATTATATTTATAAGAAAATATCATGTTGAAATCTTACTTGTTATGACTTCCACCCCAGAAAGAACTTTTGTTTTCAGAGCATGAATTAGAACAGTGGCTTTTCCCCCTAGAAATTGTATTTTTCTCTAAGAAATGACTGTGAAGTAATAACTGCAACCACAAGTTTGATTGTGCAGTGTTTAAGACTGGGGCACTACTTAAGCCTCAAGAACAATATCTGTTTCTTAAGTAAGTTTTCTAAAATTGTGATGAGTGCAGAGCTTGGTTCCCTCAGATTAAAGTCAAAAGAGATTATATTTAACCTCAGTATTAGCGAAAAAACCCAAATCCAATGGCAAGAAGTACCAGCCAGTGTAAAATCTGGATTTTGAGGGCCTCTCATCAGAATCCCTAAGTTTATTAAGGGAAGTGCAGTTCTCCCTGCCTCACTGAGGGAGCAAGCAGGCATGTGCCACGTCTGGGAGCTGTTTGTGGTGCATTGGTAGCTGTGGGATACCTCTCCTGTGGCAACAGAAGCAGACATTAGAGCTGGGCTTGTGTCACCTGCTGCTGAGTTTAGCACTGTGTTGCCTTATCAGTCTCTTATGTTCCATACTGCATAACAGTAAAGTCCTTCTGATCCAAGTAGAAGCTAAAATTCAATATGTGGTAGTTTGTTTTGGTTAGCAAGTGAAATTGGTTGTGTTTCAGGTTTATAAAGCAGAAGACAGATTCTCTGCTAGGAAATACTCTTTGGGGTTTGCTTGGGGTTTTTTTCTGTGCATTTTCTGTCTGTTTCTCTCTCACAAGGTAACTTAATCCTTGAATCTATTCTTAAGGCAGGGCACTTGATAGAGATCACAATTTCTGTGTGTTATAATAACAGCAGACTGGTTAGGATTTTGCACATCCTGTTTTCTTCAGAAGTAATCTCACTGTATTATCTCATCTCTTGTCCTCATTCTCTAGAGCTTTCTGCTGACTGTGCAGGAGGGATTCTCTCACATTTCCTGTTTCCTTTGTGCAAATGTCCTAATCTTTTCTATTGATTCAGTCACACTATATTCTTTTTAGTCTTTCAGGTAGTCTGTTACACAACTTTTTAAAATAAATTATTTTCTTAGATCCTAATCATGCAAAACTTCTTACCTTGTTTTTTTCCTGTCCATTGAGGTGTCAACATACTTTTTTCTATAGCTTGTATCATCCCCAGGAAGTGGTGTGCCAGAAACACCAATATTTTGAGCATATTTCCAGCCCTATGTATTTGTATTTCAGCACTTCATTCTATTAGCTGTTGTTCTTGGTAACTGAGGTGGCTGAAGATAAATCTCAAGGAGTTTTGATTGATATAGGTAACTCTCTCAGAAATTATCAGGGTTCTCATGGGAAAATTGGAAAGGTGAATGGACTTAGTCAAAGCAAAGTCAAGAACACCTTGGAAATTCAACCTTTTTCTATAAACAAAGCTCAATAGGAGCTTGTCAGTCTGTTTCTGTTTTCATATCTCTTTCAACTTATGCTCATTCTTGCATAGGTAAATATGGGCATGTGTCATGCATATTGCAAAATACAGTTTTTAATTTCCTGGAGGAAAGAGTCTATTTTCTTCCAAAATTACTGTTTTGTTAAGGCCTAATAAAGACTTTTATTAGTATATTGCTGATTTTGGTGCGTTATTAGTAGAGTGTTCTTGGTAATTGCTATGGTTGTGACCCTTAGATTATGGTGGTGGTATGCTGATTTAAAAAAAAATATTAATATAATGAGTGTACCACTAACTGGGTTGAGAGAATTATAAATCAACATTTAAATTAAATTACTACATTACCTTTGAAGGTGTGCCCCCTGCATGACCTTAGTCAGAGTCTGCTGTAGATATTTACTGAATTTTCTTCTGATAGCATTCTTGAATCAGGAAATTTTTCTTAAATTGAAAAAAAGAATTTACTCTCTGAATTTCTTACAGATAAAAAGTACACCCAGTCTGCAACAGCTCATCACTGGGGCCCAAAATGACAGTGAAACTCAAAGCAAAAGTAGTTGGAAGGAGGAAGAAGGCATAACAACCAGTCCCACAAGTGATGCAGTTTTCTGTGATGGCAGAAAACATGTAAGTTAAAGGTGAAACACAACAGAAGAGGTGTTTAAAGAGAACAAGTATAAAAGCTTGTGCAGGATGTTGGTGTATTTTGGAATATATTACAAAATGAAGGAAGAATTGCCCTTGAGTTTGTATCTGATGAAAGACTGATGCTTTTGGCACAGTCCTCATAGTAACACTGTGAACTTTTTGAAGCATAAGGCAAATTAATAATGGATAATTGATGGATATATCATCCACTGATAATGAATAATTGATAGAGCAGCTCCTTCTGAATGTTGCAAATGCAGCTAACATTCTTCCCATTTGATCATTAGGATTGGGATTATGAATGTGGTGCTTTCTCACCTAGTCTCTGGCTTTTTCTCTTCAAGCTTCATTTACCAGAAGGGTTTTGTCAGTCTGCATGAACTGTGGTGTTGGAAATGTCAGTGGAAATTCAAATGTCAGAATGCCAGTGAATGAAGAGGAAACTGACAGTGATGGAAGCCAGGGGAGCAGTTCCTAGGCTTAGGGGATGACATTGAATCATCCTCTGTTGGATGGCATTTTGAATACTGCAAATGAGAGAGAAGCAAGCTGGTTATTAATGAATTCAGCACATGCTTTAAAGCCTCTATGATTAACTGTGGAAGATAATTTCTATCTATTAGGGATGGGGTTAAGCCAGGTGAAATAGCCAAAGAATTCATGACTGATCTTGTAAAGAAGGGAACTAAAACAACTTAGAGAATCAAAATTAAACCAGACTATTCACTTGACAGAGAAGCAGAAACACACACAAGAACCTTGGTGCTCTCTCATAGTTCATTGCACTGTGGAGTTTGAAGTGTTAAACTGACAAATGGAAAACAGTTTTGTATTACATTTGTGATTCCAACGACAACCATTTGAGCTGGTCTATAGAAAGCTCAGGCTTAAAACTGGCATATTTTCTACTGTCTTATAAAGGTGGAGGTCAAATTCCATGAAACTTCTCTTTATGGGTATTTGTTGGATGTTGAAGGCCACTCCATAAAAAATGTATCTTCCAGAACATCAGATGGCATTGCTTCCAGTCATGCCAGCAGAAGTACAAGATATTAAGTAATTTCTAAATCCCTGCTCACTGAATGAAAAGTGGTGACTTCCACATAGAATGTATGGGATGCCTGATCAGGTGGGAGACATATGTAGTGATATTCAGTTCAAACATCATTAATCATAACACCTATCCAGCCTTCCTAAATAAATAGAGTGTTCTGTGGAATAAATGTGAGGAACTTTCATGGAACTTTGTTTTAGGACAAATGAGGACAAAACTCTGTTTGCATTCCATTGCCATAAAGGATTTTGGTGGAAAACCAGCATTTTCTGGTCTGGTGAATAAAAATGTTAGTGAATGAAAGTGCAGAGCTGAACAAAGCTGCAAGTTAGATTGATTACACTGATACACTTCTTGTGGAGGGAGTAAGATTATTTGCTACAAGCATCAGGTCATAACAGTCCTTACACTTCTTTTGACTTTCTCAGTAAGAACTCTAATCCTTCTTTTGACACATCTGTTGCTTAGAGCTTAAAAGAGAGAATAGAGGAGCCTCTTTAATCTAATAAATCCATTGGTGTGAATTGAATATTTGGCATGCTGTAAAAGGAGGAAAAGCATCTCCACAGAAGAGAGATATGATCTTGCAAACACTGCTTTGCACTCGTAGCTGCTGGGTTGTGCAATGCAGAACTCCTTGGTCAACCAGTCCTGTGCGGGTTGGTGTTTATTTTCAGGGGGAGGAGTGATCTAACACAGATATCTCAGCAATCTAGGGTAGTGTTGCTGAGAGACTGATCACAACAGTGGTGCCTTTGTGACAAATGCTGTGTAAAAAGTTTCTAGGGCTCACCTTAAAGAATATCATTATAAATGAATGGAGATCAAACTGTTCTGAGTTGATAATTTGTTACAGTGAAGGCAAGATAGCACCCTAGAGTTATGTGTCTGGGCTGGGCCACATAAAGGATTGGTCTCTTCCTTCTTTGCAGTGTCCTGCCTTCTGTAAATGGTAGATACAAGTGCTCTTTATATTGTGGATGGACCATATATAGAGCATCCAAAGCTTTGCCCCAAAGGTGGAAGTAAATGAAGGGAGAACAAAGTGGCTGAGGTGAACTAGGGAACATCATCTTTATGCACCCACATACAACAGCTGCAAATATTCAGGTTTTAGTCTCTCCTGAATGGTCCACAATGCAGAGTACATAGTTTTTATATAGATTTGGGACATCTTGTCAAGTATTTACTGGATGTGCAGGCCACTTTGGTATTTCCTCTAATACATGGTAGCACCAAATGACTTGGTAGTGTCCCCTACTATAAGCTGTGTATTAAAAGTAGTCTAATAAATGGTTTTTTAATGTTTTTAGACTTCAGAGGGTGTTTTTGCTCCCTTTCAGACACTGAGCCCATTTTTCTCATGGGAAGCAATGTAGCAGTTTTATACAATTTCTAGATCCAGAAGTTACTTAAAGCTTTTTCTCAGCCTAGAAAGTTTACTGAAGAGAAGAGGGCAAAGCAGTAGAATTGCAATTACAGTCGTGATTTTCAGGGGTGTTATTGGAGCAATGGAATGTTTTATGCAGTTTACCCTAAATTTCATGATTTGCAGTAGCTTTACAGTGATGTCTGTAAGGATACTGACTATTGAGTGAAATAAATGTTTTGTCCTGTTTGATCTGAATCTTGATATGAAGTTTGACCAGACATTTGTCTTTTCTTAGGGGAGTTTGTATAGTCTTAGCAGCACTTGCACTGAGTCTGGCAATTTTGGCAAGGCTAACATCACAGGAGAAATAGAGTTTGCCTTAAAGTACAACTTCAGAGCTTGCATCTTGGAAGTTTGCATCAAGGGATGCAAGAACTTGGCTTATGGAGAAGAGAAGAAGAAAAAGTGTAACCCGTAAGTATTTCTGTAGAGAAGAAGAAACATAAGGAAAATGTTCTGGTTTTTACAATAGTTACATGTGTTCTGAGTGAAATGGATTGATATATGATGGTATGCCATACTGGCACCCTCAGAGCATCCAACACACACCAACCCTTTGCACATATACACTCTGCAGGACAAATAGGTTTCATACCAGTTTTTATTCCATTATGACTGTTTTCTGCTAGGAATTCCCTTTCCCTGCCTGTGAGCAGGCAGTTGGGTATGTGTTGCTGGTGAGTAACTTTGAGCTTCAGGAATAGCTGTTCAGTTTTCAGTTCTTAAGCTGTGGCTGAAATATGAGGTGTCCTGTTCCTAATTCACCTGCTGTGACCCATTGTGGGTCACTGGGGGGTTGCTATACTACTTGGGTGCTTCCATCTTCTGTGATAAAAGTAAAAATTTCAGCTGCTACAATGTATTTTAAAATCTAAAGGTGTTTAACAGTATACTGTTGTAAGAGGAAGAAGTAGATATTTCTGTGCATAAAATATGCCATAGAAAATTTTGGTTGGATAATTAAGCCTTGGTGGCTTCTCTGTTTATCACTAAAGAGTCCTCTCTGGCCAGTAACCACTGATAGAAAATCACCAGGTAGAATCCCGAACTACCTGTTCTTGCCTCTGCTGTCTCCAAATGTGTTGGAGCATTTGAGTGCCCACATTGGAATCCTGGACTTGCAGTCACCCTCACCTAGAAGAGCAATGGATTTTGTGCGGATCTTGCAGAGAATATTTATAAAGACAAGTTTGGTAATGAGCAGTGCCTTGCTGGAAGGGCAGCCTGTGGAGAAGGGCTGTTTGGGAGCACTTCAGAAGTGGGTCAAGGTTCTCTAAGTCCCCTGGTAATTAAGCCAGGCAGTTGCAGGAAGCCTGAAAGGCAATGTGGGAAGTGCTGTGTAGTAAACATTATATTCTCTATGGGTATGTATTTATATATTTCTGTTGGTTTCCAAGGCAACTGAAAAAGTACAGCACACTTATTTGACATGCTTGCTGAAAAGCAGGCTTTTAACTGATGTTTAAAACCTGATTAATTATTTAGCTTATTTGTTGGTTTGAAGTCTGGCTGGCTATGTTTTAATTAAAATGATCTGGGCTCATAGAACAAGAAGCTAAATCTTCTAGTACCTGTATATTTTAAAAAGTAGCTTTACCTACGGATCAGTTTGGAAAAAATAGGGAATATGTGTAAGTTCTGCACTGATGATATGAGATACGGCTGATTTTTTATTTACCCAGTAAGTTAATCAAGAGGCTGTTTTAAAATTCATTTAAATCATAATATCTGAAATATGTATAAGTACAGTTTAAAAATGCTTTGTATTATGTAAACAGCCACTCCTTTCCCTGACAAGCTGGAAACACTCTCTATTGCTGAAATTCTTTAGTTTTGAAGCCATAACACAAGTACAGCCCACAGAACTGATACTAAGAAGAGTATTTGAGTATTAATGTTCACTTGACCAACACTTGAGAAACTTTGGATATGAATCATTGGTGCTTGATACTGGTCAAACTCAGCTTCCAGAATTTTTTTTTTTTTTTTGCTGGTTTTTCTTGAATCAATGCTAGGACAATTTTGAGCCCTTTAGACAATATTTCATTTTCATTCTAGTGGCTATTAGAATAGTTAGCATTTGTCAGACCTATGAGTTATTCTGTATTTTTTCCCTGGTGTTGTGAAGATGAGATTTTCTTCATGAATGTTGGGGGACAAGTATCAGTAATTCTAAAGTTGGTTGAGTTTACTTTTTTTTTTTTTTCCTGTGAGCACATAATATGCTGTTTGTTTTCATTATAAAGCTATCACTACAACTGACAAGGTGACTTCTTTGGGGGTGTTTTATCAGAGGCCAAGAGTATGACAACAGGATTCCTATTTAGATCCTAATCCCTTTCCAAATACAATGGAATTGAAACACATTAGCTGAATGGTACACAAAGATCTTTATAGTCTATCTGCTTGTATTGAGAAAATATATAAATCATATCTTACCTTTTTATTGCTTGGGAACATACAAAGTCAATAAAGTTGTTTAAGAATTATGAAAAATCTCCTCTCACCTAATTGTTTT
Organism: Pycnonotus jocosus; assembly: GCA_013400435.1. Lineage (NCBI taxonomy): Eukaryota > Metazoa > Chordata > Aves > Passeriformes > Pycnonotidae > Pycnonotus > Pycnonotus jocosus. The sequence goes on from VWYP01033580.1 coordinate 490,712, forward strand.
TTTCATTTGATCCTCCCTGCTCCTTCTGATTACTTTCCATGTATCTTTATCTCCAAGGTATGTGAAGGTTTATTTACTTCCTGATAAATCTCCTCGAAGTAAGAGGAAAACAGCTGTCAAAAAGAGCACAGTGGATCCTGAGTTTGATGAGACTTTGAAGGTATGGTTTGCAATTCCATGCTGCTAAGTGTGCTTTTCCACGATACAATCCTGCAAGTTCTGAACTGACCTGATGGGGCAAATTTAGGAGTCACTGAAAATAATAATTTTAAAAATTAGGTTTTTTCAGTCTAAGTAAGAGAGAGTTGCTTTTGGAGCTGCAACAGTAAATTGCAAGCCGTTAGAGAAGTTTGCCTTTGTCCAAGAAAGTACTTTTAATGAATACCAGTATAGTTCTGGTTTACCATATGGCAAAAGCAAAGTGTCTTCCATAGATGCTTTTTCTTGTACATTCAGAAACTGGGTGCATTTCAGAAGAGTGGGAATTTTACGCAAATATTCCTTTTCAAGTGATACTCCTTTGGTCAGTGCCACTGGAAGTGTCTCTCTACAGTCAACTGTGTGCCAGCTGAAATCCACCATCTCTCAAACAGCGTCTGCTTCCTTTTCCATTTGCAACTGATGCCAGGCTGTTTCTTTGTATTATCTGTTTTCAAACATTAATAATCCCAGCAGAGAAGAGTAGTTATGATTTCAACTCCTTAATGCCTTTCAGTATTGCTTCTTGCATCCTTGTTAGAACTGTGTATAGGAAACAGGAGTCATTATTCTTACTTCACAGGCACTTCATTAAATATGAAGCTGAGTACTGTCAGCCAGGAGAGCCTGCATCAGTTTGGTTGTTCTCAGTTCTCCCAGCTCCACTTGTGTACTCAGATACTGCAAACCATTTTTTTGTGTGTGTGCTTTGGCAAGCTGCAGTAAGACATAAGATGATAGGTTCTTCAGTAATATATTGTCTTGGAAGAGATATGACATAATGTTAGTGAAGAGGCAAAATTCTGTTGCTTCTTGAACAACACAAAAGTTTGTGTGACCCCCAGCTCTTGATGTGTATGAACATCAAGGATCAATAGTGAGTGCAACAAGCAAAATGTTTGTAAAGACCATAGTTAAAGTTTTATAATAGCATAAAAGGATTTTTGTAACATATGTGATTCTTATACAGCCCAAAGCCTGGCTGTAGGGTTTAAGCTGGCAGAAAAAAAATGGCCAGAAGTTGAAATCACTGGTCCTAATTTTATACTTGTTTTTCAATGTCAGTCATGCAGAACTGATTAAAGGAGAGTGAGAGCCATGCCTGAGCTGGCTGCATAAACTCTAAAGATGTTTACTTAGAAATATTTAAAAACAGTTTAATTATTAGTTTATTCAGAGTAGCAAAAGTGGTCAAAAGTGCATAGCACTACTGCAGGTGAACTCCATCTAGATACTGAGATCCACCTGGGTGGGATTCAGCTGCGGGTTAAGGTGCCTGCATTTGGAAGTAGCTGCATGTGTGAGGCCTGTGTGAGTGCTCTTGGGAGTCACTGGAGCCCAGGGTGGGAGCCCAAGGTGACTCAGGGTGATCAGCTACAGAGCCCACACCCAGCTTGTGATTCAGCAGCCTAAATATGGGTACTGATTGCCTTGCCTGTGCCATTGCCTCCAGCTTTCCGTGCAGGTCACCTGTGGGCTGGGTTTGCCAGTCTCAGGGGGTGTATTAGATACCCAGCAATGTCTCAGAGGGTTCTAACTGTGTTTGGAGAGTGGATCAAGGCTTTGATTAGTCAGCAGCTGAATTACTTCCTTGGCCCTGCTGACTGCATTAAGTAGATGTCCACTGATCAGAATGGGAATTTAAGAACCATCATTAGATGCCTTCTTGAACTGGCTTCCAGAGCAGCCACCTTCTACTGGGAGTGTAAACTGATGTATATGTATAAAAATGTATATAAACAGAACACACACACACAATAAAGCAAACCAACAACTAAGAAAAAAAAGAAACCAAAGCTACCACACACATACAAAAAAGAAAAAACAACCCCAAAACCCCCCACCCCCCCCAACCAAACAAACCCCACAAAACCCCCAACCCCACCA